>WAAF01002413.1:870595-974183 GCA_013400475.1 Tricholaema leucomelas
AAACCCCACCCAAAAAATAAACCACCCCAAAACCCCCAAACCATCAAAAACCACAATCAAGTCTTAAAGAAATTTTTCCAAATCTCATCCTCCTTGCAGAGTAAACAGCAAAAAAAAAACAAACCCACCCCAACCCCCCCACACTCAACTCAAACCTAACCCACCCCACACTTGCTTACCCTTCTGGTTTGCTGCAGAACCAGCAATGACCACAACTTTCAGTCTCCTGACAAACAAAGTGTGGTGGTGTGTGAAAAGCAACTGCCAAGAGTTCACTCCCAATTTCTAACCCACTTGTTTCCTAAGCTGAGGGTCAAATTCACCCTGGTGAAATTACAGCCTAGATGAAGTTATTTGCTCAGATTTCTTTTCCTTTTTCCCTTGGTTTTTTTCTTTTTAACACTTGGTTTGTATTTCTTTGCCTGCTATTAGCCTTTGCTCCTGCCAGAACTGTTGGCAGGCAGGAGGAAAGGAAAAAGAAAACACACAAACAAACAGAAAATAAGGGGGGGGGGGGGGGGNAAAAAAAAAGAGGTGGGGAGGGGGGGAGCAAGAAGTAGTCTTGATTTACCAAACTGCCTTTCTAATAATAATAATAATAATATATAAGCAATTAAGATCTAAACAAAGGCTAAAGATGGCTCACATTTAGCTCTGATGAGGTCTGCTGCCTCATTACCAACCACTGAAAACTTCTGCTGTGTTTTGTTTCAAGGGAATCCAAAAGTCCTTGGTGTAAAGCAGGCTGGGGGGTGCAGGGTCCATTCACCCTCTCTGTATCACCACCATTATGTAAGAAGCATAAAACACTGCCTTTATGCTGCCAAACCACAATGACTCTTCTTACATCAAAGAGTTTCCACCACTAGAGGTTTTTGTTGGGTTTTTTCTCTTTTTTTTTTCTCCCCCCCCCCAACTCTGAAATTTATTCAAGCCGAGGGCAGGCAGACAACAATTCATACACACTAATTACACCTAATTATCTATTCCTCTTTTTTTATTACCCTTTCCACCAGCTTGGGCCAGTCTTGTTTGCTATCTGGGTTTCTCACAACCTCCCCTTGCCCTGTCCATCCAGCTCAACAGTAAAAGTTCTTTGAAGAAAACAGCTTTGGCTTCTGAGAATGTGAACAATCTCAAGGTTCAGCTCAACCTAAATTATTCTATTCTCGGTTCTGACCCATTTATGCCTTTAAATATGAAGGCCTCTCGCTTAATTTGGCAAATTCCTCACATCTCTTGGTGGCTGGAATTGCTGGTAACACCCTCTCTTGTAGGAGCTTCTCCCCATGCTTTCTTTTCATGATCTAAATGAAATGTTTATTGGATTAAAGTTCTTCTCTGCAGACCTCCACGGTGGCCTGTGACAAAGAGCTTAAAAGCTTTATTAATTGGCTCGGGCGTTGGCGGGGGGAGGCAGGACCTCATTCCACATTACATCACAAGCAAATAAAACTGCCACGTGTAATTAGACTAATTTACCCTGATACAGCAGGAATCAACTATTCCATACATATGATATGCTTTTCATTTACTCACTATGGAATAAACCAAGCAAGCAAGAGCTGAGGAAATGCTAACACGAGAAGGCAGGCAGGCCAGCACTGAGCTACAGCACCAACTATTTCATCCCAAGATAAAGTTTTGTCCTGCATCTCAGCAAACTGCTTGGGAGCAAACCTGTGTGTGCAAGAGACAGAAGGTAAACAAACCCAACAGCTTAGCATCCAGAGAACACACTAAAGCAAGAGGTACATTGTAAAACCCGGTGAGAATTAAGTGCTCTGAACTACAGAATTCAAATAATCCTTCTGCTTAAATTTAACACACACAGAGGCTTAGAAGGCTTGAAGGCAGAAAGGGTTGGTAACTTCCAATCTGCCACCTTGCTTCCTAGATACAGCATTTTGCTAGCTGCTGGGTCTCAGAGATTTGGCTGACTGAAATGAGGCAGGGATTGTGGTGATGTTCAGCACAAAGCCCTTCACAACCAGGCTGTATTTTCTGGTTTTTCATTTTCTTCTGTGTTTAATTAGGTACACTTCACAAAAGATGTGTACTTCTATTACTTGCAGAAAGAGGCAAGGGGAACAAATGCTCCTTCTACTTAGGGGTTTGCTTGGTTACATACTAAGAAGGGAAACAAAAGGCCAAACATCTTCAGTAATGAAAAAGTCAATTGATAGGCGAAGCCATCACAATATCAAAGGCCTAATCCCTGCAATTCTGACTCAGGTGACAGTTCACAGGGGTCAGAGTGGCTGACACTGACCTCAAAAGCAGGTTTTAACTATTCAACATAGTGAAAGCTGCTGGGCTATCACACCATTAGACTGGGACAAACTGACAAATCAATTTCATCAAGGAGATGACTTTTTTTCTGGGGGGGGTGGGGTGGGGAGGAGAGGCAGATCTGCCACTCAACAAATCCCTGCATTTCTCACACAGGTGGTTGGACAAAAGCTGAGAGCACCATCAAAGACATTTTACATCCAGCAGATGCCTTTGTACAAAACTAACCCCCACGATTTCCTTAGGGGCAGCTCTAGATGTTCTAAGCAACTTGGGGTTGTTTAACTCAAACTGAAGTTACTGAAAAGTGAAAATACTTTTCATGTATTTTAATTAAAACCTGGAGTAGGCAACAATGTCAATCAATAATTCTTAATCAATTTGGTGAAAGCCATGCAAAGACATTGCTCTCAACTTGAGAGGAGTGTAAATTGCTTAACCAAGTCAAAGAAATAATTATCTGGTCCCTAATAACAGAAGAGGTAAAAAAAAAAACCAAACCAAAGTTCACTGTAAGAAGCTTACAGCAATTTCACATCTAACTGACACCAGGTTTCTGCTTGATTCTTTCTCTTTAGCTCCAGCAAAATGCAAGTAGCCAAAGCTAAACATTTGGTTTTAAAACTGTGCCTTTTAAAGATACACTCAGGGCAGGAGAGGCTCTCAGACTTCCTGATTTTCAGTTAGAATTCTGTGCAGTGCACACCTCCTAGATGAAGAAAATGCAGAAGTTGCACATTTGGTATTGTGACTCAAGCCTGACTTTTTAAAACTTCACATCCCAGTTCCAGGAAGCCTTTGGAAGCCAAAGAACTGCTCAAATCAGTTATAGGCTCTACAAACCAAACTATTTGTGGTGCTTTCCTTCCTGACTGTCCAGAGAACGAAGCATTGAGTTAGTCAGCAAATGAGAACTGAGATTACAGAGGAGTTAAGGGCTGATGTAAATATCTTCACTAAGTATCTGCAGGAATTAAAACGTGGCCAGAGCAGCCAACTGAAGTCTGCATTCTCTTCTTTCTTTTGAAGAGCCTCACTTCAGATCTTACATCAAGCTGCTAAAGACACACAGCTTTATTTTTAAACCAGTTTTCAAATGGTCAGAAGTTTTTCCACATTTCTTATCATTTTAGATGAACAATGTTTTAGTGTTTCTGCTCCAAGGAACTGAAGTAACTGAGAGGGTTTCTCTTTCCAAGAACTGCCTCTGTTTAAAAAAAAACAAAAAGCCCAAACAAACAACAACAAAACACTACAAAAATCATCACTTCAAAATTCTTGGTAAGAGATGCTGCAAGATTAAAAGCTCAATCCGAAGGGACTGAACCTAATTGCAATTATGGAATGAAAAGATTTTCCTTTCTAGTACTTCTTATCTCTGTAAAGCTCTGTCTTTGTAAAATTTGAGAGACTGAAGCAGCCCTCTTATCTGCTGCAGAACCTGAGCCCTAAGCTACACCTAGCTCTGGAGCCCTCAACACAGGAAGGTCATGGACCTGATGGACCAGTTTCAGAGGAGGCCATGATGATGATCAGGAGGTTAGAACACCTCTCCTATGAGGACAGGTCAAGAGAGCTGGGGGTGTTCAGCTTGGAGAAGAGAAGGCTCCAGGAGACCAAAGAGCAGCCTGTCAGGACCTAAAGGGGGCTACAAGAAGGCTGAAGAGGGACTGTTTGCAAAGCCCTGCAGGGACAGGATGAGAGGCAATGGTTTGAAGTAAAAGCAGGTTTAGATTGGATGTTAGCACCAAGTTCTGCACCATAAGGGTGGTGAACACTGCAATAGGTTGTCCAGGGAGGTAGTTGAGGGCTCATTCCTGGAGATATTCAAGGTCAGGCTGGCCAAGGCTCTTTTTGTAGCATAAGAAATATAAGACAGCCACAGGCAGAGTATAGTTGGACTGTTAGAGGAATATTGTGTTACACAGCACACTCACACCACTTAAAAAAAGCCTTTTCTAAACTAATTCTGCTGCCTGAGTCAGAAAGATAACTTTTTGTTATACTAAAAGCATCCAGGTTTTAGGATGTGTCAATTCCAGAGAAAAAGAGTTCCTTTTTGCCTTACCTTCAATTATTTTTGCCCCAAACAGTTAAAGCACAAACATGTTATATGGAAACAAGTATCAAAGTAATCCCCTACAAATCCCTGATTTATTAATATAGCAGGCAAAACTGAAAAGCATTTACCAAGTGACTCACCTTCAGCACAGCAATGAATGGGACAAAATTAGCTCTCTGAAGGCCATTTTTATAGAGATCTGAAAGAAAGGAAATCAGTACCATTTTGCTACTTAGTCTTAATAACAATGTCAGCTTGTCTTCTACTCTGGTAAATAAAGCTCTGTACTGCTAGAGAGAGGAGAGGGAAAAAAGGTAGGAAATGAAAGCTGAAATTGATTTCTTTTGCTGTATGGAAATTCAATATATTCTTAAGGAAGAAAGGAACAACCTGAGCAAGCCTGAAAATGTCAGGGAGTGAAAGATGACTTAAATTTCTAATGGAATGTAACTGATTTTAGCAGAAGAAATAAGAGCAGCATCTGTTTTCCAGTAAGGATGTAACAAAAGATTTGCAGCCACTGCTTGGTGAAAAGCCATAGAGATCTGGGGATTTTGGAGAGGGACCTACCTAGGTAGTCATTCTCTGTCTAAAAACGTTGCTAGAAATGGAAACAATTCTCCACCTAATCCCCAACGAGTGGCCTCAAACCAGGCTGTGCAAATGGCATCCTGATGAGGCATTCTGCTTTGTCTTGTGGATCAAGTCTGCAAGTTTTCAAATTAGACACTAGGAAGCTCTATGTACTCATTTCCACTCCCTTCTGCAGAATATGACTTTTTCCCACCCAAAGCAGAGGTAGTATTTCAATCTTTCATTGAATACCCTTCCACTGGCTTGGACAGAGTAGAAAGGATGAAAAAATAAAGAAGGATTTGAGGGGAGGTGGAGGGAGGAAAACCTTGAGCATGAGACAAAAGAGAAGTAAGACTTAATGAAAAACCTTTCTTCTTTAAGAATAGGAAAAAAGCCAAGGGACAAATTGGAGTACCTCAGTCTCAAAGGCTGGAGAGTTCATTAGTAACAAATGCAGTATGATTTTAGTATGATTGTTCTGCAAGATACTGAGATTCATTGCATTGGGATAACACCAGCAGCATGAGTTTGGTTTTACCTTCTGGAGGCCTGTGATATGTTGCCACAATGACAACCCCATTTTGGACCTGAAGCTGCTTCAGAATCATGGTATCAGCAATGCCAGAACAGAGCAGAGAGGATCGGAAAACACAGAAGGATTTGAGGGGAGGGACACCTTGAGTTTGAGGGAAAGGAGAAATAAGACCTAGTGAAAAACCTTTCTTCCTTAAGGCATGGCATCAGCAATGTCAGGACAGAGCAGAGAGGATCAGAAAATAGAGAAGGATTTGAGGGGAGGGACACCTTGAATTTGAGAGAAAAGAGGAATAAGACCTACTGAAAAATCTTTCTTCCTTAAGTCATGGCATCAGCAATGCCAGGACAGAGTAGTGAGGATAAGAAAATACAAAAGAATTTGAGGGGAGGGACACCTTGAGTTTGAGAGAAAGAAAGGAGGAAAAAGCCCTACTGAAAAACCTTTCTTCCTTAAGAATAGGAAAAAAAAAACAGGGGACAAATTGGAGTACCTCAGATTCTCAAAGACTGAAGAGTTTATTAGTAATAAATGCAGTATGATTTTAGTATGACTGTTCTGTAAGACACTGAGATCCATTGTACTGGGACAACACCAGCAGCATGTTTGTTTTTACCTTCTGGAGGCCTGTTAGATGTTGCCACAACCACAACTCCACTTTGGAAGAGGTTTTCAAAAAGCTGCTTCAGAATCATGGCATCAGCAATGTCAGTGACCTGCAGGAGACAACACATTTGTTTTATCTTGCTTTCAGCTTCTGCAAGTGGCTTTGTAGCTAGGAGAAAAAAAAACGCTTGTTAGTGAAAGCCATGGAGAAAGATTCTAATTACTGCTTGGGGAGAAAAAAAAATAAAAGGGATAATTAATAAGCAGTGAATGTACCACAGGCTTTCAAAACTTGCTCACTCTTCATTGTGGAACTCTTACCATTTCCTTAGCAATCGCTAAACGATTCCATGTTAACTTCTATTCTAAAACTACAGGTGGGCGACACAGAAAACAGACCTAAACATTTAAGAGGCTTTAATTAATTAGAAACGAGATGGGAAAAAAAAAAAAACAAACAAAAAACAAGAAAGGAAAAAACCCACCCCAAAACGTGAAGAGAGGAAGAAAATCCACACCGGCTGTTTTACATTTGTATTACCTTTGAGGCAAAGGTTTGCAGAGGTGAATTGCAATGGTCATGGGACTTTAGAAATAAAAGACAAGTAGCCAAGTAGACATAATCAGCTGCTGTTGAAAATAGAATGATATGACATAGATACTATTGTGTGATTGTTGCAAAAAACAATTCAACAGATGGCCCATCACAAAAATAAGCAATTTCATTGTTCTTTTTAAGTGCCTTCTATTACTGTCCATGAATAATCAAAAGGCACTGCAGTCACTTCCAGCACAGTCAGCCTCTTCTAACCTTCAGGCACAAAACACGGATAAAAACTGAAAACGGGTGAGATGAGTGATACTGAGGTAGGGGGGAAGGGAAAACAGACTAAAATATAAGCCATGAAGTACAATTTCTTTAAATATCTAACTCCAGATTAAGGAACTTGCTTTACAGTACCAAGAAATAAAAGGAACCAGAAACCACTCTGCACAAATCATTCTTTTTTTTCCAAAGAAACCTTTTGTAACTGCAGTTTGTGTTTTACAGGAGTTGACCTGCAAGACAGGAGCAGTGCTAGTTAAGGGAATCATCTTTATTATCACTACTCTCGTTTCTCCTGCATCCCCTTCATTACACAGCCACTCCTTGCATTTTGACTTGCCAAAACCCAAAAAGTGGTGACATGCTGAGAATCAGATGCACTCATTACACAGCAGCTGGACAGACTGCTCTGCTTTCACCAGGTGAGATGTGTCTGCTGTGGCAGCAATGCACCACAAAAGCATCTTAACCTGTATCCATTCTTTTCCCTATTCCACCACTACCCTACCCTTTAGCATTCCCTCATTTAGGAAGAGGTTCTTTCCAGTGAGGATGGTGAAACCCTAGAACAGGTTGCCCAGGGAGGCACCTTGGAGGTGTTCAAGGCTAAGTTAGATGATGCCTTGAGAGACCTGTTCCAGTGGGAGGTGTCCCTGCCTATGGCAGGAGGTTGGAACTGGATAATAGAATCATAGCATCAGTCAGGGTTGGAAGGGACCACAAGGATCATCCAGTTCCAACCCACCCTGCCATGGGCAGGGACCCCTACCCTAGATCAGGCTGCCCAGAGCCTCATCCAACCTGGCCTTAAACACCTTCAGGGATAGGGCCTCAATCACCTCCCTGGGCAACCCATTCCAGGCTCTCACCACTCTCGTGCTGAAGAACTTCCTCCTCACGTCCAGTCTCATCTTTGAGGTCCCTTCCAACCTAAACCATTTTGTGACTTCTAAATGATTTTTCTGGGCTGGAAAAAAAAGAAGAAGAAAATAAAAGAAGTCCTTCTACCCTAGTGACAGTAAAAGATTTAGGTTATATTTGTCACAGCTAGTTTGAAAGCAAGAATGTTCACAAGAAACCATATGTAAAGAGCAGCTTCCTTATTAGTTCTAAGGAATTCTTGTGGCACTTTTTTTCCTTCTTGGAACCAAACCTTTTTTCCACAATTAGTATCACATCCCTCAGATCTGCACATCCCTGAAGCTGCTCTTCTGCTCACTACACTACTTTATGACTATTTAAACAGATTTCTTATCCCAGCTGCAGTGCCTTCTGCCTTCTGCAAGGTTTCAAGAAACTCAGACTTCTCTTCAGCAGGCAAAGCTCCCATGTAACAGAGAATCAGTCCAGACAGCCAGCTGCTCAGAAATCCCTGAATTTAGAAGATTAGTACACCCAGATTTTCTAAATTCACTTAAGGATCTAAGGCTTAAGATACACATTTTAATGTATAGTTCTTGTATTACTTCCCTACGGTGAGCCACCAGCAAAAGCACAGCTGACTTCTGCAAGTGACTCATGTACCCCAAGCAAGTCAGCAGAGGGAGCAGAGGGTGCATCAGATGAAGTGTAGCCAGCAGCGCTAGGGAGGTTCTTCTCTACTCTGCCCTCGTGAGATCACACCTGGAATACTGTGTCCAGTTTTGGGCTCCCCAGTTCAAACGAGACAGGGACCTGCCGGAGAGAGTCCAGCAGAGAGCCACGAGGATGATCTGGGACTTGAGCATCTCCCCCATGGAGAGAGACTGAGAGTCCTGGGGCTGTTTGGTGTGGAGAAGAGAAGACTGAAAGATCTTATCCATGGGTATAAATATCTGAGGGGTGAGTGTCAAGTGGCTGGGGCCAATCTCTTTTCAGTGGTCAGCAGCAATAAGCCAAGGAGCAATGGATACCCTCTGGAACACAGAAGGTTTCACCTCAACATGAGGAGAAACTTCTTTATAGTGAGGGTGACAGAGCTCTGGAGCAGGCTGCACAGAGAGGTTGTGGAGTTTCCTTCTCTGTTGACTTTCAAAACCTGCCTGGATGCATTCCTGTGTGAACTACCCTGTGTGATCCTGCACTGGCAGTGAAGTTGGCCTGGATGATCTCTGGAAGTCCCTTCCAACCTCTAAAGTTCTGTGATTCCCTGATCTGGAAACAAAACCCAGCAGTCTGTACTGTTAACATGAGGAAGCAGGACAGGAAGCCTGGAAACACAGCTGAGTAAAGCTGCCAAATACCTCCATCCTAAAAAACTTTTTACCAAGCAGTTCTAAACCTACATTTGTGACATGCCCTTAAACCAAAATTCACAAGACATGTCAAACAAATGAATCAACCAAAGATAATTTCATGAGTTGATCTTTTTCATATTTTTTTTCTACATTTAATACAAGAAAAGTTTGTTTAAATGTTAGTTACAATGATACAATTTGGCACTGCCATACAAAAAGGTTCCAGTAACTCTAGGAAAGAGTTTAAGTTAAATTTGACACATTATCTCCTCATCCTTAAACACACTGAGACAATTTTCTTGCATTATATGAACTACACTGTGATGGTTCCTGCTCTAAACTAGTCCTGAGTCTCTCAAACTCTAATGCATGTAAACCCTTCTATGACCAGTAACTAGACTGGTAAATGAAAGCACTATAAAGGGGCTTCAACTGCTAAGCTGCATCTAATTTCCTGGGGGAAAAAAAAACCCAATCAATCAATCAAGAAAGCTGGGGAGGGATGTTTTAGACTGTCAGGTAGTGATAAGACTAGGGGGAATGGAATGAAGCTAGAAATGGGTAGATTCAGACTGGATGTTAGGAAGAAGTTCTTCGCCCGGAGGGTGGTGAGACCCCGGAATGCGTTGCAAAGAGAGGTGGTGGAAGCCTCATCCCTGGATGTGTTTTAGGCTAGGCTGGATGAGGCTCTGGACAGCCTGATCTAGTGTGAGGCATCCATGCCCATAGCAGGGGGGTTGGAACTGGATGATCTTTGTGTTCCCTTCCAACCCTGACTGATTCCATGAATCTGAAAAGCCTACCACTTTCAAACCCATTAAATGACTTCTACAGTTTATGACTGGTCAGTAACTCAAAACACTGCAGCAGCAGTACCAATTGTCACATTTGAAGATTAAAAGTAATTTTATGAAGCTTCTCTGGAAGCCAAGGAGTAATCTCTGAGCTCTTACCTGAAATTCATCAAAACACAAGAGAGCAGCCTCTTCACTGATTTCCTCTGCTACTGGTGCAATTGGGTCATATGTTTTGGCCATAAATCCTGCTTTTCTTTTTGGCAAGCTCTGCTTGAGGCGATGGATTCCTCAGTTGGGAAAAGAGAAAAAAAAAACACCAACAAATATTCCTCATTTATTTTTTCTGAGATAGGGAGAACAAAATTCTTTAGCTGCCAAATAAAAAGTCACCCAGTCAAGTGAAAAGAAGAAAGCTTCAAAGTTAGTCTGATTTTCAAAACAGTTTAGAATCACATCCAGGTCATTATTAAAAGCTTAAAGATTCTGATATTGATATATTCTTGTTTAGAAATATGCAAAATAAATATCAGAGAGCCTTTGAGTGCTATGCACCTGTACTAGCTCTGAAAAACTGAC
The DNA here is from genome assembly GCA_013400475.1 of Tricholaema leucomelas. NCBI lineage: Eukaryota > Metazoa > Chordata > Aves > Piciformes > Lybiidae > Tricholaema lacrymosa > Tricholaema leucomelas. Next base: position 881,082 of record WAAF01002413.1, read on the forward strand.
AGAAACTATCTTGCTCCAGTCCCTGACCCTAGTTTCAGTTTTGCTTTGTAATTTGGCATTTTCTGCTTTAATTGCCTGAGTATGAAAAGCCTTCAGAGTGTTTAGAAATCAATGCATGGGCTGAATTAAAGAGCTAAAGAACTTTACATTTTAAAATGTAAATCTGATGCCACTGGCACAAAATAACATTGCTGCATCCATGCTTTCCTGTCTCATGGACTCTATTTCACCTGACTATGGGATCCTGGGGTGTGTTAGGAAGAGTGCGTCCAGCAGATCATGAGAGGTTCTCCTACCCATCTACTGTGCCCTGGTGAGACCTCATCTTGAATACTGTGTTCAGTTTTGGGCTGCCCAGTTTAAGTGCGACAGGAATCTGCTGGAGAGAGTCCAGCAGAGGGCAATGAGGATGAGGGGACTGGTGGCCATGGCTTATGAGGAGAGGCTGAGGGACCTGGGGCCTTTTAGTCTGGAGAAAAGAAGACTTAGAGGGGACTTGCTAAATGTTTAAAAGTATCTGAGGGCTGGCCAGGAGTGGGGGGACAGGCTCTGCTCACTGCCCTCTGGGATAGGACAAGGAGCAGTGGGTGTAAATTGCAGCAAAAGAGGTTCTGCCTCAACACAAGGGGGAACTTCTTTACTGTAAGGGTCCCAGAGCACTGGAACAGGCTTCCTAGAGAGGTTGTGGAGTCTCCTGCTCTGGAGACTTTCAAGGCCTGTCTGGATGTGTACCTATGTGATCTGTGTTAGATAGGATTGTCCTGCTCTGGCAGGGGGCTTGGACTTGATGATCTCCTTGGGTGCCTTCCAACCCCTAACATCCTGTGAGCCTGTGACTATAAACATTCTGCAATGAGAACCTACCTCACAACTACCAAGAAATGGAAACAGAAAATCTCAATACTGACCCAATGATGTCAGAAAAGAGGGCACTAAAAGTGGCGGAATGATGAAAGCTTCCCAGGAAAAATGAAGCTGCCACACCAGCTGTAAATGACAGCATCAGCTAAGAGTTTGGTGGTATTTTAAAGTCTCAGAATTCAGAAATTAATTTGAACATATCTAAGAGTATCTCTGTCAAAACAAAGTACCTTATTCATCCTGTCAGAAAATCTTCTGCAACAGACTTCCTCTTGTTACCTTCTCCTCTGAATTCCTGATACTAAGTTTGTCAACTCTCCCTCTCCTTGGTCTTTATACTTGATTTAGTTATTGCTTACTCCAAATGCAGATTGAACTGAACATTCACTGCTCCCGTTTGAGCAATTGCCTTCCTTCCTCAGATTTCATGTAAGCTAATTGCTAACTGCAGAACATTTAGTTAAAGATTTAACGTTAAATATACACCCAAGTTTTCTACACAAGCAGGTGTACAACATCTTTGAGAAGAGCTACTTGAGAAATCAGATGCAATTAACATCTACTCTGGTATGACAGACAATGCTCAAATCCTTTAACTTCTCTCTCTTTTTTTTTTTTGCCCTTTTCAGCTTACATACTGCAATAAAGTTACAGTGATTACTAGGATGAGACAGACTTTTTTCACAGATACTGTTATTTGATAAAATTCTTGTCAATACCTGTGGCTGCACTTACTCTGGTGCACATCTAGCATGAAGCCGTGAAAATGGACTCTCTTTTTTCTTTCTACTTCTAAGTGAGCATAGAACATGTCCATCACCATCGTCTTTCCTGTGCCTTCAAATGGAAAAAAACAAATACCCAAGAGGTAGTTGATTAACAACAGTATGGACTGATCACAGCAATGATTGTTTATTAGAGAGGGGCAATGGTTTGAAATTAGGGAAGAGCAGATTCAGATTGGATGTTAGGAACACAATGGATCAGGCCAGCAGGACAAGAGAGGCTCTTCTGCCCCTGTGCTCAGCACAGCTCAGGCCAAATCCTGAGTGCTGTGTCCAGTTCTGGGCTCCTCAGTTCAAGAGAAATGTTGAGGTACTGAACGTGTCCACAAGAGGGCGACAAAGCTGGCGAGGGCCTGGAGCACAGCCCTGTGAGGAGAGGCTGAGGGAGCTGGGGGTGTGCAGCCTGCAGAAGGGCTCAGAGGTGACCTCATTGCTGGCTACAACTCCCTGAAGGGAGGTTGTGGCCTCTTCTCCCAGGCAGCCAGCAACAGAACAAGGGGACACACTCTCAAGTTGTGCCAGGGCACGTCTAGGCTGGATGTTAGGAGGAAGTTGTTGCCAGAGAGAGTGATTGGCATTGGAATGGGCTGCCCAGGGAGGTGGTGAGTAGCCGTGCCTGGAGGTTTTGAAGCAAAGCCTGGCTGGGGCACTTAGTGCCATGGTCTGGTTGACTGGGTAGGGCTGGGTGCTAGGTTGGCCTGGATGAGCTTGGAAGTCTCTTCTAACCTGGTCGATTCTAACAAATCCTGCACCATGAGGCTGCTGGAACACTGCAACAGGGAGGTACTTGAGGACCCATCTCTGGAGATATTCAAAGTCAGACTCCAGAAGGCTCTGAGCAACCTGATCTAGTGGAGGATGTCCCTGCTGACTGCAGAGGAGGTTGGACTAGATGACCTTTGGAGGTCCCTTTCAACCCAATCCATTTTATGTCTCTACACTTTTCCATCAGGGCAGCACAGGACCAGACTGTGTGTGGAGAACAAACAGTTCGATTTTCTGTTCAAAAGCTCTGAATTATATTTTTATTTTCGGTTTAAAATTTTGATCCATGCAGAGATGGTCCAAAAGTTGCACAAATGGCTCTCCAAGCATCCATGAAATATCCTTAGTATTCCTTCTTGAGGAGTAAATGTGTTTTCCTGCTGTGGTGTTGCAATTAAAATGTATAAATTCATCCCATGGCACCCTCGATTACTTCCCAAATTCCTTAGTTGTGTTCTTAAATATTAGTTGAGTAGGCAACAGTGGAAAAAACTGTGAGTGGTTAACAGAATCCAACCCAACAGCTCCCAGAACCTGAAGTGTAATTGCATTAAATGAAATCATAACATGGAAGAAAACCAATCCTGGAAAATTCCATTACAGCAACAATTCCACAGCAAGGTAAAGCTTTTGGGCCCTTCAGAATTTGGATCTAAACATGCATTTAGAGAAAACTCCATCTGAATTGATGCAGCTGAAACTTACCAACATCTCCATAGACATAAAGACCTTTTGGGGGTTTGGTTTTTGCAAAAAGCTGCAAATCAAGAGGGGAAAAAAAAAATATTATGAAATATGGTGTGAAAATAAAAGCAAGCACGTTGCTGGGGCAAAGCAAGAAAACAGCTACTCTGAATCACCAAAGTAGCACAAGTTAGCAATGTGCAACCTTGAATAAATCATTAGCTGAGAACTGGTAAGCAATTTTTATGCTGTGTTTGTGCAGATTTTATCCAAGAGGCCAAATGGACATGCAGAGTTTGGCTGGGGGAGTTTAGATCATTGTGAAAACACCCCCATCTCCAGCCCCAGCACACATGCCTGTTGACCAGAACACATATGAAACAACTCAATGTTTCCTAATCCATCATTGTCAAAACAAGTCCTTTTCCTCATTAAGCCATTTGAACAAACAGTCCTAGGAAGAAGGATATAAAATGAAGCAGTACTGTAGTATTCATAGATATATCCACTATGTACCTACTAAAACAGCTCTGCTTGAGATAGAAATCATTAGGATTAAGAAACTCAGGGTTGCAAAGCCAGTGAGCATTGTAAGGTCCCTTCCCTCTGCTTGGAATCTTAAATGCAGAATCATTTCTGGTCTAAACATGATTAAAAAAATCAATGAAGAGACAGTAAAAATAGGCACTTGTATACACCTGCATGTCTGTGTACATACAGATATATTAACCCAGGAACTTGTAACATCCATCATGCACCATGTATGTTGCATGCTGCAAGCTACAACTTGCAAGCCAGCAGGCTCCAAGCTACAACTTGCAAGCCTGCAAGCTCCAAGCCGCAACTTGTTAAAACATATTAAAAGGACCTTTTCAAAGTATGCCTTTTATTAGTCATTTCCTCAAGTGAATTATGTTTATCTTGAATGAATCCTGCCTAACAATTTTTAATCTCTTACTCAGGACAGGTGTTACAACACCTTAGGGTTTATTCTACTTGAATCAAAGATATTTGAATGGAAAAAACTTGCACTAGCAGCAAGACTTCGGATTCTAAACAGTCCTCCCCCAACTGCTGCAATTCATTCCAAAGAGAATTTCACAAGGAAATGATTTCTGTAAAACTGGAAAGTCTAATAAAGCCTTCATTAAGATCATGAAAGTGAACTGACATCCCCAAACACACTGCAGATGAGTATTTAGTTATTTTGAACAGCTTCACTTCCAGACTTCCATGAGCTGAACCAACGCAGAGGAAAATTTGTAGTTGCAAGCCTGTGGTCTCATTTGGAGCTGGCTAATTGCTAGACAACTTCCATCTAAAGCACTTCTCCAAATACAGTGCCACACTGAAGAAACCCAGTCAGTAGCACAACACTAATTAAATAGGGACTAAACTACATGACCAACAGGTAGAAAGCTCTGATCTACATAGTACCAATTTATTCAGAGAACAGGAAAGCACAGCTCTCATATCAGAGCCACCCTCAGATTTAATTTAGAGCTCTCTTAACAGTATAATCAAAACTCTGCATCATCAATCCCTGGCTGAGCAGGGTTTCAGATGTTCTGAAACAGTTCCATTAACAGACAAGGCTTCAACTATTTGCAAGAGAATCTGCTGGAGGAGCATTTCCCAGCTCGCACTCATTAGAAGCACTGAAGCTCCAAGTTGCACAGTGAAGGAAGGAGAAGTGAAAACAAAAAATCCAAATGAGACATTCACAAGGATTTTGTTCTTTTTAATGCCAGAAGAACAACAGTCATTTGGACAAGACAAAAGACTGTCCCATTACTTTTTTTTGGGGTGGGGGCTGTATTGGTGCAGTTTGCAGTTTCACAGGGAATGACACTAGGCTGGAAGAATAAACTGATCTTTAGAATACTGCTTTACCTGTCTTTGTAGAGGTTAGAGAACCAGGACAAGCAGAAAAGCCTTATGGCTTTCTTTTTTGTCTCAGTGTGAAGTGTTTATTAATTACATTTAACCATCCTGAAGTTTGTCTTTTTGAGTGTATTTTCTCACTCCAGTACTTAGCATTTTTGGACAATGGTACAGAAAAAAAGGGAAGGTTTGGCTAAAGGAAACAATTATAATGGCTTGGCCTCCACCAAAGTCTAAATACACTTCTGGTTGATTTAAAAAATGTAGCTAGTTGGTTGCTTGGTTATTGGGTGTGTTTATTTGTTGTTGTTTGAGGTGGCTTGGTTTTGGTTTTTTTTTTTGGTGAGGGCAGCAAATTGAGCAGGAGCTAATTGCTGCAAAAATAATACAATAAATGGATACCATGGCAGATCCAAACACATTCACTGAATGGAGCATCTCTAAAAGCAAATCAAATGCCAGAAAAGCTCTTAATCCTCTTCAGCCAACTGAAGAAGTTGGTAGGAAATACTGTATGCATTCAACTGTCCAAATGGGATGTTTGTAGGAAATACTGTATGCATTCAACATCAAAAGGGATGCTGCTGACACTTCAAGGATATTTATTTCCTCAATCCCAACAGCTATTTTAGAATATTAAGAGTTGTTGCTGTCATAATAATCATAAAATCAACCAGGTTGGAAGAGATCCCCAAGATCATCCAGTCCAACCTATCACCCAGCCCTGTCCAATCAACTAGACCATGGCAATAACAATAAAAAATTATGATGATGATAATGATGATGATATTATCATCATTACTATCACTATTACTTTCTTGTTGGTTTTGTTTGTTTGTTTCTTTGGTTGGTTTTTTTTTTTTGCTGCTTTGAGTTTTGTTGGGTTTATTGCTGTTGGTTGAGTTTTGTGGGCATTTGTTTGTCTGTTAAAGGGAAACATCTATTTTCCTTTTAAAAACAACTAAATTCAGTTGGTAGACTTTTCATGCTGAAACTCAAGACACCCTATTGGTCTCAAACTATTTTGCTTGATCATAAAATTGATTATATAATTAATGTTGTTATTATTATATCTTACTACACCATCTCATACTACGGTAGACTTTTAATACTGAAACTCAAGACACCCTATTGGTCTCAAACTATTTTGCTTGATGATAAACTTGATTATATTATTGTTGTTGTTATTATTATATCTTACTACACCACCTCACACTGCACCACCTCACACTGCACCACCTCACACTACACCACCACTGTTATTATTATTACTCCTATTATTACTGCTATTAATCTTCTGAAGTCTGGAAGTTGCAACTCATTTCCTGGGAATATTTACTGTGATTTGAAAAACTCTGAAGTGAAAATACACAGCAGTATTAACCATCTGAAGTGGTTAATTCAAGAGCCAAGTCTCCAACCAGCATATTTTATTGGGTTTCAACCTTAACAAAACTGCCTCTTTCTCCCACTCTTTCAGGCCTCCTTGTAAGCTAAACACATTTTCAAAGTCTTGAATAGTGTTTACTACTGTTCATACCTCTTTTCAAAACATGACCTCACTTATAATTGAGTTTATTTCAAGTCATTAGCACAGCAACTCAACAACTCTTAAGATGTCCCAACTGGTATTATTTTGAATAACTGGAGGATCTAAAAATGTCTGTGCAAACAGTTACAGCCTTGAACTTCTATCCAAGGGATCTGAAAATATTCCAGCATCCAAGGCCAGTCTTTCACCAAGTTGAAGATCAAAGTCATTGTTCAAATTTGAGTAATAATTTAGGAAAACAGAAGCCTGCTTGGTTTGCAGCAAGACTAATTGGTTTGTCCCCTCAAATGCACTCTAAGCTGATGCCAAAAAAACAAATAAACAACCAACCTAGATCACAAAAATAAATAAATCAGAGTTTGATTATTAAAGGAAGTGGCTCATGGTGTGTGTCACTCCACCACTTCCCCCCCCCGCCCAGATTATTGATTTCAGAAAGCTTTGGCCTGTGAGGTAATGCAAATCTCTTGGATAAACACTGAAATGTGTCTATTGTGTCTGCAAATATTTGTGATTTGCCATTGGAATGGGTTGCCCAAGGAGGTGGTGGAGTCACCATCCCTGAAGGTGTTCACAGAAAGCCTGGATGGGGCACTCAGTACCATGGTCTGGTTGATTGGCTAGGGCTGGGTGCTAGGTTGGACTGGATGATCCTGGAGGTCTTTTTCAATCTGGTTGAGTCTATGATTGATTCTGTGATTTGTTTCCTAATCCTACTTCTAGTGACTGAAACTGTTTAGACAGAAAATGACAAATGAGCAAAACTAAACCCAAAGCAGATCATTCTTGTTCAGAAGAGCAGTAAGTTTCTACTTCTGGAATAACTGTTCTACCACAGAAGAAATCAAGCAATAAAATAAGGAATATCATAGTACAGAAGAGGCTGACAGACAGAGGCTGCTCTTGGTCTCCCCTTTTCTCTCCTTTCTTCACTTCAGCTTCTCAATCACATTCCTTTCAATGAGAGACCCATGCAAAATGAGCATGCTTGAAATGCTGAGCACCACTGGTTTTGATTTCTACAAAGCTGCCAGCAGATTCTTTTCAATGCAGAAAATTTCATGCTAAGAGTAGGTTGGTCAAGTTGTCACAAAACTGAAAAAGGCAAAAAGTCAATCTACAAACTACTATGTGTGACTCACTGAGGTGTTTGACTTGCAAAAAGTCATTTGATTTGGATATATGAAAATCTATTAAGCATAAAACATTAAGGAAAACCAATGCAAATGTTTTAACATAAAAGCAACTGAGCATCTGCAGCTTGAGATTTATCTTTCACTTCCTAGCATGTTCAAAGCTATGGCAGGAGGTTGGAACTGGATGATCTTTGAGGTCCTTTCCAACCTAAACCATTCTATGATTCTATAAGTATGAGGCCTTCAAGAGAGGAGAGTGCTGATGAGCTGTTCACAAACACAGATTTATCTGTGCCCTCTAACATTAGAACTTTCTGGTGGCACCTTCTACTACCTCCACTCATATTCCTACAGAAAGCTTACTAAACTCAGGCCAGTTGCAGAGAGCAGTACTCACCACCTCTTCTTGGCATTAAAAGCCAAAGAGAACTAAGTCCTCAGCAGCAGCCCTATTGTGAAGAAGGGAGACCTCATCGCTCTCTACAGCTCCCTGAAGCAAGGTTGGAAGGAGGAAGGGGAAGCCTCTTATCCTTGGTTGCAAACAAGACTACAGGAAATGGTTTCAAGCTGTTGCCAGGGGAGGTTCAGGCTGGATATTAGGAAATATTTCTTCATAGAGAGGGTTCTCAAACATTGGAATGGTCTGCCCAGGCTAGTGCTGGAGTCACCATCTCTGGAGGTGTTTAACCAGCCTGTGGAGCTGCTGCTTTAGGACATGATTCAGTGTTGACCCTTCAGGGGTCAAAGTTTGGACTGGATGATCCTTGGTCTCTTCCAATCAGTTGGTTTTTTTTTTGTGATTCTGTGAAACTCCATGACAGAAAAAGTGTATTTTGCTTAGAAAGCCCTTTGACAGAAGCAGAAACCTGGCAAGCATATGATGCTGCTGCCTACAGCTGCTACAGTCCTCTGTGGCCATGATTTTACCAACTACCTGTTCACAGCTGTAACTCACACTGGGCAAAAACTTCATTAAGGATGTTGATCACAACTCTGCTGAAGCCAAGCCCAGTTGCACTGGAATTTAAACCATACTTTATGTGGCTTCATTTTATCACCAGAGGAGATCTGGCTGAATTGGAGAGTAACTTCCTCAAAGACAGCTGAAAAGAATCATAGAATCAACCAGGTTGGAAGACACCTCCAAGCTCATCCAGTCCAACCTATCACCCAGCCCTACTCAATCAACTAAATTATGGCACTAAGTGCCTCATCCAGTCTTTTCTTGAGTACCTCCAGGGATGGCAACTCTACTACCTCCACACAAAAGTGCTTTTCTGGAGTTCTGATGTATGCCAAAGCATGACAGTGTTCAACCTAACCATCAGGATTCTAAGATTTCCACAGAGATATCAGTCTGCAGAAGAAAAACCTCCAACTGCAACAATACTTCTCCTAATAGCAAGCAGCTCTGCAGCTGCTTCTGACTGACTGTGGCATTTGTCCCCAGGTATCAGCAAGCAATACAACATTTTTTCAAAGCTGATTTAAAATGAAAGCATGGAATAGAAGCAATGTTAAATGAAAGAGAGCAGTGTTTTAAAGGAACTAATGAAAACCACATTCTCAATCTAAAAACTGGCTTTTGACTTCTTCCTTTTAAGAAAGTATCAGCCTGGTTTCACTGCAACCAGCTTTGTTGTACAGGGACAAAGTAGCATCACAATTTCCTCAACAGAGTAAGATTAGTATTTGTTCTCTACAATACAGACTTTCTTCCCTATTCATACTTCCCAATCAAAGAAACAGTAAACAACAAACCCACATAATGCTTGATCTACAAAGCCATTACAAGACACCTGCTCTAACAACTCTAATGATTCAGGGCACTCCAGTTAACACAAGTCAGCTCTCCAAACTATTCTCAAAGGCAGTGCTTTTAGAACAGAGTATCTAAACGTCCAAAACAGTTTAGCAGAAAAGATCAAAATGCTCTAGCCTACTGATCCTCAGGGTTCAACAGCAACATCAGCACCTTCATCATAACAGATTTTCTAAAGGATGATAATGAATAAAAGTCTGGCAGTATGTTCAAAAGATAATGCAGGAGCAAAGCCAGATATCTGCTTTCCTTTTGAGTGGCTTCCTCTTTTACTGTCCAGTGTCCAAGGATGTAATGCATAAAGGATGCTGAGAAAGACTGACAGGAGATTTATTAGCAAGGTCTGCAGATGACAGCATGCACTGACTGCATATGTGAAAGTTACCTCTGATAAAAAACAAAACCAATGCAGTTCAAGAGAAAAGTACTCAGTGGCTGGCTGGGAAGAGCAGTGCCAGCTACCACACAGCCTCTTCTTGAGCTTAGGGAGGTGTCCGTCCACTGCAGGCAGGGAAATGAAGATAATGATGGCAATGAATTCTTTGCCATGCTTTTTTCTCAGCACTGTGCTTTTATCATCAGACTCTATTCTTCTTGTTTCCCTCCACGTTTATGACTATTTGTGCTGACTCAAGGTTTTAATCAGGTGCAAACAGAGCACATTCAGTGGTCGTTCAGCTTCTGTGCACATCTATGGTCGCTAATACGTAGCAAATAATTAGATGTTTTATCTGCTTTGCTGGGCTCTATGTTTGATTTTCTGGGATATAAATTCAAATCTACACAACAAGAGGCAAGAAAAGCTAAGGGAGGATTCTCACACCAGTCCTAGTGCTGTTACAACCCTATCAAGACTTGCAGATGCAAGGCCACGAGGATCAACAATCTGAAAATGAGAACAAGATATTGCCACAGAAAAATACTGCCACGGAGGCTCTGGAAAACAGTGCAGTAGCAGCTCCAGTGAAAAGCTCCAGGGCTGCAACAGCAGGCTGTCAGCATCACTAAGGCAATATGGTTGCTAAGGTGCTGTGTAACAGGACTACATCTCAACTTCTGTTAATGCTCTAAAAATGAGCTCTAATGCCCCCCAGAACAAAACTAGGGTGCAGATCACACCTCTCCCTGCTTTCCTTACCTCACCTGGAGATTAACAACACTGGAAAGAACAGATTTTTTTTTTTAAGTCATGTCTGATTGAAATTATTTAGAGCCTCCTGAATAATTTGACTTATATCTATGGAAGATCTGTTGGAACATCAAACACCACTGTTCAGTATGTGCAACACATCTCATACCAGTGCTTGAAAACTAAAACCTGGTTTAGGCCCTCCTCTCTTATAGCCAAATGCAATTTAAATGACTTGGGTTTATTTTTTGAAAGGCAGGCAATGGACATCACCAAAACCATATCAGATTTTCTTACAGAGTTATTTCAATGTATTTGCTTACTTCTAGAGTGCCACTGGAATTTTATAAACAAAAAAAAAAAGAACACAGAGATACAAAACAACAAAGAGTGATCACTCTGGAAAGATTCAGTTGCAGAATTAAGACACATTAAAGGCAGCAGGAATTTCTGCATTTTATGAGCAAATATAAATGCAAAACAAAAAATAGCATCACAAAGCTCACCTTTGAAAGAAGATTTTTTGAACTGATGCTGTAGCCTTTGAGGCTGTCGTGCAACTTCTGCAGGTGCTGCACAACTTTTCTTTGCTGCTCATCATTCTTCAGCTCTTCTTGCTTAACCAGAAAGTCATAATGTTCTAAAGGGCCATGGCAAACCTGTAAGGCTCTGGCATTAGCATCTGTAGGAGCAGCAGAGGCTGCCTCTTCATCTCTCTGAGCTGTGTATGCTGTAAAATAACGAGTAAATGATTAATAGGGAAGTTTTGATTAGCATCCTCTTATATTCATAAACACTTCTCACTAGTTTACATACAGATGCATTTAGATTAGTTACCAATACAACTGCTGGAGCACTTTACCCTTGTGTTTACCCTTACATCAACTCCTAACCTTAGTGGGAAACAGCTCTACCAGTATGTTTGAACATTTATTTTCATTTCTCAAGTTGTGCCAGGGAAGGTCTAGGCTGGATGTTAGGAGGAGTGTGATTGGCATTGGAATGGGCTGCACAGGGAGGTGGTGGAGTCGCCGTGCCTGGAGGTGTTCAAGAAAAGTCTGGGTGAGGCACTTAGTGCCATGGTCTGGTTGACTGGATAGGGCTGGGTGCTAGGCTGGACTGAATGAGCTTGGAGGTCTCTTCCAACCTGTTTGATTCTATGATTATTAACAAGCACACACCAGAAAGCTCAGCTGGAGAGTTGGTAAGATTCAGATGAGCTGATGCAAGGGAAGTTTTGCTGTTGATTTTTGCATTTATTTGTTTGGGGGGGTTGTGAGTTTTGGGTTTTTTTGGGAGGGTGGTTGTTGTTTTGTGGGTTCTGGTTTGGGGTTTTATTTGGTGGTGGTGTTTTGTGGGTTTGGGGCAGGGATGGTTTGTGTTTGGGGTTTTTTTGGGTTTTTTTTTGTTTGATTTGTTTTTTTCTTTTTTACTAATTGGAACAAAACCATTTAAAAATTCCAAAGTTCATTTCTGTAAATAAGTTAATCCTTCAGAGAGCAGTAGGCTTAACTAGACAGAAAGCATTTAAAAGCTAGCAAACAGGAGACCAAAAACAGGATTGCTGTAAGTTGAAAGAGGCGAAGACCACACTAAGTAAAGCAACAGCTGTGAAGCTCTGCCCTGCTCTACTGGCATTAACGTCTACCTAAAAGTAGCAGGGAGGCATCTCCAAGCAGGAATTCTGTATTTTAAGCTAGATTTGCTAGACATACAACAACATATAATAGGAAAGAACATACAAGATTCCAAAGAAGCCTTCCTAAATCACTAAGAATAAAAATACCCATCTGAAATGATAAAAACTTCCTTTGAAGTGGGGAACTAAAGACACCTTCAGCAAACTGCCACTAATTTACCAGTGCAAAGCTGAATGCCAATATAAAAAAAAGTGTTCTTACATCTCAAGTGACCTTCTACTCTGCAAAAGAGCACTGAATTGAAAAACCAATCAGTGTGTTGCCAGGTTTTCCTCCTGCCACTCAGAAGCCATGTCTGAGATGGGAAAAGGCATGTGGGTTTCAACAACACTGCTTATGAAAGCAACAGTCACAGCTGGGGCAGGCACCGGAGCTATTTATGTACAAAGACAATCTGAAATGGGGGCTGTGTCATATCACAAACTGATCTTGCTAGCAGGAGGCTGAGAGGACAGAAGGCTAACCAAGATAAACACCACTCAGCCTTGTAAAGCTTATTTTTTTTTCCCTTGTGGCTGCATTTTCATTATCTAAGGCTTTGAAATGTGATGTCTAAAAATCCGTGAGAAGATAATTCCCATTACAAAAATCCTACCAGGTCCTTGTCTCACTCCTATTTCAGGGCCTAGGAAAAGAATTTGGGCTTTCCTGACATGAATTTCATCTTTGCAGTCTTTCCATGACTGTAGAAGCTGACACCTTTAAATATATTAATCTGTGAGTTTTCAAGCAATGCAAAAAGACTTAATGTGAGTGAATTTAAGGCAATTACTCAGTTCTGGCAGAGAGAAAGTGTTGTGCTTCCACAGATTAATTCAGATTTAGTTTGCAAGATCTCTTACTGCCATCAAACTTCTAAACACATGATTAGAATTGTAGAGCTTCAATGAGGTAAAAAATAAAAACCATGACAGGCAATATCCAGCTAAATAAGCAAAGATCAAACAAATGGAACTGAAATCCTTTTATTGCAGAATCATAGAATCAACCAGGTTGGAAGAGACCTCCAAGCTCATCCAGTCCAACCTAGCACCCAGCCCTAGACAATCAACCAGACCATGGCACTAAGTGCCTCATCCAGGCTTGGCTTCAACACCTCCAGGGATGGCGACTCCACCACCTCCCTGGGCAGCCCATTCCAATGCCAATCACTCTCTCTGGAAAGAACTTCCTCCTAATATCCAGCCTAGACCTCCCCTGGCACAACTTGAGACTGTGTCCCCTTGTTCTGTTGCTGGTTGCCTGAGAGAAGAGACCAATCCCACCTGGCTACAGCCTCCCTTCTCCTCACTAGAGGGTCACTTATATACAGTACCCATGAAAACCTGTATTATTAATTCTGGAAACAAAGTTGAAAGAAGCACTTCAGGGGACTGACGATGCATAAGATAAAAATAAAGCCCACCTTTAAGCCTTGTGCTGCATGTGTGCTTCAGACCATTCCCTCGTGGGAATGAACAGCAGTCATAGAATCAACCAGACTGGAAGGGACCTCCAAGCTCATCCAGAGCAACCAACCACCCAGCCCTACGCTGGAAGGGACCTCCAAGCTCATCCAGAGCAACCAACCACCCAGCCCTACGCAAGCAACTAGACCATAGCACTAAATGCCCCATCCAGTCTTTTCGTGAACACCTCCAGGGACATGACTACATTGACCCCTCTAAGGATAAGGGAAGTTAAATATATCTAATTATCCCTCAACTCCACTCAAGAATTGTGTTTGATTACAGCAGGTTTTGAAGAAAATATCTTCTGAAGAACATAAGAGACTGAGAATGAACCATCTACAACCACTGCACTGCTGTAATGGTTAATTACTACTTGTGTTAAAGGTAAAACTTATTTCCAACTAATAGTTGTTTGAGAACTGCATCTAAACCAAACTCATGAAGGTTACAACTGCACCAAAGCTAACAACCCCAAAACGACCTAACTGCCCCCTTTGCTGACAGTCACGAGCAAGAAGCTGGAACAGCTTCTCCCAAAACAGTGTTAAGGCAACATATAGGAATCATCTGTTTCATCTCTGCTCTGCAGACAGAAGGTTGCATGCACTGAGAGGTTTTCAAAATCACTGCCATTTGTGCAGGAGGAGAAAAACAACATCTATTAGGAAGCAGCTTTTTAAACTGTTCTGTTTTCAACAATAAGCTGAAGTTCAGAATATTCACTTTGGTCACCACAAAGCCAAACTACTTCAAATCTCCAAACTCTTAATGTAGAAGCTGCTAGAAGAGGACTTTGAAGTTTGAAGGTACTTTTATCAACAGGCAGACGGTGGTACCAGAGACCTCACTAAGCTCTTAATTAGGTTGGCAACAGAACTGCTGCAAAATCTTCCCTTCTGGTTGAAACTAGAATTCTGCTTCTTTTGCATATGTGCCTGTGACATTATTCTGAAATAAGGCTATTTGTGCTATTTCCATGCACACTTCATTTAACAATCGACCTACAGATGAAAGCAGAAGTAGACATAAAAATTTCATCAGTACAATCACAGCTTTACACCAATACTACCTGTGAAGTCTTTTAGAACAGAATCGACCAGGTTGGAAGAGACCTCCAAGATCATCCAGTCCAACCTACCACCCAGCCCTATCCAGTCAACTAGACCATGGCACTAAGGAAAAGGTAAAAAAGTGGGGAAAGCAAGTCAGGGAAACAAATAAAAGCATCTAAACCAGCAATCATTTAAACAAGGTCATAAATCAATCCAGCGAATGCATGATGGGGGACCTAGAGATCATCGAGTCCAAGCCCCCTGCTAGAGCAGGATCACCCAGAGAACACATCCAGGTGGGTTTTGAGTGCCTCCAGAGGAGAATATCCACGACCTCTCTGGGCAGCCTGTTCCGCTGCTTTGCCACCCTCAGAGTGAAGCAGTTTTTCCTTGTGCTGAGGTGGGACCTTCTGCGTTCCAGTCCGCTGCCCCTTGCCCTGTCCCTGGACGCCACTGAGAAGAGCCATCCCGAGGGCACAGCAAGAGCGCCGGCAGACGCACCTGGCAAGCTCCCGGCGCCGCCGCAAGTAAAGCGTGTGACGAGCAGAAAAAGGGGCCTCGCTAACTCGGGAAGTCGTGCGGCCCCGTTCACAGATCCCCTGTGGCTTCAGGGGATCCGCGGCCGACCCTCGGCGCCAGCCGCCGGCTGTTCCTCAGGGCTCGGCCCGGCGCTGGGTCAGCGGACATGCCGCCCTGGCCTGCGCGGGCGGGGGAGAAGGAGGGCACGGGCAGGGCACGCCAAGGCCGCGGGGTCGGTGCGCGTCCCGCCGGCTGCCGCCTGCCCCGACCGAGCGCCCTGCCCTTGACTCGTCTCCCCCCTGCCCGGAGAGGAGAACCGCGGCGCAGAGGGACGCACGGGCTGCCGCGGCCGCTGCACTGTGCCGTCCCTACGCCGTGCCCCAGCAGCCTGTCGCTCGCCCGGCTGCGAGCTGGGCAGGGCAGGGCAGGGCG
Source organism: Tricholaema leucomelas (assembly GCA_013400475.1). Lineage (NCBI taxonomy): Eukaryota > Metazoa > Chordata > Aves > Piciformes > Lybiidae > Tricholaema lacrymosa > Tricholaema leucomelas. The sequence continues at coordinate 896,854 of WAAF01002413.1, forward strand.
AGCGAGCTCCTCTCGCTGCAGCGGTACTGACCTCTCCGCAGGGCCGGCAGCAGGCGGGCGGCTCGCCGCGCCGAAGCCCTCAGCAGACAGCGCGCAGTAACCAAGGGCGACACGGGCGCCGCCATCTTCCCGGCCCAGCCTCCGCAGCGGGAGCGCGGAGCCCGCTGGGAAATGGAGTTCCGCCACCTCCGGGGCAGCGGCCGCAGAGTTTGCAGAAGCTCGGCCCGGGCCGGTGCTGAGCCGTACGACTCAATGCGAGTCTGGGGTTCCTCTCCCCGCTTTTGCCCTCCAAACCAAGCGGCACGCCAACGCCTGGGGAGCCGAGCGGCGAGCAGAGGAAGCAGAGCCTGCCGCGCCCGCCCTGGGGCTACGCTCGCCGCGGAACCGCTCCGACCGCTCGGCACAAATCGCCATTTATCGAGCCAGCGAAGTGCCACAGTGGTGCCACTACAGCGCCTTAACGCCCAATTTTCCAAACACCTTTCTTGTGGCCTGTGATTTGTATCACACACAGTATCACAGTATCACCAAGGTTGGAAGAGACCTCACAGATTATCAAGTCCAAGCTGTTACCACAGAGCTCAAGGCTAGACCATGGCACCAAGTGCCACGTCCAACCTTGTCTTGAACAGCTCCAGGGACGGCGACTCCACCACCTCCCTGGGCAGCCCATTCCAGTGTCCAATGACTCTCTCAGTGAAGAATTTTCTCCTCTCCTCGAGCCTAAACTTCCCCTGGCGCAGCCTGAGGCTGTGCCCTCTTGTTCTGGCGCTGGCCACCTGAGAGAAGAGAAGTAGCTCCTCCTGGCTACAGGAAGGTTGTAGCTCCTCCTGGCTACAACCACCCCTCAGGTAGTTGTAGACAGCAATAAGGTCACCCCTGAGCCTCCTCTTCTCCAGGCTAAACAATCCCAACTCCCTCAGCCTTTCCTCGTAGGGCTGTGCTCGAGGCCTTTCACCAGCCTCATCGCCCTTCTCTGGATACGCTCAAGCATCTCAATGTCCCTTCTAAACTGGGGGGCCCAGAACTGAACACAGTACTCAAGGTGTGGTCTAACCAGTGCAGAGTACAGGGGCAGAATGACCTCCCTGCTCCTGCTGACCACACCATTCCTGATGCAGGCCAGGATGCCATTGGCTCTCTTGGCCACCTGGGCACACTGCTGGCTCATGTTCAGGCGGCTTTCAGGCTATCACTGAGGAGTTTTGGCAACTGACTTTGCATTTGTCGATGATTCGCAGTTTGTGTTGTTCGTTTATCTTTAAAAGCATGGACCATCAAATAACAAATGTTTGTAAAATCTTAAGGACAAATATCCCTGGACAGAGTTACAGCCTAGCTGCACTGCAGCAGTACAACCACTTTGATGCCTACGAACATAAGCTACAACAGCAAGATACAGTAACATAAAAATAGGATAACATAAATGCAGATTTGCCTGAAGATAATGCAAAACCTAGAGACTGATTCGGCCCCATACAGCTGTGTGCTTAGCACGCAGTAAGCCTTGTCCTTGGCAGCATCAGTTCAGACACCAGGATTAGGCTTCTGAAAGCTCGCTGGGAGAGCACAGACCTCATTTGGTAGGTAACTACCTACCTTATCCGAGCCACCACCAAGCTCTTTGGACAGAAAGGCACAAAAAATCTATGCTCCAAGACAAAGGCACTAGCATTCAGGAACTACTAACCATGTCCCATGCCTGGCCCTCCCTGCCCATCAGAAATACACCCAAAGGTCAGGATGGACCTTCAGAAGATGCTGCCTGCGGAGTGTATTGTGCAAGAAAGCGATAACAAAATGTCTGCTTGTGGTAAGAGCACAAAAGAAATGCTTTAACTGACTTCTGGGTTTGCAACTTCAGAATTCCTGCCTTGTTCTAGCATTGCATTTCTGTGCATAAGAAAGCGAGTGTTTTTCACACAGTATTAATCAACTTTTCGTTTTAGAAGAGTATAACAAAATGTTGCTATAGGGCACTGTAGAATCACAGAATCACAGAAACATGCAGGTTGGCAAAGCCCCTCAGGATCACAAAGTCCAACCTATAACCCTACTCTACAAGATTCATCTTAAACCGTATCGCTAAGCACCACGTCCAAACGACCCTGAAACACATCCAGGGTTGGTGACTCCACCACCTCCCTGGGCAGCTCATTCCTGTCTCTGACCACTCTCTCTTCTCTGACCACTCTCTCTGTGAAAAACTCCTTCCTAATGTCCAATCTAAACCTCCCTAGTCTCAGCTTGAGGCCATTCCCCCTTATTCTGTCTCCAATTACCTGTGATAAGAGACCAACACCGACCTCTCCAGAGTGTCCACAACGTCCACAATGCAAGAAGATCTTGCAAACAGAAGGTGATTATATTCTAAGTAGCATTGCTAATTCTAAAAATCATATTTATGATATTGAAAATATTGAGTGAAATTATGTTCTAATGTGCTCAGCTGTTCTAAAATATGTAGTTGCTCCAGAGATATCTTTGGTGCTATACACCCAATTAAGTAGTGAACTAGACTGCTAATTTATCTCATCTTCCAAGAGTTGTTTTCTGCACATTTTCTTTCATCTTTTCCTTTATTGAGCATTTATTAGTTTTGACTCATTCTAGCATGTTACAGCTATCAACACCTGTGCCCATTTAGGAATGAATTCCAGTACAAATCATAGGGAATTGAATAGACTTCTCCAAGATGCATCACAATTGTTGCAATATTTTTAGAAGCTCAAAACAAGGAAACAAACAACTTCAGTAAAAGTGATTTAAATAACAAATAACTTATCTTTATAAACAGCTTATCTCCTTGAGAACAAAGAATAAACAAGGCAACAAGAGCTGGTTTTTTTCTTCCATTATTAACTCAGATCACAATACAAATGGGTGAGATGTCAAGAATAATTGGAGAAAATGACAGCATAATCTTCAGCAAAAACATCTGATTTATTTAAATTGCCACTGTTTTTTTTCTTAACCTTGTTATCCCAGGCAGCATAGAAAAAATTCTCATTGGGATCTATTCTGATACTGTCTACCTAAGTGAATAAACCCTCTGCTGTGCTATGAGCCTACACTAGCAAACTGAAACATCACCAGAGGTATTGCACACCCCAGCTGGCTGCTAGCACTTGGCAAAACCATGTTTTCATGTTAAGCTAAAAGAACTGGACTTGCAATTATAGTCCTGTAGTTCAGCACAGTTATTGTCCTGTAACAGATACAGATCCATTTAGTTCATCACAGTTATTGTCCTGTAGCAGACACAGAGTCATTCTGTGGGAGTTTTCTATACTTCATTCCAGCCTATACTTCCCCACTTAGTGCCATGGTCTAGTTGACTGGATAGGGCTGGGTGATAGGTTGGACTGGATGATCTCGGAGGTCTCTTCCTACCTGGTTGATTCTATTCTATTCTATTCTATTCTATTCTATTCTATTCTATTCTATTCTATTCTATTCTATTCTATTCCCTCTCCCTGTCCCTTTGCTCATCTCCAAAAATGTGACAGCCCAGCTGTATAGAAATTGACAGCGGTTCAGCCCAGCTACATTATTAGCCACCCAGCTAGTCAAAAGTATGGGTGGTATTTAACAGGAATAAAGAACAAGGGTATAATAAAACCCCTCCAGAGGTCCTCTCTGGCCTCTAGTGCTGTAAACCAAACTCCTTTTAGAAATCCTGATGTGCTGAACCCTGTAGGGAACTCTTCTCAGTGGCCTCCAGTGACAGAACAAGGAACACAGAAGGTTCCATGTAAACATAAAGAAAAACTTCTTCACTTTGAGGGTGGCAGAGTACTGGAGCAGGCTGCCCAGAGAGGTTGTGGAGTCTCCATCTCTCAAAGCATTCCAAACTCACCTGGCTGTGTTCTGCGTGCTTGACTCAGGGTGATCCCTCTTGCAGGGGAGTTGGACTTGATGATCCCTGAAGGTCCCTTCCAACCCCTACCATTTTGCTTGAATGTATGTGTCCAAGGGGGGGTCTTTGGGTCTCTGCCAGACCCTCCAGAGTTTCTGAAGGAGGAGGGCAGGGTTTATCCACCATGTAATGCTTCAAGATATTCCCATCACGGGAAACATCTTTGGCTCCCAAATATAAACATACTTTTGGTATGGAATTGCCCATTCAGCCTAGTCTATGAAACTGGAATTTGATGATAGTTTTCTGCAACACAGTTCCCATCAAAAGCCATTTTCTTTGGATAATGTCAAAACACTCTGGGATAAACTTGATATTAACCTCATCTATTTTGAGACAATCAAATGTGATACTAATAGTCTGCATTGCTTATAAAGCCTCAGATTAATAGAGCTGCGTAAATGTTCCCAAACCTCTGGAGTTTCAACCATTTTCTGTTTACAGCTTGCATTCCAGTCAGCTCATACTGCTCAATGTGGTAAGAAAGTCATTGCACAGTTTTCCAGCTATACAGGCACTACTCTGCATCTCTCCAAACAAGGAGTTCACTGTAGAAATTAATGCTGTGAGATGGTGGATGACATTTTAAACATCAGGGAATCCAGAAGTGTGCATAATAACTGTGTAAAAACTGAAGAGGTACTGAACACAATAGTTAAATCTGAATATATAGATAAAAAATGTGTATATTAGTAATTATATTCATAAGATTAATACTTTTACCAGGCAGATAGGTACACAGTGCAGATATCCAAACATCATATTCCACAGCACTGGCAGCTACTGCAGGGATCAGAAAGTAATTTTTCCACACAAACCATTGCACAATTAGTTCAGTGCCTTGTGGGCTTTGCCTTATCCTGAGTCAGCATTCCCTACAAGTTTTGACTAAATGTGCCTGTGTTGACTAAGATGTGTTCACATCTGCACTTGTCAGAGGGCTGGAGGTTCCTAACTGGATAATGGAGAGCTTTGGTTTCCTTTCCAGTTAAATTTGTCTTTTGTTTTCCTTTTAAAAATAAACAAACAACAACAAAAAACTGCTTGAGAATCATAGAATCAGCCGGGTTGGAAGAGACCTCCAAGCTCATCCAGTCCAACCTAGCACCCAGCCCTAGACAATCAACCAGACCATGGCACTAAGTGCCTCATCCAGGCTTTGCTTGAACACCTCCAGGGACAGCGACTCCACCACCTCCCTGGGCAGCCCATTCCAATGCCAATCACTCTCCCTGTGAAGAACTCCCTCCTAACATCCAGCCTATACTTCCCCTGACACAACTTGAGACTGTGTCCCCTTGTTCTGTTGTTGGTTGCCTGAGAGACCAACCCCCACCTATCACTACACCCAATTCAAGAATTGACCATTAATACCTACTGCTGTGGGTTCATTCTAGGAGACTCTGATGTTCGTATTTCCACTGGAAGTGATGCCAGGAATATCTTTGTGTCATAGCTGAATAAATAATGTACAGTAACAAAGCCATGAGTACCTCCTATTATCTTGTTTGTTCCTCTAAATGCTTGGTTTCTTGCATTTAGTCTTTGGACCCACAAACAGAGATGACCTCTCTCTCTCTCCAGGTTTGAAGTTTGGCCCCAAAGGTCATGTCAGAAACAGAAACCAGAATGAAAACTTTTGTTTCTGAATTTGTGCTTTACCTTTCCAGCAAACAGGAAGATCTATTATGATACAACTTCAGTCTCATTGAGCACAAATAAAAAGATACAAAACACATCTCAGAACAAGCAAATACATTTGCTGAGGGTTGGCAGGAAATAAGGAGGCTCACACTGTTCTGATTTATCCCTTCCACCTTCCTTCTTTTTGTCCCATTAGCCAGGTTTTCACATGATGTTAGTGGGAGGCTAAACATGAAGTGGGGCATCTTCCCCTTCACCTCCCAAGTCAGAGGATTTGTATTTGACTTCGATTTTAAAAACAGATATGGCAGACCTCACCAAATCATTGTAACCTCCTTATTTACCAATGCTATTGCCACACAACATCCACAGCCCATAGCTTGCCTCTCTACAGCTCTCCACCAACAGCTGTCTCCGTTAGGAAAGTCAGGCAGGTTTTGCTGAGGTGGTGTTCCGTGGGAAAAGCACTTCACTTACTCCTCACTCCTAGTACTTAGCCAGAGTGAGAACAAACTCATTTCTAGATTCATCACAGGCTCACCAACTTCTCCAATCTACAGTATCAGGCAGAGAGGTTTTTTGTTTCTTTATAACAGATAATGAAACCAGGCTTGGCCAGGAGGCAGACAATACCAGTGCTCTCACGTATTTGCAGTCAGATGTGGCAGCACACCTAGTGCAACAAACCCCCCCCAAGGCTTATCCAGATGCATGCATATGTATTTCAGTGGAAGTCCTGAGTTTTCCTCACCTTGCTGCAAGCCCAGTTTAATAACTAGGGTAATTCAGGCAAGGCTGCCTTTCACTCTCACTTTGCAAAGCTCTTGTCAGCTTAATTTCTGGTTTTTTTTTTAATTAGAAATGACTACCTGGCAGCTATTAGCAGAAAGGAAGTATGGAAATTGCAGTAGTAAAGGGCAGAAATAATGCTGGATGAGTGATGAGTAGGATATTCAAAGAGAAGTTAGAAAGCAAACCACCTACGGTGTACTGCTTATGTGGATGGGCTGATTTTGTACCTTGGGTTCATCTCTGCTTTCTGATTATCTTCTCATTAACACAGACAGCTGCTACTCAAATTTGCCAGATGTTAACTTTGAATCTCTTGGATGTGAGCTATGGGCAGCCTGCTGTTTTACTACTGCATAAACACATTTTGAGGGAACAAAGGAGAAAAAAACAAACAAAACTCAAACTAGTTTTCCTAGTCTTATTCTACTTGGATAGAAAGTTGGGTAGACATAGAAGGTAGAAGCATCAGAACACTTTCCCTACAGAAGGAACAAGATATATGCTTTATATCATCGGAAGGGTACTATAATCAGATACAAACAAACTCTGGAAGATCTGTCCTGGTGGCTAACAAGTTATCCATGGGACAGCAATGTGCCCTTGTGGCCAAGAGTGCCAGTGGGATCCTGAGGTGTATTAAGAAGAGTGTATCCAGCAGATCAAAGGAGGTTCTCCTCCTCCTCTACTCTGCCCTGGTGAGACCACATCATGAGTACTGCATTCAGTTTTGGGCTCCCCAGTTTAAGAGGGACAGGGATCTGCTGGAGAAGGTCCAGCAGAGGGCTGCAAGGATTAGGGGACTGGAACACTGCCTGATGAGAGCCTGAGGGACCTGTGGCTGCTTAGTCTGGAGAAGACTGAGAGAGGATTTAATAACTGTTTATAACTATCTGAGGGCTGGGGGTCAGGAGGTGGGGGCAGGCTCTGCTCACTGCTCCCTGGGATAGGACAAGGAGCAATGGATGTAAACTGCAGCACAGGAGGTTCCACCTCCACACAAGGGGGAACTTCTTTCCTGTAAGGGTCCCAGAGCACTGGCACAGGCTCCCCAGAGAGGTTGTGGAGTCTCCTTCTCTGGGGCCTTTCAAGGCCTGTCTGGATGCGTTCCTGTGTGACCTCAGGTAGCTTGTATGGTCCTGCTCTGGCGGGGGGCTGGACTGGATGACCTCTTTGGGTCCCTTCCAACCCCTGACATCCTGTGAGCCTGTGATCTCTAAGATGGCAGAGTCATATAGTAATATCAGCCTGCGTTGTTAAAACCTTATTCGGTTTAAAAAAAAATCGCGGTTAGGCTGCTCTTGCGCTGACTAAATCGTATCGTCGCTGTTTCTGCCCCGTGCTCCCGCACAAAGACCCCGTCTCGGCCTCACCACAGGCCGGGCCCGGCCCAGCCCTTTCCGCGCGGGACCGGCCGCACCGCTCAGCCCTCCCCAGCAGAGGTGAGATGGGGCGCACAGGAGAGCAGCCTGCCCACCGCCCTGCCCGGCGACCCCGCGCCGCCGTCTGCAGCCAGGCCGAGCCCCACAGCAGACGGGCGCGCCCGAGGCACGGCGCACGCCGGGGGCTGTAGTTCGGAGGCGGAGGCGGCGCCAGGCCGTGCAGGACCGGGGCGGACCCGAGGACTACAAAGCCCAGGCTGCCTTGCTGGCGGGCGGCGGGCGCATCCGCGGGCGGCGGCGTGGGTGCGCGTTGCCGGGCAGTCAGCTGGCCGCGGGGCGATAAGAGCGCGGGCGGCGCGGGGCGGCGGCGCTGCTGCTCGGAGCTCGCTTACGTCCTGCCGCGCTCTCGGGGAAAGGTGCCCGCTCCGCCATGGCCGAGACGATCGCGGACACCCGGCGGCTGATCACCAAGCCGCAGAACCTCAACGACGCCTACGGGCCGCCCAGCAACTTCCTAGAGATCGACGTGGGCAACCCGCAGACGGTAGGAGTGGGCCGCGGCCGCTTCACCACCTACGAAATCCGCGTCAAGGTGAGGACACGGCCTGGCTTGGCCCGGTCCCGCACTGCCCGGCAGCGGGGGTCGTTGCAGCCAGATCCGCTCCTGCTAGCCGAGGGTCCGGCCCCACTGCCCCCCGCCTGGGCCAGGGCGTTCCGAGGGGTACATGCCCGCTCCCCCCTGCAGCGGAGCCCGGCGCCTCGGCCGCGAATATAAGGCGGGAGTTGAATAAGGAGCCTGTGGGTCGGTGTTGGGCTCCGCGACGGGCTCGGGCTGGCTCTTATGTAACTGGGAGGGGTGTCCCCGGGGCCGAGGTGGCAGTGACAGGCGGCTGCCGTCCTGTCCTTCAGGGTCCATTTCGCAGCCAGTGCGGTGAGTGCCGCAGGGGAGGCAGTGGCTGAGCAGCGCTGGGCTTCATTCTCGGTGCGGGAGCAGGCCCCAGCCTCTACCAGCAGCAGCATTCGATAACTGTCGTGGTCTAGTAGTAGCTGAGACAACACCTCTCGGTTGAGATAACCGAAGGACAAATGCAGTGCTACGAGGCTGAACTGCTGCTGTGCTGTGAGCAATTGCTTGTCTGTCTCTTAAATAAATAGAAGCGGGTGAACTCAGCTCTCTGTAGCAATATGGGTGGATCTGCCCTGAGAAGGTCAAGTTCGGGATTCCAGCAGCCTCAAAACCCCGTAGAGAATGTGTAAATAAGTCAAGTGAGCACACATGCTTGATCAAAGCTAGCTAAAGTGATAAGGCAAGAGTATATGGGGGAGGGCTTCCTGGTTTCTTTTGTACCCAAGTATAAATTGAGTTCTTGATAGGATTATTTCTCACCATGTGTTATCAATTTTTTTTCTTAGTAGCACTAGACCCTTTCCTGGCTGGAAGGGCCATATTCACTGAGCAGCCTCAAAAACTAGGCTTGGGTTTGAGGGAGGAAAGCTATGTGAAATTATTGCAGTGACTCCTGGGCTTTCTAGCTTCATAAACCAAGAGGGCCTGGAGGAGTGCAAATTGCTGCATCTGTGATGTGATCCTTGCCTGTGACTGGTGGGGACTTTCTAAGTTTATGCTGCTAGGGATAAGTTGGTTCAGAAAATGAGAGTTTATTTTTAATTCCTAGCTTGTGCTTGAGTCTCCTACCTTGTATAGCTTTAGTCTTTCACACCTAATAGGAGCTGGTCAGTTATTACAAGCAGCCCTAGAGGAGGAGCAAGCCTCACTGAAACCCAGGACACATTCTCTGCTATATGAGTGCTTTCACTGGACACTGTGGAGTGCACAAGGCTTCATCTGAGGGCTGCTGCCTTGGTCACTCAAATTATTCAGATAAAACTAAGTCTGTGTGGATTTTTCTGCTGTTAAGAGTCTAAGTTCCAAACTTAATATAACTTAAATCTCAGTTGATTTAGCCTTTTAAAAGCTACTAAGGAGAATACTTTCTTTGTTTTTGATGCTCTTATGTTTCAAGATGTGTCCATAGGGCAAGAAGAATAAATTAAACCAGTTGCTGCCTGTGCCTGAGGACAAATTAGAACTTGCTGAGTTGGGTTGCATTACACTGCTGTTGTCATAAGGACCCTGGCTGCCCACTTAGCAGAGGCATGTAGCTCTACCTTGCTGGAAAGTGTGTGCCTGAAGTTCCTGTTGACTTTTCTTTCCATGAGATTGAGCACTTAGAATTGCTGCATATGGGGAAGATGATACAAAAGGGACTTAGCCATGATATGGCCTTGGGAATGAGACCAAATTTGCTGCAATTAAAAAAAACCAAACCCAACAATTTTGGGTTTTAAATCCCCATCTGAAGTAATTCACCAGAAAGGAAATCAGAAAAAACAGCTTTTGAGAGATATTGCTCTTAGCCTGCTTGGGGTAGAAAATTCTGGATTCCTGCAGTAAGAAAGACCTGGATGGGACTTGAACAAACATACACTGTGATAGTACTGTGACCTTCCTCTATTTTTCCTCCCTGTCTGACTACTGTATAAACATTGCTTCCTCCACCCTCCTTATGTGTATCTGTGCAAGCCTGTGTATGGAACTCTAATACATGCTTATTCCCTTTCCAGTTTGCACTATTGTACACGTAGTGCCTCTGTGCTTTGTACATTCATAGCTATCATAAAGGATAAAACTGAGCTTTGTCTGTGTGCTGGAAGGCTACAGAGCAGGTAATACAAGTCATGCAGAATTGTGTTCACTGCCTAAACTTGTGTCAATTAACTGCTGCTCAGCAGAATGCAGACTGTGCTGCTAACGCACAAGTTTCAGCATGGGAGTAGAGCTGAAACTTGGGCTGCTGTAGTGCTTTTGTATTTCTAAAAGGTAGGCTTTGTACTCTAAGCTGCTTGTTGGAGTGTGGCAGGCAATGGCCACCAGTTAACCTCTGTGGTTTGACAACTGCTTGTGGTCACAAAGTAGCAGCTGGCATTTGCAGTTTCTCCCAGCAGTGCTAGTGTTGGCAGTGTGAGAAGATGGAATGAATTACCTATGTCATATCTGGAAAACTGTCTTCAGCCAGCCACAGCATTAAAATGCTGAACGGTGGAGAAGTGGACAGATTAACTGCTGCTGAGGTCTGGTGAAAGCCACTTGACAGCCTCATTATGGCTGGAGGTCACACTCAGCCAGAAACATTGTCAGATTGGACACTGAGATTCAGGGTTGTATTGAAGCCCTTAGACTTGTACCATTGTTGTAGTGTTTGCAAACGTGGTTCAAGGGTAAGTTTAACATTTCTGGGCAAGACTGAGCTTGCTAGCTAATCTTGAAATGATGCCTGGTAACTAATACCTTGCAGAAAGTACCTGTATGAAATACTTCAGAGTCCCTCCTGAGCTTCTGTTGGCAGGCTTTCTACTGGTATTGCAGCTGAAGCTTATCTGTTTCTTGGAAAGCAGCAAGTGGAACTATCTCATGCTTCAGTTCATATATTGCTGTACTCATCAACTTGTGGTGGAAGTTGGAAAGCCTAATAAGGAACCCAAAAGTTTTGGGTGCTCTTGCTAGTATCCAGCTGCTGCTGCATAGTCAGATGTATTTCAGTACTTGGGAAGGCTTTTCACAGTTTCTCTGCAGGCTAGTAGGATGGTTATGTGTTGTGGTACTCCCCCAAGCAGTTAAGCTCTTGGAGTACTGCAGGTGGAACCTCTACAGCACTTGTTGTGGGGCAGCTTGCTTCACAGATGGCTGAAGTATTGACTTTCTGAGCCTGAACTTGCATTAAATAGTGTTCTGTTCTTGGCAGAGTGGACAAGGTGATGACAAAGCCTTCCACTGTAGCAACATGATGTGGTGGTATGCCACTGCACTACAGCTTGGCAGTGAAAGTTAAATGCCTAGTTCAGTAATGGTAAATGATACAGGAAATGCCATCCTACAGTGCTGAAACTGTACATTTGAGTGGGTCTTGTTCTTGACAGGGGACTTGAAAATTTGCTTTGCTGCAGCAGCATTAGGCAGTGAGTTTGTACCATTCTGAGGTATCCTTTGTGTGAAGGCTTAGGATGAGCTAAAAAGGAGAGCAGTGCAGTAGGATATAAAGGTCACAGTGCTATTTCTAGTGAAATAAAACTTAATAGTAGTCGTCTCATCTAAAGGTATTTAGATGATCACAGTATGGTGACTGTGTAGTGGTTAAAACTAACATAATGAACTAGATTTTCTGCTGAGGTAGTACAACAAACCAGTGCCCTTCCCTCTTGAGGAAAAGTGTGAACCCATAGTTAAATTTCAGTGTAAATACCCTTGCATGCCATATGCATTTTGTCGCTCAGGAACCAGCACTGGAGAGGTGGTGATTCTCTTCTACTTGTTGCACTTTGTTACAGCTTTTCAAGGTGGATTTGTGCATGTCAACAAATACCTGTTGCTATTTATGGGCTGCAAGCCAGTTCTCTCTCTGAATTCCATGAATCAAATGTAGAACAAATGGCAGTTCTCATGTCCTACAGCATGCCTGCAGTCCTCAGTCCCCTTCCAGGTATTATCTGACTTCTGCTGTAGCTGAGACAGATAATTGGCTTGGTAAGTGGGTCAACTGGAACATCTTTGCTCAAACAGATTCTGTGCAACAGCTTCAGTTGCTAAATCCTTTTAGGAGACAAGCCTTAAGCTTTACAAGCTAACTCTGATCCCAGCAACTGGTGACACTTTGGAGCTGTACAGCCACTGTAAAAGCAGTGTCATAGGAGATAAGCACATTGCTTAGAATAGTGTCAACAAAGCATACAGATATCCAGAAACATGCTACATTTGGGAAAACATCCCTTTATTAATGCTTTCATCTGTTACAGTAGAAGTGAAAGTGACTTCAGCGCTGCCCATTTGAGTTGGGTTTCTCACCCAGACTAAAAGGTCACATTATCTGCTTATGGTTAGTGAGAACTTGCAGAGAAGTCATGAATATTCAGACTGACAGAACTGAAATAAAGTCCCTGATACAGGAGCTAAGTCCAAACTGCTAAAGACCTTTTTTCCTTTTTTAGTCAAACCAAAGTTAAGCAAGGAGCCTTTCTCTCAATTCTGTTCTTCAGTGTTAAATGGTCTTGTGCCTCTAATCAGTGTGATAAAATTTATTACTAGAGCATACCCTTAGCATCTTGAAGTTCAGCAGCTCAGTGGCTCGTCTTGAGGTGTAGAAAGGTAAGGCCTTGCTGCTGTGCTTCCAGATGTTGTGAAATGCATCCCTTGGGTGATGCCAGTGCTCTTTAAGGCATCAGTCACCTCTGTCTTCTGCAGAAAGGTTTCTGTAGACTTGCAGTGATACTTGGCTACTCAGGCCCAGTGTGGGGAAGGAAATGAGCACAGGCTGTGAAGTGCCCACACTGTTAAGAATATTCTTAGTCTCAAAGACTGGGGAAGTGTATCTGCTAAACTTGAGCTGCTCTTGAAAGTCTGTTCTCATTTTAACCCTTTTTTTTAAAGGCCTCACTTGCATGCCTATTTTTAGTAGTCTGATTTGAGCCTGCCTTCTGTGAGCAAGTCAGAGTAAGGTGGTAATTGAACTGAAAATATAACTTGGTCAGAAGGCACCTGCCTGACACCAAGAGTGTCACTTTGCAAAAGCATGATCTGGTGAATGGCTTTGGCACCATTCAAGGACAGAAAATGTCAGATTTCCTACCCTTCATGTGTTTGGCCAGGTGTTGAAGTTGCAGGACTCCTCTCTTTTACCATGAAAAGAACCAAATCTGCTGGTGCACACAGTTGACATTAGCACTGCTCAATTGCATCATCAGTGAAGCCTGTGGTGGGGTGATGACTCAACAGTGACTCAGTGTGAGTGTATTTAGGGATGCTTAGTCAGCACTAATTCTCTATTTCCTTACTACTGTGAATCTTGCATCACACCAAGTCCACTCTAACTGCAGTGAATTACTCTTAATATCCTATTCTGGACACAAGTTAGACTCATCTTCAAAGGATAAAAATGCACTGATTCAGGTGACTTTCTGACCTACAGCCCAGGTACTGCACCTTTGCAAATGTTAACTGTTCCTTCAAGCAGTAGTTTGGAAAAGGATAGCTGGAAGGCTAAGCACTGTCTCCCTAGTCAATATCCTGGGAAGTTAAGTGAAATAATATAGATGAAAGAAAACTGTAAGTCAAGGAAAGTGGATTTGCAAATCTATTGCCTGCATTTGCTCTGGGCAGATGATTTTTCTGTAGTGGTTCTTGATTAAACTGTGTTCAAGAGCCTAGTTCAAAGGTACTGAACTAGTTTGGTGTTGATGTCAATGTGTAAATAAAATAACCAAGTCTCTGAATAGTGCTTCTGATTACTCTATCAACCTAACTGGTGACTTGGGTTCTTTCTGCATAGACAGAGTGGGCCTTGACTGTCATGTACTAGGAGTACACTATAGTACAAAGCTGAGCAGACCGAATCCAAGGGAGCAGTGACTAATCTTTGTAGGACAGATGGCTGTGATCCAGGGAGGCATGTGATGCCAGAGTATTTTGATACATCTTTATTTTTACCACATCTATACCTGGAAATAGTGTTCAGAGACTATTTCTGTGGGGCTAAGCTGCAGCATACCCTAAGCTTTAAGATAGGCTACAAATTAATGACGAGGAGCTGTCAGCCTTTCTGTATTTGTTAGGTGTCTACTTCATGTCAATGTTGTTACTGCTCTGATGGATCTGGAAATATGAAGACTTTTTTTTTTTGCTGCTTGATAGTTCCACTTTTAGCCATGCTTGTGAAGTGTAAGGATACTGTACTGTCTCTGTCTTGCAAAGCATGTTAAAACTTTAATTTCTGATTAAAAACTATCAATAGCAGCAATTTCCTATAATTTCATGAGCCCCATTTGACTAGGTGGTAGATGTCAGGTACTGACACCCAAGTGTCAACTTAATGTGTTCTCTTTTTAGTCATTGTCAATGAGGAATGAATGGTAATGTTACAGTAGGCCAAACCAGAATTTATAGCAGTTGTGCCTTGCAACTGTGTAAAAGCAGCAATCCCTTCTTTTTAAGAGGAGTATTTGATGTTTTGAAGGAGGCTTTGGCTTGCTGATCTTGAAGTAACTACCCAGAGTTATTCTGTTTGGGTGTTGTAAGAACCTTTACCTGAGTGTGTCCTTTTTAAAGTGGGCTTCTGAACATGGAATTTGAAGAATAAAGAATCACTAAACTATTTGTTCTTCCAGACTTAGCCTACTTTGAGTCTTTTGACCACAACTGACCTGTTCATGATGTTGGTGAGCTTGATCAGGTGATGATAGATGCTGCTTGGCAAAGCCTGAGACACCTTACCCTCATTTCCCAGAGCAGCTCAGGGCATTGGTCTTGGCAAAGGTTAACTCTGCCCCAAAACCCAAGACACCTTACACTACTTCTCACAGAGCAGCTCTGGGCTCAGGGCGTTTGACTTGGCAAGGTTAACTCTAAGGGCTGATAGCTTTTGTCATTGTGTTGTTTTTAGGGTTTCATTGCCTTACGCTTTAAGATGGGAAACATCCCAGCTCTGCGTCTCGATACTGTGGAGTGGGAAGCTCTGTAGTTCTTGGTATGGTTTAATTCAGCCTTGTTGAAAGCTTAGGTGTCTACATAAGATCAGATTTTTCAGTGTTCTTATAACTTCAGACATTTGCAGCTGATTGTGCATTCAGTAGACCTGGCCACCAAGTGGATAAGAGGAAGTAGAACTCTGCTTAGATCAAAAGGGCTGAGACTTAGACACATAACAGCCTCTTATCTCACCTATTGCAGTGGGGAAAGAGGTTTCCTTCAGTTAAGTACACAGCAAAAATTTGAAGTTCAGAACATGTTTTCCTTCTCTCATGATTGTTATAATTGTAGGAAATGGGGAGGTAGCTGCTTATGTGAAGTCGGGAAGGAAGCAAACCACTGGCAAGGTTTCTGCAGTTACACTGGGCTGCTGGAGACAGTTTCTGGTACTAAAGGACAGAAGGTCCTTGTTTTAAGAAAACCATCATACTTTATCCACCTTGAATGCTGCTTACAGTACCCCCCCTGAGCTCTCATCTGCTAACTGTAAATGTAGCCAAAGGTGTAGTGTCTCGACAAAGATAATGCTGGTATGATAGTAAGAATTTAGCTTTGGAGAGTCAAGGCTACAAACTTCTATCAAAAGTGAGCTGAGTGCTTGCTTTCACTCTGTTTTAATGGAAATGGGGTTGTATCAAGGCTACCATAACCTACTTGAAAAGACAACATCAAAGCAGGTGCTATGGCAACAGTGCAGCTTTATTCTCAGCCTGATAGGGGTGGGAGATCTGGGCAATACAGTGCTGCTGCTGAGTGTTACATGGACACATGAGGAAATGAATCAAATTTTCCTCAAACCATCCTGGACAGCTACAGCTGTGGAGTTTCTGCAGCTGCAGGGATGGACTGGGCTGCAGTGTCATTGAGTTAATCTTGCAGAGCATCAGCATGCTCTTGAAAGGAACCCAGATGCCGTTTGCATTCAGGAACAAGTCTGGCTATTTGCCAGCTTTCTTCCACTTGCTGGATCAATTTGTCTGGTCTAGATAACAAAACACTTAAGTTACTTAGAATTACAGACCAATTTATTTGCAGCATTCCTATTTTCCACCTGCATTTAAGGTAACTTGGATACCACAGTGGCTGCATCAGGGAGTTGCGTGTCTGGAGCTCAATGGACAGTCTTGACTTGAACTCCTTGCATTCTGCCTGGGAAAGCCTCTGCAGTCATGTATATAAACATTGCTTTTTTGGCTTCCAGCTAGACGTACCTCAGGAATTGGCTGCTAACAGCTAGAACACTGTTACCTGGTTATCCGAGCTACTGCCTTTTTGCTTCTGAGATGAATTTGGGAGCCTCCTGAGGTTGGAGCTGGACTTGCACTTTGCATATGTTACAGTAACAAATGTAGCTGAAGAAAGGTGCTTGCTGTGAGTACAGGATTTGCCTCGAAGTCTGGGAGCACACAACCACTGCTTTCTATTCCTGGTTTGTTTGAACACAGGCCAAATGACTGTAGAAATCCGTTTGGCATTGGAGGGGAGGAATGCAGGAGTGACTTAGGAGTCTGGGTTTGTCATCTGCTATTTAACTGCTGTTTAACTGATTTAACTTGCCACCAGCTCTGACAATGTTTATTCCAGTGTTCTGGATTGTCCATTAACTCACCTAGCAGAATACAGACTGTTTGACAGTAATCAGAATAAGCTTAATGAGTGTCTCTATACAGTCTGATACAGAAGCCTTGCAAGGCAGATTCTCTTCTCTGGGCATCTCTATGCTTAGGATTTTGGGTTACATGGCACTTCTGCAGAGGTGGTTTATTTGTGCTTTTGGTGTAATGCTTTACCTGCAATTCTGACTAGAGACTTTGGGTTGTCTGCCCTAGGCAGTGCATAATCCTCTCAGGCTGAGGGCTTGCATTCAGACTAAGAGGCATGATTTTGGATGAAAATGTTCTATACAGAAATAAGAGTAATTACCACTAGAGTGGGGGGGGGGGGGGGGGGGGGGGGGGGNGGGGGGAAGCTGGTGTTGAATTTCAGAGGCATGAGCTGTGCTCCAGGGCCTGTGCCAAGCTGGGTCATGAGCTTCATGACGGTAGGCTGCAGAAGAACAGGCCAGAAAGCTGACACTGATGAATAAGGAGAAATGTTTGTAGATGAGACCAGCCTGACTTCACTTCAGGTTTTGTGCCTTATTTCTGACCTTGTCCTAGCAAGCAAGCAAAGCACTAAGAATGTTTAGAATAGCTGCTGGCACCTCAGTGACTGAACAGGGCTAAGTTTCAAACCAAAGCTGAAAACTTATGATAATCCTGTATAGACATGAGGTGACATTACAACAAACAGAAAGTTTCTGAGTTTCTGTTGATGCTTTAGGATTAATGGGGTACCAAATTCTTACCCAGTGATAACCTGTGCTTCTGCAGCTGTCTGGCTTGTTTAATGACAGCCATCTATCCATGCTAGGTGGAGACAGTAGAACATGCAGAAACTTTCTACTAAAGGAAAAAGTGTTCTGCTCCAACAGGGTAGTAATCCTTAATGAAAAAGGCAAGTACAGTAACTCCAGATGTGAATAGATCCTGAGTTAAAAGTAGAGCACCAAGATGTAAATAGATTAAGTGGTATAAAGCAGGACTCTCAAATTGCTCTTATTTATTAAAAAAACCCTTTCTTACAGTTGCTCTTCTGAAGAATGCTGCTCTGTCAGCACTATTTTCAAGAGGAAGGAAAATTCCTGCAGTTTCTGGGTTTTAAGAAATACGAGGTTCAGAGGCTGATCTCAGTGGATAGCTCTAACTTGTGTCCAGACCAAAGGACAGGGGATATGCACTTTCCTTTATCATGTAGTTGTCAAGTTGTGACTGCAAGCCACTTTATTTAATGACAGCCTTCTAGCATAATTTTCAGTTTGCACATTTCCAGTCCTTATAATCAAAGATTTCTTCACCTTGAAGGGAAAACAAGTACTCTAACTCTCATTTTCTCCAACTTGCTAGCTGCATTAGAATGTCAAAAGGGAATGTAGAAGGTAAAATGAGCTCAACTGGCACTTCTACTCCTACATTGTACCTGTAACCCTGATATATTATTTAGAGATTAACTTTATAGACTTCATGCCCAGAAGCATGAAAAGAGTTCCTGAAGACCTGGGAATCCATTGTTTTTGAACTGCTTTTATTTAGTCCTAATCCCTCTTGTAAATAACTTGAGGAGAATGGAGTATGTTGTGCAGGTGAGAGCCTAAGTGTTAGAGGACTTTTCACCTGAGGCTGACAAGGAGTTGATGTAATGGGGAAGGCTGAACTTGGTTAAAAAGCCAATAGCTGAAATCGGAGAAAAGTAATCCAGTACTTCTGGAAATCCCCTTCATGCACTCAGGGGGACCTAGCTTCATTCATTCTTGAGTATTCTCTGCAGGACAGGAGTGTTTGTGCCAGAAGTCAGGCTTTATAAATAATAGTGTTAAGTGCAGTTTTGTTGTTAGATTGGTACAATCAACAGGGTTTTACCTGGGAAGGAGAGCTTGAGTACCTTTAAGCATTTAGCACTAAGGGATTGCATAACGAAATACTGTTCTGTACTTGATTAGTTGTAGATTATGGACTAAATGGCAGGATGTGAAAGCACACAACTAACTTCTCAAGCACTTTTGAACTGTGACAGCCAAAACCTTGTTATTGGCTGGCAGCAATACCATGTTTCATAATCATGCAGGAAAAATATCTCTGCAGTTAAACTTGTTTTGAGCAGCCAGAAGTATCACTTGATACCTTATGTATGGCATCTCCCAAATTATACCCTCCAGGGATATCCACTCAGACTGTGACCAGAAGCTGAGTTGAGATTACTTACAACTTAAAAAAATAAACCAACAGGGGAAAAAAAAAAAAGAGATGCTAAGATGGGAATGACTACTGTGTTTCTGCCAGCAGGAAAGCTGGGAATAATTGCAGTTCCATGTAAATATCAGCTTCCTAGAGTACTCTTCAGAGGTGCATTAAGACAGTGATGATGCAGTCTGACAACAGTAAGCTTAATCAGAATAAAGCTTTGTTCTGTAACTGCCATACATAACCAGACTCTTGGTCTTGCTTTTTGTAGATCATAACTCCTACAAACCTTCTCAGAGCACTCTAGCCAGTTTGCCATTTTAATATTGAAGCTTCAGATTGTGGTCTTGGAGCTTTGCATCCTGAGGATGTCATTAGAAGGGCACTCTGTTCTTAAAATAATGTGCATGTTGAATTAGAATGATGAGAACCTTGAGCCCCAAAAAGGAGCAGAAGAGAGGCTTTCATACAAGGACACATCAGGGTCCTTGTGCATTTAACATGGTCTTGTGCAGCATCATAGCCTGGCTCCTATTTGATGTCCCTTTCAAAGGTTAGAGTTGGGTGCTGACTCCTAGCCTGGTTCAGGAAACTTGTACTTGGTTTAACTTCACAGCTAAACAGTCTGATCTCATGAGCACTGAACTCTGTGGTGCGTCTTAGCTTTGGCAGTTTTGGAGCTAGCAAAGCTCTGCAACTTGTACTATTAAATCTTCAGCTTTATCTGTCCTGAGTGGATTCACTGTAGGACTTCCTGGATTTTGCTTTTAAAGATGTTAAAGACCATGTTCTATCATGTAATGAAGTGCAGGAAGCTGGGTTAATGTCCTATGCTGGTACCTGAAACACCCCCTTAAATACAATGAAAGGGGCTTGTATGGATGAAGACTTTCTTCCTCTCTCCTTCATCTCCAGTGTTGTACAAATGTTGGATTTGGAAATTGAGCTCCTGAGACAGAATAGTAGATGCTTATGTGACCTTGGGGACATCTCAAAGGGGTGGCAAATCTGCTACTCTGCTAGGTGATACAGTGGCAAAATACCTATGATTAGCATGCCATAAAATGAGGCCCCAGGTTAAGCAGTTTGAGGCACAGCTTATTCATGTAGCTACAGAGCTTCATCTGTTTCTCTGTCTTTTCTCAGTACTGTAGTTGTTGCTTAAGTGGAACTAATTTTTAATTGAAGTTTGTTGCTTCTGCTAATCAATAACTTCTGTTCTTGTTTTCAGACAAATCTACCTATCTTCAAGTTGAAAGAATCTACAGTCAGAAGAAGATACAGTGACTTTGAATGGCTGAGGAACGAACTAGAAAGAGAAAGCAAGGTGGGTGAAATGAAAGGTAAATACAAGTCTCTACAGACAGTAGTGGTGCTGAAGTGCTATCCTTATGTAATAAAGCAGATATATCATGTAGAGGAGATACTGTGATTAATGTCCAGAATTGTGTTAGTCTTTGTCAAACTTCAGTTATACAGTACTGGAGGCTGTTAAATGAGTTTGAGCCAAATCAGAGTTAAACTACTTGAATTAACTTTACTTCACGGTATCACATACTTCTGTGGCTGGATACTGTTCCTCTCTGCACATCTTATTACTTCACTAGGGATGTGATTGGGTTGGGTTCTCTAAGAAGCAAGTGACATAGGAGGTGTATAAATTTGCTTATAGGCTGCACTTTAAGGACTCTTTTTCTCTATCTTTCAGGTTGTGGTACCTCCTCTACCTGGAAAAGCTCTTCTCCGTCAGCTCCCCTTCCGAGGCGATGATGGCATCTTTGATGATTCTTTCATAGAGGAAAGGAAGCAGGCTCTTGAACAGTTCATAAACAAGTGAGTGATGGGTCTGGTTATTGGGTGACAAACCCAAAACTCAAGTCTGTAAAACTGAATTCAGGCTGCTAATCTTCTAATGGTGGTAACTGTGCTGGCTTTAGATTAACAGCTTTCACATCCTCTTGCAGTAGGACATACTAGGGTTGCTCATCCAGTGTTTAGTTTGGATATATCTTAATGTTTACCTGAACAGCTGAAATGAATGTTAGCATTATTGTTAATTTATGCAAATTACTACTAAAATTATAGCTTTCAAAATAGTTCTACTTTTTCATTTCTGAAAAGGTGTCCTGCACTGGCTGAACAAAGGAGCTTACAATGGGCTTGCAGCAGTTTACTTTGATTGCAGATAGGAGGTGTTATCAGTTTGTGTAATGATGCATATTTTCTC
This sequence comes from Tricholaema leucomelas, assembly GCA_013400475.1. NCBI lineage: Eukaryota > Metazoa > Chordata > Aves > Piciformes > Lybiidae > Tricholaema lacrymosa > Tricholaema leucomelas. Next base: position 918,170 of record WAAF01002413.1, read on the forward strand.
TAATCATCATGAGAATCTTTCTGAAGATGTAAAAACACTACCTGAGGTATGCACATTGTAGTTTGAAATAGACATTTGAGGTTTTCTCAGTGCTTGTGTAAGGGTGAGAAGAAATTATAGTAAACAAGTCTTAAGAGTCTGTCCTTTTTACTGTCTGACATTAGTAACTGCTCTCTGTATATTGACCTGAAGAGCTGCTTCAGTACTTTCAGCAGTAAGAAGGCATACTGTCAGTGAGCCAGCTGTTCTGGTCTCTAGAGCCAATGCTGTTCGGACCAGCTGGATGTGGGACTGCTCCCAAGCTTGTCAGTCCCACTGGCATTCTAATCTGTTTAATATCAATGCCATTTAACAGGAACAGAGGATCTCTGAGTTAAGCCAGACCTTAGGAGAATCTGCTTATCAGTTATTGTTAATCCAGGCATATCTGGCTTGGAATAGCAAGTGGCTAGCTTACTAAAACTCTCTTGTGCATGTGTGGCTGTGTGAAATTTCATTACTTTTTCTTCTCATAGTTGCTCGTTAGATCAATTTAGAGATGTTGTTACTAGTTCTAAGCAGTTAAAATGCGTCAGACTGCTCTTCATTCCACTTGTCTCTGGGTAGAGGGGAGTTCTGAAGCATTTGCATTTACACTACATACAGGCAGATGAGCTTTTATAGTAAGATGGGATGTGGGGGTTTTAAGGCAGTCATGATTATGAAGTGCGACTTTTATCCATGCAGGTTTGGGACTCTAAATGCAGGAGAAGTGCGTTCAAAGATTTGTAAGCTGAAGGTAGCAGTATGTGGGGGAAGAAGGCTGCTTATGTTCTGAAGCAGCTGACAGTGAAAGTCGTTGTCCCTGGAATCTCTCATAAACTGAGGACAGCTGACAGAAATGGAGTGGCCAGCTTGCTGGTGTCACTTGTTCAGTCCTACAGCAGTTAATACACTGAAGTGTAAAACTTGTTTGTCAGTTTTTCCTCTTTATAATCATAAGAGCAGACTGTTAATACAGATATTGATATGGTGGCAGACTGGAATGTGGCTGGAACAAGGCTTTCCAGGCACAGCTCCTAGCTTTATTTCAATAGCATGGCCATCATGCAAGTATTACTAAAGTTTCAACCCATGTAGAAGCATTAAAGCTTCTACCAAGCACTCTGGGTGGTGGTGAGCTTAGACCCAAGGATAGTTTGTGTAATAAATTATCAAAGCTGATCGTTGCTTGCTTACATAATCAGTATCACTGCATCCAAAAATCCTGAGGCACCAGCATTGATTCTTGATATCCAGGAGGGTCAAGATGGGTGTTGAGACACTTTGTCCCTCTGTAAGCCACGCTGCTGTGATTTGAGTCTGCTCTCTTGAGCCAGCTTGTTGGCACCACTGTCAGTACTACCTGGACTGACACTCTTGGGTATTGAAACACTCTTGTCTGCCTGAACCTGGCTTTGGCATGCGTGACAATTCTTGAAGTAGGAACTGCTATGAGGTCATCTTAGTGAAGAATACTCAGGAAAAACCCATGCAGAGTGAGACATTCATGTGAGCCCAAGAGCTGAATCTGAGACATCTAGTCTTGCAATTCAGCCACAAATTTGCCAGCCTCCCTGAAAGGCAGAAGAAATATACTGCTGCTTTTTTTTTTTCTTCTGTATGTTTTTCTCTTGAAGTTCCAGGCCAGCAATGTCAGTCTGAGGGTAAGAAACTCAAAGCAGTTATTTCAGACTGTCTTCCTTGTGAACTAGTGCTTGAGACTGCTGCCCATTTACTAGAACCTGGCTGTATTGATAGATTATTTCAAGTGCAGTCATGAAAACCATATCAATGCTGAATCGGAGAGCTCAGCTTCCTCATTAAAGGACACACTCAGTGACAGTTGAATCCATCCTGTGGTGAAATCAGCACTGACAGATATTTGGAGAAGATGCACAGAAGTGCTTTTGAAAGTACTGATGCTCAGCCACTGGAGTTGGCTGCATTGCACTTCCACTTAGAGAAGAAGTGTTCTGACAGTTGTGGAGGCCAGAAGGGCAATTTTGGGGGGGGCTGTCTCTCTTGAAGCCTGTCTTGATTAGCCAAACTGCTTTAGGTTTTCATATCCTGAAGTGATCAACTTCCAGGAACTTTGATTCTCTTGGATTTTCACCTATACAGAAAGCTGCAGGATATTTTAAGAGATGAAATGCAATACCTTGTGGTTTTCTCCCAAGCCTGGGACTACCTTCTGGTTTGATTTCAGCTCCTTTAAAAGGATGGTGACTCAGTCTACATGTGGAACAAAACGAGGCCTACAGTAGAGATGCTGGTCTCTTCTAGAGCAGAGAAGCTCTGTCTCTTATGTTTCACATCTGAGAACATCTGCAGTTAACAGCATGGCCTGTGGCTGTGTGAGTGCTGCTTGTACATGCAGTCATCATAGTAAGCCGCTGCTCTGAACAGTGTCAGAACCTTCAGAAGACCTTCACCCCCCCTGGTGGAGTAAGGCTTTAACTTTACCTGGGCTGACTGCTTTTGAATTGGACTGAGAACGGAAGGGTAAAGCAGGCTGTGGATAGGTGTCCTGTGTCAAAGGCATCAAGATCTGTGAAAATCTGCTTGTCTCACTCACCTCTAGATTTCCTAGTGCTAGGGTGAGCACTTTGGTCCCTTCAATTGCAGACAGCAGATGATGACATCATGCTCTTCCAAAAGATCAGCTGGGGAAAGATGACAAATCTTGCTGCCAGATACCTTTCTGATCACCAGTAGTGACCCAAAAGTGGCACCTATGCCTAAGTGCAAACCCACAGGTTATGGGTGTAAGATCTTTCTCTGCTGGCTAGCTGCAAGGAGCCTCCATTTGTCAGCACTAACGCTTGTTTTTTCCTCTCCAGGGTTGCAGGCCACCCACTGGCACAGAATGAGCGCTGTCTTCACATGTTCTTACAAGATGAAGTAATAGACAAAAACTACACACCATCCAAAATAAGACATACTTGAGCTCTAAATCTGTCTTCTCAAACATTAGTGGTTCTTATGCTTGGTTTTAAGAGGTTGTAGTTTGTCTTAGCATGCTGAGGATAAACAGGCACGAAGTCTCCACTAACACCACTACACTGCTTGGTCTTTGCCTATGCTTTATAGCATTAAAGAACTCACTTGTCTGCTAGCTAAATCCCTCCAAATTCTTGATTTAAGAGTATTATATTCTGAGAACCATCCACCCCTTGCAATGCCTCACAAACCTTTCCATTCTTATTTGCAATGACTTAATGTTTACTGACTTGGCCTTACTTGAACTTGCACAGTTGTAGTGTCACATGTGCACTTGTATTTGACTAAACTGCTCTGCTGTTTCTGAGGTAGTCATCTGTCTGAACTTCTGTAGAAAGACTGCTTTTATTTCTGATACTCTGTGAGAAACACTTATGCAATTGTCTTCAAGCTTGTAAAACACTTTATACTGAAGTAATGAGGGAATTATCTTTATATTCTGTAAGAGGGAAAAAAATCAAATTTATATACTAAAGTAACTTGTCTAAAGTTTTGAAATAAAAGTGAAAATGCACTTCAGATGTTCTCTCACTCTTGACCTTGAGTTGTGGGGCTTTTCATGCTTTGAGAAGTAGGGACTTGGATTGTATAAAGGGGGCTTGTGTGTTTCATCCTTGCTCTTCTGCTCTGCAATGTAGTCTTGTCACTAGCAGCTAGCACTAAATATGCTTAGGTGCTGGCACTCACTGTTCAAGTATTAAAGAACATATAAAGGTATTGAAACTGATCCTGTGTTGTGCAGCCAAAGCTGGGAGACCATTCAGGGTATGCAGTCAGCAGATCTGTGGCTTCAATGAGCTTGGGAAAAGAGTAGCTTTCTGCTTGGCATGAAGTTATCAGTCCAGCCTCAACCAGCAAGAGAGTCTACAGAGAAAGGAATGTTGTCATAACCTGTGATAGAACTTCAGTCCTGGCTTAAAGTAGCTCTGCTCTACAAGTACAGCTAGGGACAGCAGGTCATATAAGCCTGGTGTAAGGTGTGATCGTAGACCACTTCCCTGAATGCTGGAGGCGAAGCTGTGGTTGTGATCACTGGTGAAATGCAGCTTGTTGATGCCTGAACGGCAGTTCCCAAGCAGTGCTGCTCCAGTTCTTTCTCAATAGGTGCTTCTATGACTGGAGAATCTTCCTTAGTGCTTCCAAATGTGACATGGGTGTTACTTATCCAGATGCTCTTGAAAACACTCTAGTAACAACCCAGTCCAGTGCTATGTGCTGTCTGCCAGCAGTATGTGCTGGGTTAGACTTGACTCTGCTTTATACTTATTTTTGAGAACCTCTAATGATGGAGACCCCAAAGCACCCAAACCAACCCATTTCAGTAGAGAATGCTTCTATCCCCTGGTAAGTAGGGTACAGTGGAAGAATCTTGATCCAGAAATAGAAGGGCAAGTGTTAAAAGAACAGTGGAAAGCAATTTAAATTCAATATATTTTTATTCTTTGTAAATACAATGAGTACAACTTTTAAACTTCACAAATCAGTTAATCCACTTTGTACAGGAAAAGTTTTACTCATTCTATGATAGTCCAAGTGCTGATTTATTCCCCCCCCTGCTCAGTGCTAGTTCCTAATAACAAATCAAAATTTGAAAAGTACAGCAGCTATCTTAAAATGTTTTTTTTTCTTCTTCTTTTTCCTACATCTTTTCATACATCAAATAAGCAGCTTACAACGTTGGTGTGTAGGTGAACAAGGCTTCAAAATTAGAACCTGGACTTTTCTAAGAAGGCATTGGAGACTTTTGGAAACTGTTAGCGTTGTATCAGTCAACAACCTTTATTTCTTTGAAATAAAATTCCTTCCATTGATTTTTTTTTTTTCTTTATTAATAGTCATTTCACTTCTCTGCACATCTCATTGACAAGGAGTTTGGCCACTGTTGCCTTTGGTTTCAGCACTGTGCCAAGGGGACAGCCAGCAGGTCACTGAAGCACTCATCTCCGTTGTATTTGGTTTTGCTGTTTCAGTCTTCCTTTCTTGACTCGGGGCTCTCTGTGTATGTGAATGTTTGTCTGTTTGGAAGGTCAAGGAGGAAATGTATAAAGCTCTTGTCTTTAAGATGTTAAACCAAACAAATGGTGGTGATGTGCTGATCAGAGCTCACCAGTTCATCTCGCAGGAAGAGCGGAGCTGCCGTCATAAGCTACTTTTGAATCAGTTCCGAAGGCCACTTCATGATGTATTACAGCAGAAGCAATGTTTTGGTAACCTGGTCTTAAATGTTGTCTATCATATTAAAAACATTTTCCCAACATAGGCTACTTTTAAAATGGTTCTGAAGGCCACTGCATTTCATCTTACACAGAAGGCCAGTTTGGTCACCCAGTTCCAAATACTGAACAAACTGAAGTACCTTTTCCCCCTCCCCCTAGATTTCATCTCAGATCTGCCAGTTAAATGAGAGAATAGCAGAGTCTTTGTTAACTGTGACTGGCATCTGAATTGCCTCCATCCTGTAGTAAGAGGAATAGCAGCCAAATCCCAGCCACTTTTCACTTTTTCTGTAGAACAAAGCATTCTCTCCATGATCTAAATCACTCTGTTCAGAGCAGCAGACTCGCATCTACCGGGATATACTTTTTGTTTTGTGAATGAGTTTAAAGGCTAAATCTTTCCAGGCTTATGCTTCCTGTAGGCTTTGTTAGTTGAGGCTTATTCTCCATAGGTGAAAGTTCTTCTCAAAACTGTCCATCCTGATGGTTTATTTGAAGGTCATTTTATATGTCACTGGATTTGTACATATCTGAAAGCAGTCTTGTGATTGGTACATTCCCAATGGTCTTTTTGAAGAACACTTCTTCTATCGTAGATGGACTAATTGAACGTAAAGCTGGTAGAAGCAATAAAAGCTTTCCAAAGCGACAGGGTTGTGTGGGATACCTGGGAGACACAGAGAGAAAAATGTTATTGAAGCTGTTAGGTTTTTTTTTTTTTATAGCAAACACCAATAATCAACAAATTCTAGGGATGATCGCTGCCTGTGCTAAACTCCGCTGCTTTGCACTCAGGAGAGCAAGAAGTTTGACCCCCAAAGGTAACTCTCCTAAGGGAAGTTAGCAGAGCATCATAGAATCGGTCAAGGTTGGAAGGGACCTCAAGGATCATCTAGTGCCAGCCCCTTTGCCATGGGCAAGGACACCTCCCACTTGGGTTGTTTGGAGCCTCATCCAGCCTGGCCTTAAAAACCTCCAGGGGTGGGGCTTCTATACTTCCCTGGCTAACCTGTTCCAGTGTCTCACCACTCCCGTAGTGAAGAACTTCTTCCTAACATCCAATCTGAATCTACCTACTTTTAGTTTTGCTCCATTCTCCTTAGTCCTATCCTCACCCAGCATCCTAACAAGTCACTCACCAGCTCTGAGTTTTAATTAACTCCTCTGTTTATTTCCTCAAAGCAGCACCAAGACAGAGGTAGAATCAGTTTGGGTTCCCTCAGAGCACCACCAATGCAGAGATAAATGTCTTCTCCAGCTGAAATTATTGTAAGATTATTGAGTTCAGCCATTCTCTGACTTCTGACTCTACCAAGTCTGGTGCTAAAATTGGGCCCTCAGTACCACATCTATGTCTCTTATAGGGCCTGCTCTGGCTTGTCCCTCATACAAGTTCTTTCTCAACCTTTTCTATGATTCTGTTTCATCAGGAAATGCCAAATCTCAGCAGGCTGACAGCCAATATCTATTTGCTGTGACAACCCCATGGGCACTTGCTACTATGAGAGCAGGATTTTACCCCTGCACTTGCAAGAAGTATTGAGAGAAGGCAGAACTCACCTGGTGTGAATGTAGCTGTTCAGAGTGAGTTGGGCTTCATCTTGCAGGGCTGCAATGGCAGCAGCATTTCGGAAACTCCTCAGTTCAGAACCACTGTGTGTAGGCACTGGAAAGCAGATCAGTTATCAGATCAGCCTTGGCTGGGTTTGACAGCTCAGCTAATGCTATCAATGGGAATTCAACGTTCCCTTTAGCTTCCCACCACTCCAAAATGCAGTGCTGACTATGGGAATGAAATAACCAGGAAACCTGTTGGATGATCTAAAACTGTGCTTTAAAACATTATTCTTTTGCTTTAAAGTAGCAGCCTCATTGCCTTTGAAAATGCAGTACTGGCTAGGAAAATGAAATAACCAGGAAACCTGTTGGATATTCTAAAACTATGCTTTAAAACATCTTTTTTTTGCTTTAAGATAGCAACCTCATTGCCTTTGAAAATGCAGTACTGGCTAGGAAAATGAAATAACCAGGAAACCTGTTGGATGATACCAAACTATGCCTAAAACATTGGTTTTTTTGCTTTAAAGTAGCAAGCTCATAGCTCTGAGCCTTTCGAAATGCAGTACTGACTGTAGGAATTAAATAACCAGGACCTGTTGGATAATCTAAAACTATGCTTTAAAACATCTTTTTTTGCTTTAAGATAGCAACCTCATTGCCTTTGAAAATGCAGTACTGGCTAGGAAAATGAAATAACCAGGAAACCCATTGGATGATCTAAAACTATGCTTTAAGGCAATAGCAACCTCATAGTTCTCAGCCTTTCAAAGTACAATACTGACTGTAGGAATTAAAGAACCAGGAAACCTGTTGGGTGATAGAAAGCTATGTCTGCTGTAAGCCAACATTTCTTCGCTTTAAAAGCTCAGCCTCATAGTTCTCAGGTCAGAGGAGCAAGAGATTCTTTCTGCTTACCAGCTTTGAAAGTGACAATGCATTTGAGACAGGCAAATTCAGTCGCATCTAGCCGAAGCTGCCTGAATCTAGCCACAACCTCCTGTAAAGCCTGTATTTCTGAAATGATTTTGTTCAGCTTCTGAGAATCTGTATTGTCACCGTTCATGCCTAAAACAGAAACAGATGAAATAAACGACATTGAAGGCATCTGCTTTATTTCATACTGATTTCTGACAAAATCCTCTGTATCAGTATCCGCTCTATTGTCGCACTTTGTCTATCTGCTTCCATGTAAACTGACTATATTGTGAGAAAGTTAATATAAAATCTTCTCTTGGATGATAACAAACACAGTAATTTGCATTTAAATGACAATGCAAGCAGTCATGAATACAACAAAACAACATTATTTGCATTTAAATATAGATTTATAAGTGACAGGTATGCTCTATTGTTCAGGAGGAATTTGTTATTCTTTACATGTTGCTCTTTTTTTTCAGTAATGTATTTTTATGGTAATTTTTGTAACAAAGTCATTAAATTGTGCAATTCTTACCAGATACAGCCAGTAGAGTGTTAGCATCAACTGGAATGGCCCATTGTGCTATTCCTAGAACAAACAGTTCTCTCCAAGCATCTTCCAAAAGCATCAGCTGTCATACAATAGATGTACAATATAACATAGTGTATAATTTATAGATTTATAAACAATTTAAATATGTAAATTTCTGTTATTTTAAAAAACTACTTGAAATGCCTGTCATGGTGCTCTCCCCGCAGCATCCGTTAGCTCTTCTCTTAGCTTTTGTTGAGAAGGTATCTAGAAATGAGTCTGTGGCACTGTAGAAAAACACTGGGGGCTTGGCTCACTCTGCACCTTGTTGTGGACCAAAAGGCAGGGGAAATAGAGAATGAGAACTCCTGCCCCAGAGAGCTTGCTCTCAGCAGCGATGCTGCACAGTCTCAGCTCTCTCCTCTCCCTCAGCACACGGAGCTGTCCTAGGATAAGCTGAAGAAGGGCTCTCCTAGGGCTCTCTAGGGATTACCCTCCTTTCCCTTGGGAAGGTAGGAATTGTGAAGAAAAGCCTGGGCAGGACCTGAAATGACATCGCTCTGTAAGGAGCACTGCTTTAAAGCACAAAGGTATCTTTAACCCCTTCCTTACTAAGCAAGTCTTTAGCTCTTTCTAGCACAGCATCTGCATGCCCATACAGTTTCTCAGGGGCACCTCTTTTCCTGCTTTTTTTGCTTAAAATCCCTTAGCCATTCCAGACACTAAGAGCTGTTTCCTTTCAGAGAACAGAAGCACCTTTGCTGACAGCATCAGTAGTTCTCTGCAGGTTTTGTACATCCCCTGGGCGTATGGAGGAGATGTTTGTCTCTGGAGGTAATGCCTTTGGTTTCCGTGGAGAGGCAGTGGTGCATCTGAAGAGGAGGCAAGATTTCTGGTGATGCAGACTGCCAGAGCCATAACAGAGAGGGCATCTATGGATTGTTGGCCTAGGCCAACTGCTCTTAAGAGAGGCCTGGAGGGTCCCCAGTTCATCCAAAGTTCCTGGCCTAGAAGGCATGCTGTGGTGCAAATGCATTGCTGGGATCTAATGACTCTCACTAGGATGGGGAGTGATTTGGGGGTTGAGAACTGTAGTAACCTCAAAAGGTATCATCTGGTGGCTCCATGCAATGAAAAGAGGTTGTCCAAAACTTAGGCAGAAAAAACCCAAACAACTAAAAGCAAATCACAAGGATTAATATTGCTATGGTTTCGTAACAGCAGCTTCTTAGGAAGATATGAAGGAGAGGATTTTAAGTCTATGAAGAATCTGTCCAATTCCATGATTCCCAGTCCAAGTAGGACAGGGAACTGCTTGAGAGGACACAGCAAAGAGCTACAGAGATGATGAGGGAACCAGAACATCTCCGTTATGAAGAAAGGCTGAGAGATGTGGGGTGTTTTAGCCTAGAGAAGACTGAGAGGGCATCTTATCAGTGCTTAGAAATACTTAAAGGTGGGTGTCAGAAGGATGGAGACAGTCTTTTTTCAGTGGTGCCCAGTGGCAGGACGAGCTACTGGGCACAAATTTGAACATAGGAAGTTCCCATCTAAACACGAAGAGGAACTTCTGTAGTCTGAGTGTGGTGGAGCACTAAAGAGGAGACAAGACTTCTGGTAATGCAGACTGCCAGAGCAAGAACAGGGATGTTTTGTCTTGAGGCCATCTATGGAACAGGCTGCCCAGAGAGGTGGTGAAGTCTCCATCTCTGAAGTCGTTGAAAAACAGCCTGGATGTGATCCTGTGCAGCCTAGTCTGGGTGAATCTGCTCTAGCAGGGGAGGCTGGACTAAATGATCTCCAGAGGTCCTTTCTAGCCCCTATCATTCAGTGATTTCCTTGGATGTGTGAAAGTAATAGAAGATATGGAAAGGATGCAGTAAAAGTAAATCCTTTATCTGTGTGCTAACTCTGACCAGTACCATGAGTTTGAAACCTGTCCTGATCAGAATGGGAGGAAGAGCTCTCAGAGCCTCTGCTCCCAGCTTGTCACTGCAGGCTTGTGCCCAGCTATGTGCTCTGCAGAGCTTCTACCTAACTTGAGGAAATTGTGACAGTATTTCTGTTTGAAATAATGAGACTGGAATTGACAGTACTGGAAACTGTCCAGATTATTGTATGAAATAGGAGAGGGTTGTCCAGGATGTGATGGCCCCCTCAGCTCTGTTCTGAGACCAGCCTAACCTGCTTATAAGCCTCCGAACTGCTCCAGCCTGTGAACCCAGCCCCTCCTCTGATAATCCTGTCTGATGAATGTGCAGTTTCTGGAGGACATAGGAAATGATTCACCTTTCATTTGCTTTTGTCAGACTTTTTTTGTCATTCATTCATGCAGATACAATGGTAATGAATGGTGGTTCCTGGAAGATATCAATTTCATATGTTTTTTCTTGCTAAGTCTTTAAAGTCAGAAGCCTTTAGAGATAAGAGATTATTCCAAGGGCTGAAACTTTCTTCATGCTTATGCATAAGTCTGTAAATCCACCAATTAAAATAATTAATGCTGAAGTCACACTCAGCCCTCCCTCTTCAAAGAAACAAGAACTATCAGGCTTCCTGAAAGACTTTTGTGCTTCTCAGCCCCAGTCTATAAGTATGACCTCTTGCTGGCAACCTACATTGGGCCAGCCTGTCTTACAGACAAGCTGGGCAGGTGTGCAGGTCAGCAGAACTTGAAGTGTGTCGTTTTTGTTGTGTGGCTTCCAGTTCAATCCAGTGGGATTAGCTGTGTGGAGCCACTGTTTTATTGAGCACAGTGATGCAGCAATCCTTAGAACTGTGTTTTGTCAGCAAACTGCTTTCTACTAAGTTCCTTGTCTTCCAGATGAAAGTGTTACAGAATCCTGGAACCACAATGCTTTTGCCTTTTTGGAAGGCTACAGACAAAAGCAAAATCCAGGAAAATATTTTAGACTTTCCTTGAGCAGATGTCAGGGATGCAAAAAGAGGAATGCAGACACTTACAGCTGGGCCATTGTCAGATGAAGTCATGCAGTGGCACTATTCTTAAAATCAAATGTCTGATTATTCATTAAAAAAGGTGATGACAATCAGAGCTGTTTCTTCTGCAGCTCTCCTGAATATGACAGGAATCATGCAGAAAGAGGCCCAGGTCAAAGCGTTAGAGCTGAGCAGCTCTGACTTTTGAGGAAGCTGGTTTGCAATGAGGTACAGCAAATCAAGGTGATGTTAAGGAGACGCTAGGATTTCAATATGTACTTCAGCATTAGTCCCTAACATGAGAGTGTAAGATATTTAAAGATGATGAGAACAGTCTGCTGTCCTTCGTAGATAAGCAGGCCTGGCTGCTTGAGACATGCTTGGTCATGTGCAATGGAGACTTCCCTTGCTCCCACATCCTGCTGTTCCCCTGTCTGCATGCTAACAGAGATGACCTTGTGGGAAATGAATCTATATTGTATCACGTAAAGCCTTCACCTAAGGAGCCTTCTGTAGACATCATTGGTCTAGAAATGGACCCAGCCTCTTCTCATGTGCTGAGGCTGCTGTTGAAGTGGCACCCTTGCTGTTTGTCTCTGACATTTGGACCTGCTTCTTTGGTTGCTCAGTACAAGAGACATGCTGCTCCATGGGAGCAGTGGCAGCAGAAGATAACCCGAGAGAGCAGCATGCCCCACTAGAACTGCTGTCTGCCTGCCAGCTGGTGCAACCTCCCAGCCCTATCTCAGTGCTGCAGCTAGAGCTGAGCAGCATCCCCCTTTGTCTAACTTCACAACAAGGATTTCAAAATGTGGATCTGGTGCTAGAAAAGAAATATTTCAGTGTAGCTTAGCTTTATCTCATGTTGTGACCATCATGGTAGAAAGCACTACTGGTTGACTGCTCTTTCAGTTCAAAGTATGTATTCACATGCATGCACCCATGGAAGAGAACTAGTTCCACTGATGACTGCTATGTAGCATCTAAGGCACAGCATTTCTAGTTACCATTCTGAGAAATTAGACATCTCTTATGCTTTACATAGGTTCCCCCTTTCCATTTTAGAATTATCTGGTTGGTTTGGGCTTTTTTTTTCTTAAATTAGTGCATTATACAAAGCACACCAAGTCCTCATCAAGAATCCAGTCATTAAGAACTTGTTTCAGCTTGTAGGGTTCCTATTTGAGCCACTTGATGCAAAGGCAAATTGTCATAGAGGAAAACAAGACCAATTAGGAAGTATTTTAATTAATGGTGAAAAATATTGGGGGGTGGCCAAATTCTGCTTCCACCATATTGATATAATTGTAAGTTCACTGAAGCCAACATAAATAAGGGAAAATGTTATGTAAACAGGGGGGAGAGGAGAGACTACCTTAGTCATATCCTTAGGCCACATGCTTAACTATGCACTTCTCATCTCAAAGTAGAAAGGTAAGATGCTGTTCCCCATTTTATAGCTGTCCCACAACTAGAGAAGCAGAACTGCTCTGAACTTTAGAGCTGTTAAAATCTGTTACAGATTTAAAGGTCCGGGGCTGACAGGCCAGGACTTAATCTGAACTCTGAGCCTCCTTCAATGGGCAGATCATGCTGCTGCCACTCCTACCACACATGCCTTACCTGGTCTTGTAAGGACAAGGTGGAGAAGGCTGGGACGCTCTTGGCCCACTTGATGCTCATGAACAGAAGCCTGGCTGCTGACTCGCAGACAGATTCAGTGGCCACTTCGTAGAGATACATGGGGGTGCCGTTGACTTCGTGTGGGTACTAATGTCATAAAAGAAAACAAAGCAACTTCATACAATGCCACCAAGGCAGCCTCATCTTCTTCTGCTCTGCAGCTGCCATTCAGTGCACCCTGCTCATGCCTAGTGCAGTGTGCACTCTCTTTTTCTGCAAGCAGAGGGCATTGCTTTCAGTGGACTCACTGCAAACCGCTCTCTGCTGCTCTTTGGTGTGGGGACCTGCAGTACCGACAGCAGTTCTCCAGAGGAGGTGGAAGGAAGAATTAAATTATTACAGCAGAGGTGGGGGGAAAAAAAGTATCAAAATGCAGTGTCATCCTCTACCCTCTTACACAATAGTACACCTCTGGTAGCAGAGTTAGAAGAAAACAAGTTTGATTAAGAATTTGTGGTTTGTAACCTGCTTTAGCTTTCCAGCCTTGCTCAGCAAGCAGTCAGTGCTCATTTAACCTTAACTTTCATCCAGCTCCCTGGCTCCAACAGGCTGTAAGCAAATGTGTAGGGCTAAGTGCAGCTTCCTAAAGGGTGTGTGGGGTTAGAATGCTCTTAGGTATTCAAGCATCTGCTGTGTTTTCTTCCTACATTATTTCTGATTCAGTAATTTCCAAAATGATAATATAAAGCTGTTTGTTGTAATCATGTTCACAATGGATTCTCCCATACCACCAACTCTGGAAATGGAGAACTGTTTAAGTCCCCTCTTTTCTAGGTGCTGGAAATATACAAAATGCCATTTCAAAGGGGTTAATGAAAAGTGTCATCTTCTGACTAATTCCTGTGCAGCTGAGGTCACAGCAGTGAGTCCACTGCGCTGCTTATGAAATGTCACAGCCAAGAAGCACAGAGCCAGCCTAGACAAGTTTGTGTCTGTGTGGACAAGCTGCAGGCTTTGGTCGGTACAGATGCCACTGTTTGGACTACACCACTATGGTCATTTTGCTGAAGAAAACTCAGTGATTGCAGCTCAGCCTCATGAAATGAGGTTTAAAATTGACTTGTGGGTGACCTCCAGGCAGAAAGAGGTTGTAAGGATGTAGGAAAGATTCGGTTTGTACAGAGCAGTTTATCGGGCAAATCACTTCTGCAGAGGGCCTCTTACTCCTTTGTATCTTCAGACAATAACAAAAGAGACCTCACCACAACCAGCAAGGCCTGAAGCCTTTCTCTTTGCCATGTCTACCCCAGGGGCAGGTTGCAGGCACCTCAGCAGCAAGGTGCATAAGCCCACCAGTGACTAGGGCAGTGGCTGACCTTTGGGGTAGGCTGTGCCAGGCCCACCAGAGCCTGCCTCTCTGGGGTGCTGGTGACAGCAGCCAGCTCCAGGCTGTGGGGCTCCAGCTGGGAGACAGCGGTGAAGAAGGCAGGTGCTGGCAGGGCGGTGGCAGGGAAGTGTGGGGCACTGCCGCTCTCCTCCTTGTGCCCACGGAAGTAGAGAGCCACCTGCTTCCGTATCGTCGACGTCCGGGGACCCCGCTCGTGCTGCACTGCTGCAGAGCATCAAGGAGAGGCAAGGAGGTCACTGCAGGGTCCTGCACTGGGTACCCCATGCTGCTGAGCTGGGCTAGGCTGGGTGTCCCAGCCTCAAGTTGTGCCGTGGGAGGTTTAGGTTGGATTTTGAGAAAAAATTCTTTACTGTAAGGGTGGTCAGGCATTGGGACAGGCTGCCCAGGGAGACAGTGGAGTCACCATCCCTGGAGGTGTTCGAAGAACATTTGGCCATGGCAGCTGGGGACATGGTTTAGTGGACATGGTGGTGCCAGGTTGATGGTTGGACTTGATTTTAGAGGTCTTTTCCAACCAAAGGGATTCTGTAATTCCCTCCCCACAGTTTTGGGGGCCAGCCCAGTGCCGCTCACCCGAAGGGTGTCTGGGGAGAAAAGGGTGAGGCTGCCAGGGGAAGATGGGGTCGTTAGGGGCCCGAGGGGCGGGGGATGACGACACGAGAGCATACCCCTCTCCCCGGTTCAGAACAGGGCCCGGCCCTGGAAGAGGGGGAAGGAGGTACCGTCTTTGTTCATGTTGACCTCCAGGCACTTCTTCAGGCGGCAGGCCCGGCACTGGTTCCTGTGCGTCTTGTCCACCGGGCAGCCTCCCTGCAACCACACAGCCAGCGTCGGCCGGGGGGAGCCGGCCCTCGCCCACCGGCACACGGAACCCTCCTGGTGGCGGCAGGAGGCGCGGAGGGGCGGCTTCTGGGTGTGCAGGGCGAGGCCGTGCCGAGGTGCTTGGCCTCGCAGCGGGCCGTGCCGGGCCGTGCCACCTTCAGCACCCGAGACAGCGACTGCTGCGCCTCCCCTCGGGTCGCCCCAGTCTCTTGTGCCCCCTTCTCGGTTCCCCATAGCCGCATCCTCCCCAGCAATGGTCCAGGGCTGGAACCGAGCTCAAGTGGGAAGGGAGAAAAGCAGCTCCGCCTGGGTGGGAATGATGTCGGCTGCCTGTCGGCCAGCTGTGGATCGTGACTCATCGAGGGGCTGCCCCTCTCTTTCCTCCTGCAATTAGCACCCCCACCGTCGCCATCCCCGCTCCCTCCTTGCGCATACCTCTGTCCTCCCCGTTGGACTGTGGCCCACGGCCCTGGGCAGGGGGATGTGCTGAGACCCCAGCCTCGGCCCAGGACCCCCTGGGAAGGGAGGATTTGGTGCGTGCTGAGGGGAGCGACACGGGGCCCTAGGAAGGTGCAGGATCAGAGGTGCAGCCGGCGGGGACACCGCGCTGCAGCCGGTACCTGGTTTCCCGATTTGCAAACGTAGGTCCTGTTCCTCCTGATGCTCCGCTTGAAAAATCCCGAGCACCCATCGCAGGCGTAAACCCCATAGTGTTTCCCGGAGCTGCGGTCCCCGCACACTTTGCAAGGGATGTCTAAAATGCGACCTGAAAGCAAAGCAGGGGGGAGAGAGAGAGAGAGGGAGAGAGAGCGCTCAGCAATCTGACCTCCGGAGGGATTAGCCCCAGAGCCGCAGTACAAGCAAATAATGAAGTGATTTTATAGCCAACTTTCTTTTCCTTGAGCAAGTGTCAGTTTTCGACAATGAGCATTATTCATGCCCCGCTACGTTTATTTGGATCTTCTATAATCGCCAAGACCCATTTTGGAAGGGAAGATTACAGCAGCGGGAGCAGCAGACTTGCCTGCTAGAAGTGGGGATGCAGAGCCGGGGGGAGTATGTGTGTGGGGGTGTGCGCTTGGGGGAGGGAGAGGGGCGTTTCTTTCGCTTTCTGGCGCTTAGCAAACAGAGGACGGCCCTTTCCCTGGGCAGTCAGGAGACCGAATCACAGAATAAACCAAAACAAAACAAAATGACCGGGAAGCCAAGTAACCTCCTCTCCCCGCTGGCAAACCCAGCGAAAGGGGGCTGGCTTCTGCTGCAGACCAGACTTGCCATTTTCATTACCCCAAAACCTGTTGCAAAACTTTCTGCCACGCCTTTGTGCGGGGACGCGGATGCAGGCAGCGACCTTCTCTCCGCGCCCCTCTGCCCTGCCTCGCTGGCAGTCTGCGCTCCACCGGGCGCTCCCTGGCTTTGCCTGGAACTGCCAAAGCTCTGGGGCTGATGTAAAAGTTCGTACAAATTACTGTAGCCCAGTGCAAGGAACCCGCCAAAACCCCACTCAGATTCTGCCTATTTTGGCTTTTCTCTTTTTCTTTCTCTTTCTTATTTTTCTCTTCTTCTTTTTTCTTTTTTTTTTTTCTTTTTCTTTTTCCCTTCTTTTTATGCCCTCGCTTTATTTTCTTTCTCTTCCCTTCTCTTCCCTTCCCTTTCTTTGCCTTCTTCTCATTTCTCCCTTAAACAACCTTCTTCCTTCCCACCAGAACTTCAGTTGAAGATTCAGTTCCTCTCACCAAACCTTAGTATCCAAACTCCAAGGGAGAGCGGTCGCGGCCGCTGTATTTGGAATTGTTTCAGCGAGAGCTCCGGCTGCGGTTGGGAATGAGGGCTGGAAGGGGAAGGCGGCAGTTTGCGGTGCAGTGCGGTGCTAGGGGTGCGTGGGGAAGAAATAGAAGCAGGCTGCAGGGGCTCCTTTCGCTCCCTAGAGAATTTAGGAGTCCGAGATACTTTCAGACATGTCTATGCTAAGGCTCTAAGACAATGCCTGCTGGCAGACAATAGAGACATTAGATAAAGTGTTAACTTAATGATTTTGCCCATTGAAACTCGTTTGACTGCCTCCAATGAGCACAAGCTGCCAGCTTCTCCCCTAAATGAAACCCGACAGCTGCTATACACAACACGGCGAGAGGGACGGGGGATTAGGTTAGGGACTGCGAGAGGGAGGGGTGGCGGAGGGAAGGAAGGTGGGAGGGAGGGAAAGAGGTTAAAGAATAGAAAACTTTTTGCGCAATTAATAAGGAGCGCAGCTGAAGGAAGCCCCCCCCCCCCCCGCCCTCGCCTCAATGCCTGCGAGCTCGCCGCGGCTTTGGAGCTGCAGGTAGGCGCCCGTGAGGAGGGCTGGGGCCAAGGCACGGTTTCTGGGAGTGTGTAATTACAAGCCCTCCTTGCCACCTGCCTATTGGGGCACCAGTGACCCGTCAAAAAGTGTAGCATGGGAATTCGAATATCGCACAATGCCAACGGAGGAAAGCGCTCGACTTCCCTCTCCAGCCCTTAGCATCCACGGGGAGAGAGAGGGTCCACACGCACGCACACAAAGGAGGAGGAGGAGGAGGGGCAGGCTGGGGGTGGGGGGAGAGACACTGGAGCTGTACGTGCAGCGCTGGTGCATCCCGGTGCGGAGCCCGGCACCACCGCCTTGCCCGGCGCACCCCGCTTCCGGGGACTCCTCTCTCCCACCGCGGGGTTCCTCGCTTCTCCCACAGGCCTGTGGCCAGCCGGCTCGACTTGGTCGGCGTAAAAAGCGGCGGCGGAGAGGGAAGAAACTGGGGTTAGTTTTACAGCACAGTTTTCCCCAGACGGATTTGAAGTTTGCGAGACGCTTTACCAAAATCCTGTGCGTGATCTCTGTACCTATCCGCGCTGTGCGTGCGCACACGCGTTGTATATATTCCTCACACGTCCACACACTCCATCCATAGGACCCCAGCACCTGCAGCACCTTGCCGACCCCGAACAAGCAGACTCCCAGCCATCGGAGCAATGCGGCCGATCCGATTAGCCCCGCGGTCCCCGACAAGGTGGAAGATGGGGAGGGGGCGACGTGGCGGAGGAAGAGACCATAGCCCCCCGTCGTCCCCCCCCCCTGCAGCCCGCCCGCAATCCTGGCCACTCCATATCCCTCGCCCCAAACCCCCCATCGCGGAGGCTGTTGTGAGAAAAAACTTTCGTGCAGGGCAAAATATAAAATAAGTAGACAGGGAAGAGGCAGCGCAGGGGGTGGGAAGAGAAAAATGTAAGCTTGACACGGGGTCATGAGATAACTGATTAACTCTGTTTAAAAGCGCTCGGGTTCCCCGAGGTACCGCTTCGTCTCAGAAGTTTAGCGCTAAGAAAATGGGATTTCTGTTCAGCTGGGAAACCGTTTTGAACATCCCACGACAGGGGGTCCTTGGGGGCTTTTTTTGTGTGTCATAATTACTTAAAGGATATATGGCAGCCCTGATTACTGTAATTACCATCAGAGGTTGTTGAAAGAAGTTAGTCTGGGCTCGGGGGACGGCGGGATGGGGTCTTGTTACCACCCAGGCAGACATCGCCGTTGACATCGCTAGACGCCCACCGGCGGGTAGAAAAGCCAGGCCGGAGCACCCCTTGTCCGAGACCCCCTTGGAACCCCAGAGGTGGGCGCCCAGGCCTCGAGATAGCCGATCGGACTTCTGCTTGCTCCGCCAAGGCTGACGGCAGTGGGGCTCCGGCCCAGAGTAGTCCCTGCCTGCACACATACCCGTAGGGCCTGGCCGGAGTAGGCCTGGGACTCCCTTTCGGGCGGCTCCAGGGATGTCGGGATTGGGGGTCGGAGCCAGCAGGACAGCAGCGGCGGTGCCGGGGGTGGCCCAGTTCGCTGTGGCCAGAGGCGCGGTCCAGCCTTGCGGGTTTTCTTGTACTCAAAATTTCCCAGGCAGAAGCTCCGCCGGCCTTTGGGAATGAGGTTCCCCGGCCTCTCCTACCCCTTCTCCAACATTCAGAAGCCTGCCCGGAGCCTCTACAACATCCCGGCGCAGCTGCCCAGGGGCCCGCTCCCCTCGTTTTACCGATCACTTCGAGCAGCGTAGCCAGCGGGAAGCAGCATCAGCCGCCGCATGTTTGCGGCTTTTTGCCGCTGCCCCCTTCCCCTGCGCCCTTTACCTCCTCCACCATCGTCCCGCTATTTTATGTATGTTGGGTTTTTTTGTTCCCCTCGGAGGATACTGCCGAGGAAAAATGCTGCGCTCAGTCCCCCACGGGGAAGAAATCAAACCATCCCAGGCCAAAACTGCGGCACCCCAGCCACAACATCGGGCCCTCGATAATTCCACACTGCGGCACCCTCCTGTACGCCGGCCCCGCCGCCGCGGACCTTCACCCCCCGCGTCCCGTCTCATCCCGTCTTCCCGGCCCCGGCGGACAAAGGGAGGACCAGGGTCAAAATAATGGAGGCAGCGGTAAGGAAAAGGCCGAAGGCCTGGCGGGGGGCGGCCGGTGGCAGGTACCGCGGCGGGTCCCTCCCGGCTCTGCCGCCCATTCCCCGCCGCTCCGCAACCACAGGAGCTCGCTGGAGCGCAGAGGAAGTAACTGTCTGATCCATCACTTGTCAGACATTAAATTGGATTGAGTATTTTTACCCCCCCTTTGTTACTGACTCCATCCATATTACAAACTCCAAAAGTCCCATTGGGATTATAGGAATTGAGCCATTCTGTAAGAGCGGTTAGTCATGCTTTAAATTCCCCAGTTATGAGGTGCATGGATTTAGGATTAAGGAAAATGTGACTTTTAAGTTGTTTCTGCTTTCCTCGTTGCAGGATTATTTGTTGTAACTGGAAATGGTGTGCAAAGCATTGCATTTAAATCCTCCTTCAATAGAGTTGCTTACGCGATTCCGTGACCGGAGTTTCAAACTCTTAAAAAGAAATTATTATGTCGCAGAAGATTGCATAAAGTCCGTGAGAAAAGCAGCACGTTTCAATTCCCTAATGCCCTTTAAATCCAAACCTTCCTCCCTCCACCCCAGTACCGAAGACCCGCAGACAACCGCCCGCGCCCCGGCGGGACGAGCCCCCTGCACCCCACCGAAGTTGCCTTTCCCCGAGGCTCGCTGCCCCATCCCAGGCTCCTGTGCTGAAAGTCTGGGTGGGCAGCTGGAGAGCGACTTCTTGTGAGCCTCGGGCCAAAACTCCACTAGGGCAACTCTAAGCCCATATACTCGTTGCCAATCCGGATGGACATACACATATATAGATATATGTGTGTGTGTACATATATATGTTTTGTTTTGTTGTTTTTTTAACTGGGGAGTGGGGAAAGCAAACCCAAACCACAACGCCACCCCCTCCCCCTCTTCCTCTTCCCTCCCCTCCACCTCCTTCTCCTCAGGCTGGGTTGCAGCCGATGCTCGAAGCCTCCACCGCGTTTATTACCCACTTGTTGATCCCGCCGGCTTGCTCATGCTCGAAGCCACCGGGAGTCGTGAAACTCGGGGCGAAGTGTCAGCGCCGGGGCGAGGGGGTGCGGTGCCCCCCCGTCGTCGTGTCCCACCCCCCCACCGCCGCCGGTGAGGCTGCTCCTCCGGGCAGGTGCCTCCCTCAGGCTCTCACTGCTGGCTCCGTCGCTGGGACCGGCACATCCTCGCAGCTGCCCCGCTCCCCAACGATGTCCTCCGGAGGGACGGGGATGCACTGCGGGGACGCGGCAAGGCGGGGGGGATGGGGAAGGGGGAAAGGGTGCAAAGGGGGAAAAAAAGGCAAAACGAAGAAGAAAAAGAAAAAAAAAAAAGGCAACGAAGTGACCCAAAGTCGGCAGCCACTCGTTGCCCCTCTGCGAGCAAATACTCTCGGGACCCCGGAAGGATGCAGGGGGATGTGAGTGGGCTCGCCACCGCGCTCCTTGGAAGGCAAGCGAGAGCCACAGCAAAGGCAAGCGAGAGCCACAGCAGCCAGGACAACAATGAGGCGAAGGAGAAGGTAGGATGGGGAGTGGGGCTCTGCGCTGAGCGCCTCGGTGCAGCGAACAGGGAGATCAGAGCCTGGAAAAATAATGGAAGAGGGGAAAAGGCGTCAGAGGAGGCTGTCTCTGCCTCTCAGAAACTGAATGGTATAAAAAGGGAAAGGTTTCCAGAAGTTCATTGCACTGGCTGACTTTGCGCTTTGAGCTCCAGGCTTCGGCCCCTATAATATCGGCAGAGGCTGTGACAGGCAGCGGCGGGGAGGGAAGAGGGCCGGAGGGACGCCCCTTGCCCACTGAGCTTCCCTCGCTTTCCCCCCAACTCCTGACGTCACCCTGCGCTGGGAAGGGGAGGGGGGCCGGGAGAGGGTTAAATGCTAATGATATTAATGAACCCCCGAGCCGCTTCCACACAAAATGCAGCGACTGCCGAGATGATTCCGCCTCCTCACTCGCCTTGTGCCCTCGCTGTCATAAAAAGAGACGACCTCCCCCCCCAAAAAAAAAAAAGAAAAAAGAAAAAAACTAAAAGAAAAAAACCAAAAGCAAAGACAAAACCAGATCAAGATCGCGCCTCGCGTTTTCCCGTGTCGAGATGCGACCCGCCCGCGGTTCTTCCCGGCCCTCACTCCGGTCCTAGCAGCGGCTATGCTGGGGACCGAGGTGCGATCCGAAACGAGGGGGACCGAGCCGGGCACGGCATATCCGAGCCGATCGGAGCCTGGCCGGGCTGCCAGCCTTCAAGCAGGGCGGCCGAAATTCCTGCGGCCGCGAGAGCCAGGGAATGGGACAGCGGGAGCAGGGGCTGGCTCCCGGGGGCGTAGGGTGGAATGTGGAGGGAGCAGGGCTGGTTTCCTCCTCAGGAGTAGCCGGGAGCACTCTTCCTTGCCCCAGCCTGGTAAAGCTCGGCGTCTCTCAGTGCCTGGAGCCGGATGCATCTCCACTTGTTGCCCGTTCGATAGACCCGGGCACGGGGCACCGCCGGCACCACCAAGCTCAGCCCCGCGGCTCCCGACTCTGTGTTCGTCAGCGCCGGGACTTGTTGCACGGCGGCCGTGCAAGGAGCCCGCCCAGATTTACTCCTCCAGCCCCAACACCGGGCCCGGAGAGCGGGCATCCACCGCCCCGTTTCCCAGAGGGTGACCTCTGGGCACTGCCGTCTCCCCGAGTGTCCCGACATCGCCGCTGGGCCCGGGGTGCCGGCTGGAGGCAAGAGGCCAGAAGTGGCACTCCTTCCCAGCACGGCAGCTCTGGCTCCACTCCTGCTGGAAACTCTCTAAAGTGGGAGCTGACAGAGCAGCCCAGGAGTGGGGAGAGGTGTGCAGCCCAAGAGTAGGAGGGGAGAAAAGAACATCTCTCCTGCAGGTACAAACTGAGGTGGGCAATGGCACCAGAAAGCAGGGCCAGCGTTGCTGAGAAGTTTGTGAAGCCCTCGGGTGTGACTGCTTTCTCGTCTCTGCTGCCGACATAGTTAATGAGCCACAGCTGACTTCTCCCTTGATGACCGTGATTCAGCCCAGCCCCGAACATGCTGTTTCTGATCTCCTGCAGTTTGTCCTTCTGTCCCAGGTCATGAGCGACCCTTGTGCTTGGAACCATACCTGTGTCATAGGACTGAGCAACTTCAGTCAGTACTGGGATGCCAAGGACTTTGTGCTTTTTGCTCCCCATGATACCAGTGCCTCCATGGCACAGACTGAAGCCTTGAATCTGGGCAAGCCTCGTCCTGCCTAGCAGTGAGGGACACTGTCCAGAGGGCTGGGAAGTTGCTCAGGGAGATTCCCGAAAACAAAGAAACTAGTGGATCAGGGAATGCAGACAGACTTTCACTCTAAACCTGCTTCCAGGGAGGCAGGGGTGAGTTCACCTCTTGTAGCAACTTTCAGGACAACAAGGAAGGAGGTAATTATGTTACCCTCTTAGATTAGTGGTGCCTGGAGGCCAAAAGAAGAGAGAGGGTAGAATAGCAACAAAGACCTAACCTGTCCCTGGACATCTTCTGCACTAGTGAGGCAGGTCTCTGGCCCTGCAGAGACTCAAAGTCGCCTGGATAACACTGCAAAGGCCAGTCAAACCGCACAGGTTCCTGCCACACCTAGGACAAGATGCTCCATACAGCATCAGGCTCTGCTAAAATATAAAAGGAAGAATTCAGACTATCCCACTTCTCCACCCAAAACTCCATTAACATAGCCCAGATACCCAGTGCTAGCTCTGAACGTGGGCTGGAGCTGCTGGTCACTGAGGAGGCAGGAAACCATGTACCCTGGGCTGTGCCTGGTGCTGCTTTGCAAGCCCACACCAGCTGAGGTTTGTTCTCTGTCTCTTCAGAGTCTTTGTTGTGGTTTTGGTGATGGACAGAGATATCTCAGCCCTGCAGGTGAAAGCAGAATGCATCCAGGGAAGAGCTTTCTCCTCACTCCAGCTTTTCACTGCAGCTTCTATCGAAACTGTTTCCATGGTCATTTAGTGGAAAAGTAGCCCAGCTCCAACAAGGCAGGAAATTATAGTCAGCATTTAGCATTATTACCATTTAACATTTGCAATTATTGTCATGGTTTCAGCTGGGATAAAGTTCATTTCCTTCCTAGGAACTGGTACAGTGCTGGTTTGGATTTAGGATGAGAATAATATTGCAAATACACTGATGTTTTAGTGGTTGCAGAGCAGTGCTTCATCTAAGCCAAGGACTTTTCAGTTTTTCATACTGCCCTGTCAGAGAGGAGATTGGGAGTGTAGAAGAAGCTAGGAAGAGACACAGCTGGGACAGCTGGCCCTAACTGGCTGAAGAAATAGTTTATACCACATAATATCATGCTTAGTGTATAAATCTGGGGGGAGCTGGCCAGGGAGTTGTGGTCCACTGCTCAAGGGCTGGCTCAGCATCAGTCAGCAGGTGGTGAGCAATTACAGTGTGTTCTGGTTTGTATATGCTTTTATCATCATCATAATCATCATTATTTTCTCTTCTTTTCCTGTCCTATTAAGCCCTCTTTATGTCAAGCCATGAGTTGTACCTTTTTGGGTTTTCTTCTCTTGCCCATCTCACTGGTGGGGAGTCAGCAAATAGCTCATGGCTGTTTAGCTGTGTGGCAGGTTAAGCCATAGCAATGATATTTAGTAGCAATGATATTTAGTAGCAATGATAAACCATAGCAAAGATATTTTTGGGCTTTAGGCAGTCCTACATATACAGAAGATGCTAAAATAGTAATGGAATCTGTTGTCTCCTCATAATGTCTTGGAAGTACAAGTAGTTCTCAGCTACAGAAGGTGGCATGTGTCCCTTTTCACTGCATCTCCAGGATTCTGCATCTACCTGCAGGTAGATGGACAGGCAGCAGCACTGCAAAGGGGGCTGGAGGGGTTGTGCTGCTCCTCTGCTGCCCTGTGATGTAGTTGTGCTCAATGCCCAGCTCAGGCTGCTCCTCGTGTGGGGGGTGGAAATGCACCTAACAAGCTCTTTTGCAGTATTGAGTCTTTGTGAAGTCCCAGCCTCTCAGACAGCTTCACCGGAGGGCCCTTCACTGCACACCCAGCAGTGGCAGCATTGTCCTTCCCCAGGCCCTGCCTGGGCCATTGCAGCTGGCCTCAGGGGCTGAGAATGATATGGCCATCTTGGTGCCACATCATGGATGGCTTGGGGCTGAGCACCTTTCAGGGCTTCAGGTCCATGATGGATGCCCTGGCTAACTGAAAACCGAAACACTACAGCTTCACACTCTGAGTTTTCTCCATGTGGGACAAGGAAATGCTTTTTTTTCCAAAAAATGAGAATCCAAGGCACAGAAAGATGTCCCAGTGAAAAGACTGTCTTGTGAATGTTCCCTCTCTGCTGGTGCAAGAAGAATTTCCTTCTGTTTATGCTTCCTTTGTAAAGTGAGGACACCTTCCTGCTGCAGCTAGTGATGACTTTCCCTGCGCTGGTGGTGCTCTGTGTTAGATCTCTCTGTATTGGTGTGCCTCAGTGAACGTACTAGTTACTTCTCATGGCCTTTGGGCTTGAATAGCTCCCATCCTCCACCCTGAGCAATCTACCCAGAAAAGAGTTGGGGAAGATCTGCATTCTCTGCAGATGGCAGTGAAAAAGTGGTGAGTTCCTCCCTTGTGTGTGTGCATGCTTGGTTAAGTAAGTTAATGACTGCATGAAGCACTGACCACAGAGCTCTGCTCCCACACGTGCATCCGAAGAGGGCAAGCTGGCAAAGCTACCTTAGGCAGAAGAGCAGGAAAAACTGTACCTAAGGAAGAAAGCTGAGCAAAGAGTGCCTCTCTAAGTCATGGCACTTCTTCTCAATACTCCATTCAGGGGTGGAACAAGCCGGAGTTCACTTGCAGCAATGAAATGCCCCATTAATCACGTATGCCTTTGAAAGGGATATGTCAGGCTTGGCTTAGACGCCTACATCGGTACCTGATCCCATCTAGACAATGCCAGACAAGTGCTTAACAAAGCGGCTCTAGTTAGCAACTTGACTTATTTGTTAGTTTGCTAGTTAGATATAAATCAAAGTGTCGTAATAAGGCAGTGATGCAGCAGCTGCTGCCACCTCATTTAGAGAGAGACAGCCTCATTTTAGCTTTCCTGACACGAGCACAAAAGATGGTAGCCACACGGAAGCCGGTAGGGACACAGCTGTATAAAGCTAGCGAAAGGTCCAAATGTGAGGGCAAATGTTATCTCAGTGAAAGGAAACTTTAAATGAGGTTGGGTCTGTGCTTTAAGAGCCCTAAACTGCCAACCAAAGAATGCTGACTTAGAAGGAATAAACCCATCCTGCAGCCGTGCTGTGACATTTGGAAATCATGTTACCAAAGTGCTGAAGGAATAGCAGTGGTAACGTCCTCAGCGCCGGTGTGTGTGTGGGAGGAGTTGCCTCATCTTTGACCTTGGTTGATTGTACTTCAAGTGTAATCATTTCTGTGGTAGATTGGCCTCCCAAATTTTGCTGTCAGGGCCTGTTGCCAAGCTGACCTTCGAGGCAACTGCACACAACACTGTGTAGTGGCAGCAAAGAACGGTCTTAGACTGAGCTGGCAATGCAGTGACTCAGCTCTGTTGACTTCAGCTGAGCTATATGTCTTCATATGGGCTGAGGACCAGATCTGTGGTATCTATTTCAGGAAATGAATTTAGAACCAACAAAAATAAATACTTCCAGATGCAGCATTGAGTCAGCACATCACATTCAGTGCTGCTCAAATGTATTGAGTCAGTTGGTGCAGATAGATTTTTGAGCTGAGTAGTTTTCTGTTTGTCTGTGACATTTTTACAGACAGGCTTGCTTCATCTCCTGCTCCACAAAATATAGGTCATGGAGTAGCTTTGCAGGTAGAGCAATTATTGCTGTTCTAAGCAGAGAAGAGGAGGGTGTGCATCACTCTGCATCTTGATAGTTCTGATGCTCTTTGGGGTCTTCTGCATTTTGAGACCTCAGACATTGATGAGGCCAGGGTGGTGAGCTTGAGAAAAGAGTGGCCTGAGCCTGTGTAACAAAATAGAATCATAGAATTGTTTTGGTTGGAAAAGGCTTCTAAGGTCATCGAGTCCAAGCATTGACCTAACACCACCATGGCAAATTAAACCACATCCTGGAGTGTCATGTCCACACCTTTCTTGAACGCCTTCAGGAATGGTGACTCCACTACCTCCCTGCTCCCATGGTCTTCTGTCTTAAATACAAACCAGGTAGTAGGCTGATGGGCTTCAAAAGCGTTGCTGGTGTGGAGATGATCTGCAGAATTTGTCATGAGCAACCAAAATGCTAGGCAGCCTGTCTGACCTGAAGAGTCCTGTCAGATCTCAACTAAGATTTCGCCATTCAGTGTAAACCCCTGAACCTGCAATTCACTTTGGTGGTTCATAAACTCTGGTGCCTGGAGTATTTTCTGCAGCATGGCATAATCACATGCTACAGAGCAGAGGATTCCAAGCTCTAAGTGCTCTTCGATAGATTGCAGTCATTTCCACTCATGTCCTCACATGGTTTTGCCAGTCCAATTTTGCTGCAATTGTCACAAGACAATAAACGTTAGGGGATTACAGGTGCTTGGATACTTCTTTAGTGAGATGTGATCCAGTAACTGGATGTCCCCTTCCCTGGAAGTGTTCAAGACCTTGAGCAACCTGGGCTAGTAGAAAGTGTCCCTGCCCATGGCAGGGGGATTGGATCTGGATGATCATCGAAGTCCCTTCCAACCCACACCATTTTGTGAATCTATAAACTGCCTGATTCTTTTCCATGATGAGGGGACTGGAGCACTGCCTGATGAGGAGAGGCTGAGGGACCTGAGGCTTTTTAGTCTGGAGAAGTGAAGACTGAGAGGGGATTTAATAAATGTTTATAAATATCTGAGGGCTGGGCATCAGGAGTGTGGGGGACAGGACAGGCTCTGCTCAGTGCTCCCTGGGATAGGGCAAGGAGCAATGGATGGAAGCTGCAGCACAGGAGGTTCCAGCTCAACACAAGGGGGAACTTCTTGACTGTAAGGGTCCCAGAGCCCTGGCACAGGCTGCCCAGAGAGGTTGTGGAGTCTCCTTCTCTGGAGCCTTTCAAGGCCTGTCTGGATGTGCTCCTATGTGACCTGAGCTAGCTTGTATGTTCCTGCTCTGACAAGAGGGTTGGACTGGATGATCTCTTTGGGTCCCTTCCAACCCCTAATATCCTGTGAGCCTGTGAGTGGTTCTTATAAAGAACTATAAAACAGGGGAATGTGTGGTGGGGATGTCAGGGCAGAGCTTTATCTTGTGACTTAACTCTGTGTGCTGCAATAGAGAGCACCATGTGTGGAAGCTTTTCATCTAAAACTCCGAGGACTGGCATGGGTGGCAATCCAGCATGGAAGGGTGCATGTGGAGCAGTAACAACTACTAATGCTCAAGTTAACTGCTCCTTACGATCACTGTGTCTCTGTGGCAGTGCTGCCTTTGATAAGCAAAGTTGTGTGGTGGATCACTGGGTTAAATCAGCAGAAGTCCTCCCCACAGGTTGTCACTCCACAACACTTTTACTCCAATCACAAGCGCAGAAACTCTACTACATATTGAATCCCAGTGTTTAGGAAACCCCAAATACTATAGTCTGGCTTCAAGTACATGCAGGAAGTTGCTTAAAATCTGATTTGTGTGGTGGTTAATGAGTTTAGTGCTGTCAGGAGCATTGTTTGATGTTATGGGCCTTTTGCACTCTGCCATGGCAGTCAGTGCTGGCTGATGCTGCTCAGCTCCACCTGGCACTTGACACCTGACAGACAAACAGAGGAAATGTATTCTTCTTCCGCTCATTTTCCTGTGCACATGGCAACCACACTGTAGCTGGTAGAATATTTTTTGCCACATCCAGCAGCTGGATCTCTTCTTCTGTTAGACATCATCAGCAAAATCACTACTTGAGGAGGAAGAAGAGTTTTAGTCTTGGGAATCTTGTTGATTTGTTTGATGACCAGGGCCAGTCATGCTAAGGCAATGAAGGGTGGGATGGTTAAGCTTCCTAGGAGATGTCATTGTCCTTGGTACTAGTGTTCTTCACATGCCAGGGAAGAACAGTGCTAATTTACTTGTACATTTCCAGAAGGGGTAAAAGAGCGAGGCCTCCACAGCAGAAATGCTGCATTGATGTCTCTTTCTTCTGGAGCTTTTGGAGAAAAGTGTATTTGAACATATTTGCAATTGTACTGCTTGACTCCAGCGCTTCTCAGTGTTTTGCATCATTGCAAGCTGTAGCCATCCTTACGTACTCTTAAGCCATCCTTATTTACTCTTAAAACCTCTCTGCAGATGAGGAAGGTCTAAGGCCTTACACCTGTCTGCTGCAGCTGAGGACACTGTTGTTCTCCAACTGTTTGTTAACTCTTTGTCCCCTGTTGAAAGCCACCTAGAACATGGGACACTCACTGGTACCTTCAAGCAGGGAGCCTGATGTTTCAGTTTTAGCTCAGAGTGTTCCAGTTCTGCTGTAACCCATTTCACTTGGAAGAGCCCTACCCTAACTGTAAATGACCCCTGCTTCTGGCTGGTTTCTAATTAGGTTGCAGCCACTTTTACCCTTTCCCAAGGGCAGGTGTCAGCAGGCTTAGGGCAACTTGGTGAGTATAAAGCAGGCTGGTGACATTTTTGATGTCAGTTTGAACTTGGCCTTCATTTTTCTCATGTCTTTCAGGAAACGCCTTGGGAAGCCCATCAAATAAATGCCAGTGGGCTGGGCAATGCTCAAACAATGAGGTTCTTTGAGTAATGTAGATCAAACCCATTTAAGATACAGCGAGACAAAGTAGTCTGACAGAAGAGCTGGACCGGCTGTCATCCAGCAAAGGAGTTTCCAGAGCTCACTGCAGAGTTTTCAGGGCTGTGTAGCTGCCTTGCATCCGTTTCTTGTGCCCCTTCTTTTGGTCACACAGCTGCAGCAGATCTGCTTCAGCAACCTGTGTTACTTCAGCTTCTTTTGCGAAGCCAAACTGCCTGAACAGCAGTAGATAAGCACTGTAACCACGGCAGAAGTCCCTAAAGAACTTCTTTGCTGTGTGAAGGCCTCTGAGGCAGAGCAGGCTGTTCTTGCTGGCTAGCTGGTGAGATGGTAGTTTCTTCTATGCAAAGGGCAACCTGTGTCAGGCTGAACAATCTCTTCAGCCTTTCCTAGGAAAAAAAAACTTGTCAGCACCACCTGAAACCTGCTAGCCACATCCTTGCCACCCACAGCAGGAGCAACAGATGGTGGAGCCGCAGGTGAGATTAGGCATAATTTCTCTATTTTCCACCCAAATTTGTGCTTTTAAGAGAGATTAGTGTAGAGGGTTGGGAATTTCCCAGTTGTTGCTCTCCAATGTGAGAGCTGGAATGTCTCCAGGCTGTCAAGAGAGGCTGTGTGTATATGGATCTGGATATGCTGGAGCTCAGGCTGGTGGAAGAGTTTCCTCTGCTTTCTGCCTTTCTGGTTTTGGAGCATGTCATGGGACAGAACAGGTCCCATGTGTGAGCCAGGGCTATTGGGCAGTGCTAGAAGCTGAGGGTGGGAGTAACAGCAGTGCAGCCTGCAACAGAGGAGGTTCAAACCTCTGCTCAAACAGTCCTTGTAGTCCAAAAGGAATGTGTCTGTAAGGAGCACAGGAACATTGATGCAGGAAATGCCTCTGGACTAGTTTCACCTTTTTGTCTCTGGGATATGGACATCAGTGCACTGTGCGTAGGACAACCTACACCAGTCTGTTGGCAAAACAAAGCAACAAACCCTGCTTGTCCTGGTTTAAATGTAGGTTTTGGTGGCAAGATCACAGAGAATGAGGGCTGACACTCTCAGACTCGAGCTGTCGGTGGCGGGTTTGAGGCTGGGAAACCCTGGCCAGCCCGGCACAGTGCTGTGTAGCAGGCATGACAATGCCATGTAAAAGAAGTTCCCTGAAAGGCTTTCAGAAGTCAGAGCAGCTATACAACAGCCTGGGAGCTTGTTAGCTCCCTTGCTACATCTGCCTTGAGATGAACAGGAGCCCCCATCAATGCCACTTCGCCCTTCTGTACCTCAGGGCCCGGCGCCCACCCCACCTGCTCAGGACAGACCCCCAGACGGACAGATGGAGAAGGATGCACTTGCTCTTACCCCTACACTTCTTTTTCTCCCCTTTTTCCCTTCCATGGCTTTTTGCTTTTAAAGGTTGCTGCTGACAAATCTATCTATTTGGGGCAAATTGTCAGTGAGAAACTTCCGCTCGAACTCTTTGGGACAAAACTGCCTCTTTGAAAGGGTAAATCCCGTTGCATGAAGGTCTGAACAATGGCCAAATGTGTTGCTGCTACTGCTGCCGCTGCTGCTGGGGCCGGGGCTGTGACAAAGAGCGGATTAATTGGTGCCGCGGCTGACTGGTTCGAGATGGCTCCACTCAGCCCGCGCCGCGGGGAGCCCCATTGACTGGGCCCCGAGTCCCACTTTTCACAAACTCCAAACAAAAGTCAATTTCTTTTTTATAAGGCGAGGGAAGAGAAGGAAAAAAAAAAAAAAAAGAAAGAAAGAAAGAAAGAAAAAAAAAAATCAGTTCATGTTTGAGCTCGGGAAGTTGACTTGTTGGATTATAGGCCGTCATGCTCGCTCCGGCTGGCCCTCTCCTGCTTTAAACTTGCTTCTGCTCCCTGAGAGGAGAGTGAGGATGGGGGAAAGGGCAGCCAAAGGGAGCCGTGCTCCTCGGTGTGAACGCGGGAGTGGGCTCTGGGCATAGAGCTGCCAAGCAGCTCTGCTGACCACCAAGACACAGCTCTTTCTAGTGGGACATAGGAGGTGAGGGGGTAGTGCAACACAGGAGGTTTCACCTCAGCATGAGGATAATGGAACCTGGGAGGTGAGAGGGTAGTGCAACACAAGGTTTTACCTCAACACGAGGCTAATGGAACCTGGGAGGTGAGAGGGTAGTGCAACACAGGGTTTTACCTCAACACGAGGCTAGTGGAACATAGAAGGTGAGAGGGTAGTGCAACACAGGAGGTTTCACCTCAACACAAGGCAAGTGGATCACAGGAGGTGAGAGGGTAGTGCAACACAGGAGGTTTTACCTCAACACAAGGCTAGTGGATCATAGAAGGTTTCACCTCAGCATGAGGATAATGGAACCTAGGAGGTTTCACCTCAGCATGAGGGTAGTGGAACATAGAAGGTTTCACCTCAACATGAGGGTAGTGGAACATGGAAGGTTTCACCTCAGCATGAGGATAATGGAACATAGGAGGTGAGAGGGTAGTGGAACATAGGAAGTTTCACCTCAATATGAGGATAGTGGAACATAGAAGGTTTCACTTCAACATGAGCAGTAGTGGAACATAGAAAAGTTCACCTCAACATGAGAAATTTCTTTATAGTGAGGGTGACAGAGCCCTGGAGCAGGCTGCACTGAGAGGCTGTGCAATCTCCTTCTCTGGAGACTTTCCAAACCCGCCTGGATGCATCTGTGTGTGGACTACCCTGGGTGATCCTGCCTTGCCAGAGGAGTTGGACTCAAAGGTCTCTGGAGCTCCCTTCCAACCTCTAAGGATCTGTGAGTTTATCTGTGGGATAAACTTCTTCAGCCCTCTGAAGCTGTTCTCAAAGGTACCTATCTGCAGGGCATTCTACCCTTAGGTAGACAGTGCTGACAGGCAGTGCAACCGAGTTAGATCAAAGTCAACACATCCGTAGGGGACTTCAAGACTGGCAACACAAGTAGATGCCTCCTTCTTAAGTAACCTTTGACTTCCTCTGACCCTAAGCAGGTCCCACCTCCTTAAAGGTTCCCAAGTGGTACTCCTGTGCAGTCAGAAAAACTGCAATATATATATATATAGGAGCAGTCAAAGAGAGAGAGGGAAAAGGAAAGCCAGGGGATTACTCTTGTGCATATAGATGTTAATGGCCATTACCAAGTTGGCACAGCTTCTGCAGCTGAGGTTTTGCTGCAGCGTTTTGGGAAGTTAATCCCTGTAATTGCTTTGATAATCTTATGGTATTTGAGATATCACTTAATCAATATTTAGCTTTTCTTTTAGAAATAATGATCCCCCAATGCAAGGGAGAGGCTCTTGTCAGCTGTAACTGCTGACCCTCTCCTGCTGGCGGTGGTATAGTATCAGATCTCCTCCTTACCTGCAATTTATTTGCATATATTTTGTCTTTGTAGGAGGACATTTCACACTAGATTCTGCTTCTCCCTTTTCTGCGGAGTGAATCCTTTGATCTGACCCTCACTAATTGCTTTGACACATGGAGGAGGGAGTAGGGCATCCAGCAGTTAAAGTTAATTCCCCCTGATTTTTTAATCATAATTTTCTACAAGCTGCTCTTACTTTAAGAGGAAGCAGAGTGTGTGTTGGCACAGCTTTGCTGCAAGCTGCCTGGCAGGCAAACAGGCCTTGAAACTAGGCTAGAAGGGTAGAGAGTGTGGCAGTTTGATTTGAAGTTCATGGCAATTCTCATGTGTTACTTCTCTGTGCGCTCTGTGCATGAACTTCTGGGTTTCTTTTAAGGTCCACATAAAATAAGGATGCATTCTGTTCTGTCCACTTTTCACATACCACTATCTTTGTGAAAAGTCTGAGCCAAACAGTGAGGACATCTCTCCTTGCTATCCATGTAGCTGGACAAATATAGTCTAACTTGAAAAGAGCCTCTGGCTTCACTGATGAGCTGTAGGATTTAACCCCCACCCTAAACCTTTGACTATGACCTTTGCTATGTCACTATGTTTGCTTTTACCCTGTACAATGTTCTTTGGCTTTCAGCTAGCCTGACGCTGGAAAGACTCCACTATCTTCCCAGGCTGATCCTCTTTCTGTCTGCATTGTAAATCTCTATACAGTTCAGAATTCATCCATCTCTGAATTTATTAGTAAACAGAGAGAGTCAGGAAAAAACTAATCTGTAGGAAGGTAAAATTATTTGGTTTATTATTTTTCCCTTTCCATTCTCTGTACAATAATCTCTCAGGGAAAATATGAAGATGTGCAAGGTGAAGTCTCTCATGTTACATATTGTCTGGCACAGAGGTCTATAGGAAGCAGAGAGGTCCTGTGCTGGTGTTTTCCTTACTGTTGGATATGCCCTTAGAATTTTCATGGTTTCCTTAGAGGAGCTTCATTAGTGTGCAGAAGACAATACAAAGAATTATCCTTCTCATGTGTCCCTGTTCTTATGCTTCTGGCTGTCAGCTACCAAGCTCTCCTAAAGCTGAAGATGGTAATTTTCAGTGAAGCAGCCGAGTTGTGGGGAACTCCGAGGGAAGGAATGGTCTGATATGTCAAAGGTGTTGGAAAATTCAAAGGGAAAGAGGCTGGAGAAGAGGTGGTTAGAATTGACTAGAAGGACATCATTAGTGATTTGAGAGAGAGCAATTCCTGCAGAGTGAAGTGGCTGAAAACCAGACTGCTGAGTGTCAGAGAGGTGAGTTCAAGAGAATGGGAGCAAACTAGTCATTTGAAAGGATAAGAGGTAAAGGAGATGAGAAAGGCATAATGGTATGTAGAGGAGGGTTGTTTTTGCAGACTTCAGAGGCTTATTTGAAAACAGAGGAAGAGGCAGAACCATAGAAAGGGTTTGCTGGTGAGTCGTGAGTCTGGAGTAGGAAAGTGCTGATCAAAGAATCGGCAGGGACAGGAGGAGGCTGAAGGGACCCTGAGCAGAGTGTGGATGAAGAAAGGGTTGTTTTTTTCCCAAGACACAGAAGATGAACACAAGGTTCCTGGATGGAGCAAGGCAGTTTGGAGGTTGGCAGAGTTAGCAATTACTTGGTGAGGAAGGGCAGCAAGGGAAATTGAGAGAGGAATTATAAGTAACTATCATCAGACTGATGGACTACAGGGAGAAGAAAGACAGACAAAGAAATCCTAGCAGCCAAAAGGTAGATGGAGAATGCCCAAGGTGTAAAAGGCAGAAAACAGCTATGCAAAAAGGTCAGTGGCTGTTGAGCTGGCAGCTGAAACCTGAAGCTCTTAAAATAAGACTCAGGCTGCAAAAATCAACAAGAGAAATCCAATCAGCAGCAGTGAGGAAAAGAAGGAATGGTTACCAGGAACACACTTATTATAAGGCAGGAGATATAACAGAGCAGAAAGGGACCAGCACCACAGCAGGCAGATGTAATGGAGCTCATAGTCAGGCAAAGAGAGCAGGGGACACTGCAGTGCCATTGTATACAGGGCACTGGGACATACTCATCTAGTTTTCAGGTGTGGCCATAAGGGTTTCCAAAGCCCAGAGTCCTGCCTCAGCTGGTGCAGTGTGGAAATATAAAGGAGATCTTTCAAATAAGACAACAGCAGCCAGGGAAGGCTCTATGGATTCTCTTATTTCCTTTTCCATCCATACAAAATCCTTAGGATCCCCAGAGCTCCTTGGATACCAGGATTTGCATCTTGGACATGTGG
This sequence comes from Tricholaema leucomelas, assembly GCA_013400475.1. NCBI lineage: Eukaryota > Metazoa > Chordata > Aves > Piciformes > Lybiidae > Tricholaema lacrymosa > Tricholaema leucomelas. The sequence continues at coordinate 953,011 of WAAF01002413.1, forward strand.
GCATGCCTCCCGAGCCTGTTGTTGTTTCTCCCTACCTAGAAAGTCTAGTGTCCAGCAACAGATTCTCTTGCTAAGACTGAGCCAAGGGCTTTCCTTCCAGTGCTGATTTTCTTTTCAGTGCCCAGGATGAGCATACAGACTCCTGTATCAACCTGGAGGCACTTAAAATGCCTGATTTGGGAGATGCAGCCTTGGCTTTCCCTTCACCTCTGTCACTGAGCAATGCTGGGCAGCACAGTCACCTCGTCTGTGTCTAAGTCTGCTTTGTACCTCTAGCCCAGCTCCTCCGCAGAGCTCTGGCAGTGTAAAGAGGCTGTAGAGAATTGAATTGTTTTTTATCACAAGAGCTGTATGGATGGCTCTTAGCTTCCAAAGGAAACAGCCACTGGGCACTATATCTGCTGGCAGAAGTCAGGAAACAGGGCAGAGCTGATTTTTGATGCCTACCAGACATGCAGATGCTGTAGTATGTACTAGAACACCAGATGCTCTGTGCTGCACTGTGCTCACACCAAGTAGGGCCATCAGCTCAGCCCCGCTGGGTAAAGACATTTAACACAGGGTGGAGCCAGCTGAGTGTGAACACAAGGCTGCTGCAGAGCACGGGGGTGAGCGGAGTGATGAAGCCTTCTGCTCCTCAGAGCCCAGGCTGAGGCAGACACTAAACACATTTGGAGTAGAAACCACCAAGAGGCAACAAATATACAGCCTTCTTCTGGTTTGTATGCAATCACTTTTGAGTGTTGAGATGACTTTAAAATGGTGAAGGACAAGGGCTGACATCTTTGTTTCTGTTGAGTCCTTGGGCTGCTTCTCCACAGAAAGGTTCTGCAGATAGAAAAAGTCCGTATGAGCCTCCTAGGCTGGGAAGTCAGCTCATCACACTCCTCAGGGCTGAGAAGGTGGCAATTTGTAGTCCAGACAATGCTGGAATTGGAAGGTTTCCATTTCTTGAGTTCTGTCTCCAACCTTGCTAAAAGTCCTGGTTTTGCTGGGGTAGACTGATAGGACAGCCATGGCCTGCATCCCACTAGGAGTTCTGGGTCTGCCATTGGTATCATTTAGCTGTTTCATTTAATCCATTTTAATTTTTGCCCATGAAATTCTTCCTTTCCTTTTCCCAATCCCCTCTCTCTGCTGGGAGGGATCATTGGGTGATGGAGCTACAGCTAGAGTTTAAGCTCAGACAGAGCCTAAATGCAGACACTAAGGCAGCTGAACTCAGTGAGTTGTGTGCTCAGGACTTTGCTCTTGTTTTGACCTAAAAAGGGCCTTTTTTGTTTGGTTGGTTATTGTTCTTTTTGTTTTGTTTTGTTCTGTTTTGTTTTGTTTTAGCAAATAAGTGGAATGCATTCCAGGAGCCCTGGTATCTGCTCTCTGCCTGTAACTTCATTTTGTGGTGATGTGTATGAAATCGTTGTGGTTTCTGGGTGACAAGTGAGCACTGATTTAATTTAGCAGCACACTGCCAGGTTCTGTAAGACTTATCAAGAAAAACTAATTTCTATCCTTAGAAAAGGATAGACTGAGCTGGATGGAGGCATCAACCTCCAACTGCTGCCTCTTATACATGCTCTGAAACATGACTTTAATGTCAGAGTCAGAAAGTTAAGTCCTGGTCTGGGTATACACAACCCAAGAAAAGAGGTACTGAAACTCTCAAATGCTGTGAACTGTTTCAACAGATCATTTATTGAGTCTGAAATAATAGGTTTAAAGAGTCTGTTGTGTTCATTGCTGATGGAAATGTCTTATGCTTTACTCTGAGTCAGGTTTTCCCAATTAAATTGGATTGCTTAAGATGCAAAGGCAATTAAAACAGTACTACAAGATGTCTCAACTTTTTTTTTTTTCATTGAAGACCTCTGTACTGCTTGGTATTGTAGAAACAGAAGATTAATTTCACTCTAGAAACCTGAAGTGCAGAATTGGTTATGTCTCTCTCCCTTTATGCTGAGAAAAGTATGTTTTCATGGTGCATTCCTCAGATTTCAAATTCTGGGTGAGATTAATTGCATTGCAAAAGTACCAGTTTAGTAGCAGCCCTATGTTGGAAGCAGAAAGCACAAGTAATTAAAACCAGCAAAGCTCAGCACTGCTGATAAGCATCCAGCGTTTAGAGCAGGCACTGAGGCTGGGTGAAGATGCAGGGGTCCATGTTGTGATGACACCAAGGAGAAAAGGGGACTGGGGCTAGGTGTGGTCCCGGTGATTCCTTTCTCCTGCTGATTGTGGCAGTTAACTTTTCTTGGTAGAAGCTGACTTTCCCAGCAGGAGACATCAATGTTGAGAGGTCCACCAAGTAATGTCCATGCAACTGAAAAGTTCACTTAGTGATTTGGCTGCAATCCCACCCCTACACTTTATACAAAACCAGAGAACTGAAATCTAAATGTCAGCCCTTTTTGGACCCAATGTATGGATCAGAACTGGACACTGAAGCTGCAGGGACAGACTGATGGCTTTGTCATAAAATCATAGAATCAACCAGGTTGGGAGAGACCTCCAAGATCATCCAGTCCAACCTAGCACCCAGCCCTGTCCAATCAACCAGACCATGGCACTAAGTGCCTCATCCAGGCTTGACTTCAACACCTCCAGGGACAGTGACTCCACCACCTCCCTGGGCAGCCCATTCCAATGCCAATCACTCTCTCTGTGGAGAACTTCCTCCTAATATCAAGCCTAGACCTCCCCTGGCACAACTTGAGACTGTGTCCCCTCGTTCTGAGTGCTGGCTAGAATGCCAGGGGACTCAGCTCTTGCTGAAGTTGCCCTTCATGCAACACCCTAAGAACCTAAAAGTAGCTGTTTGCTTCCTGCCAGGTGAATCTCAGACAAGTCTTTAAGGACCCTACTGTTGAAAAGGGTAAAAACTAGAACAATGGAAACATCATCATCATCATCTCCTTCTCACAAAGCAGAAGTATAGAGGGAATGAAGGTGGGATTCATCTGACCACAAACCAGATGCATGCAGTATATGCTGAAGTCTTGTATGTGAACTCTTCATACTATGGGGAGGGGAAAAAAAACCCTCTATCCCACTGTCACAGAAGAAATTTGATTAACTGCATTCTCCCTCAACAGCCTTGTTTAGCATTAGTGGTTTAGCATTATCAGCTAAAGTAGCTGAAGTTCTGGGCTGCAAGAGCTGACTTGAAAATAAGCTTTGTTTTGGAGAAAACGAAGGCTGCTCACAAAAGAATGAGCTGAATTTTAGCAGATATGAGTGGAACAAGGAAGAGGAGGATAAATGAGGTTAATTCTGAGTCAATGAAGTAACTTCAGAAGAAGTCCAGTGACAATGAAAACAGACAAGAAATGAAGAGGCCCCCAGATGGAATTAACTGATTGGACATGAGCAGGTGATGGATGGAATGGGGTAAGAGCTCCTCTCTGGAGGCACCCAGCTTAAGGTGTAACCTAAGAACTAATAAAAGACCATTTGGAGGCCTTCACTTAGACTTGGCATTCTCTGCAGGATCCCTGGCTTGGGCCCTCTCACAGTGGTTAGTGTGTGTTAACCCAGACCATCTAGACAAACCCAGCACATTCTGTGCCCCTAGTTCCATACCACTTGCATCATACTCTGGTCCTACACTAACCAATACACCCTCATGAGCCATCATGCCCCTTGCAATCCTTTGATACAGTAGGTACAATTCTCTTCATCTGTGGACTGCTCCTGTTAAGTGTCCATAAAACACCTCCAAAATGTCCACAAAAATGTCCATGAGTTTATTTAGTCCATGGGTTTGGGTTCCAGCTGGTCACTCTGTGTGTCAGTGGAGTTGCTGGGTCACTGCTGCCCTTGCATTGCCTCCCATAATGCTTGTCCTTACTGGTTCAGGTGACTCCTGCTGTAATAATTCCCACAACATGCGACTCAAATCATGGGATTTGAGAGGGACCCCCATGCCAATTCACACCTCTCAATTATACCCTTGCCCTAAGGCTTCAGCTACTTTAGCTGCTAATGCTAAGCCACTAATGCTAAATGAGACTATTCAGGGAGAATGCAATTAAATCAAATTTCTTTTATAGTACTGGGGCAGAGTTAATTTTCTTCATAGCACCTTGTATGGAGCTATAGAATAGAATAGAATAGAATCAACCAAGTTGGAAGAGACCTCTAAGCTCATCCAGTCCAACCTAGCACCCAGCCCTAGACAATCAACCACTAAATGCCCTATCCAGGCTTGGCTTGAACACCTCCATGAATGGCAACTCCACCACCTCCCTGGGCAGCCCATTCCAATGCCAATCACTCTCTCTGCCAACAACTTCCTCCTAACATCCAGCCTAGACCTCCCCTGGCACAACTTGAGACTGTGTCCCCTTGTTGTGTTGCTGGTGGCCTGGCAGAAGAGACCAACTCCACCTGGCTACAGCCTCCCTTCAGGTAGTTGTAGACAGCAATGAGCTCTGCCCTGAGCCTCCTCTTTTCCAGGCTAAACAATCACTATTCATCACTAGGACATGCATGGGACACTTGGGAGGGTGATTAATATACTTTGCATCACTTGACTGGAGAATAGAGAAGCAGCAGATGCCATCTTACATACCAAGAATCAAAACATCCAAGAAAGAATTTGGTTGTTTGAAAACTCAGGGGTTTGTTTTGGCATGTTGCATTTTGCATGTCTGCAGGTTTCATCCCTGATCAGTTCAAGGCCTTTGAAAAAAAAATGCTGCTTTGGTGAAGCACAACCCCTCTGAAGATGGAGAAGCTGCATCAAACAAAGCTGGATGTTGGGAGGAAGTTCTTCACAGAGAGAGTGATTGGCATTGGAATGGGCTGCCCAGGGAGGTGACGGAGTCACCATGCCTGGAGGTATTCAAAACCAGACTGGATGGGGCACTTAGTGCCATGGTCTGGTTGATTGGGTAGGGCTGGGTGCTAGGTTGGACTGGATGAGCTTGGAGGTCTCTTCCAACCTGGTTGATTCTATGATTCTATGATTTTCCATCGTGAACCAGTGGTAGTGATGGATAAGTCTAGATAGAGCTTGATTCTCAGGCCTGTTCTAGTCACCAGGTCATGCTTCCTCCTCAGTGAATCCAAACATTTGTGCAGAATACTCTGTTCTAGATTTTGCTGAGTTTTTAGGGAGTTGGGTTCTGGTTTTGTTTGGGTGTTGTTTTTTTTTTGGTGGGATGTAAGTATCTCAGTAAACTCTGTCCAGGAATATAAGTCGCACAGTCAGATATTTGTGCAGGGATGTACACCTGTACCTTTCTACTGGGGAGCAATTACTACTCTCTTCTGCTCCACTCCCTTGTTCTGTGCTGAGTAAAGTAGGAACAATGAATTTCATGTTTCAAAGAAAATGCTGCTTTGGTGAAACACAACCCCTCTGAAGATGGAGGAGCTGCATCACAGTCAAGGCAACCATTTCCACCATGAACCAGTGGTAGTGATGGATAAGGCTAGAGACAGCTTAATTCTCAGGCCTGTTCTAGTCACCAGGTCATGCTTCCTCCTCAGTGAATCCAAACATTTGTGCAGAATACTCTGTTCTAGATTTTGCTGAGTTTTTAGGGAGTTGGGTTCTGGTTTTGTTTGGGTGTTGTTTTTTTTTTGGTGGGATGTAAGTATCTCAGTAAACTCTGTCCAGGAATATAAGTCGCACAGTCAGATATTTGTGCAGGGATGTACACCTGTACCTTTCTACTGGGGAGCAATTACTACTCTCTTCTGCTCCACTCCCTTGTTCTGTGCTGAGTAAAGTAGGAACAATGAATTTCATGTTTCAAAGAAAATGCTGCTTTGGTGAAACACAACCCCTCTGAAGATGGAGGAGCTGCATCACAGTCAAGGCAACCATTTCCACCATGAACCAGTGGTAGTGATGGATAAGGCTAGAGACAGCTTAATTCTCAGGCCTGTTCTAGTCACCAGGTCATGCTTCCTCTTCACTTAATCCAAACATTTGTCCAGGCTATTCTGTCCTAGATTTTGCTGAGTTTTTAGGGGAGTTGAGTTCTAGTTTTGTTGTGGGTTTTTTTTGAGGGATGTAAATATTTATCTCAGTAAACTCTGTCCAGGAATATAAGTCGCACAGTCAGATATTTGTGCAGGGATGTACACCTGTACCTTTCTACTGGGGAGCAATTACTACTTTCTTCTACTCCTCTCCATTGTTCTCTGTCGAGTAGAGAAAAGTAGGAACAATTAATTTCATGTTTCTTCCGTAAGCCAGAGAAGCACTCTCAATCTTTTACTTTCAAGAAGCAATTAACTTCAGCTTTATTAGTCAAGTTGTGCTATGAAGTTTCAATCTTTCATTGTGCACTGCGGATTTTAATTACAATTTATTAAAATAATTTAATTGACTTCAGTCAATGGGCGTGAATGAGGGCAGGATTTCCCTGAGAAAGCTGGAGGCAGAAGAAAAAGGCCACCCATCCTAAATGCCTTCTGCCTGCTCTCCCTCCCCCCCCCCTTTTTTCTTCTTTTTTTTTGGGGGGGGGGGGGGAAGTTGCATCAGACTGTTTGAAAGAGGGCTGCATTTATCATCTTTGATGCCTCCAGCTCAATGGTCAATTCATATTAGATTCCACAAAAGGCAGTGAACCAAATTCATCTCTGATACAATTCCATTGACTTCAATGGTCTTACCACAGGGATTAATCTGGCCTAATATAGTATTAGAATGAGTGTGTGTGTACTATTAGCCCAGTTTCTTTGCTGGAGATCATGCCTTGTAAAAGCTGATAGCTGTTGCAGTTGCAATTTGCCCAAGAAATCCAATTCCTTTTGTTGACCTTCTGAAGTCCACATTCCGCCCCCCCCCAAAAAAAGAGACCAAAACCCCCCTCCAAATCCCTAATCAATTTGAAACTGCAGCTGAATTTAGATGCACATTTGCTAATTTGGTTTATTATGCATGCAAATATTGGTATAAAAGGTGTTTCAATTATTTTCTAAGGCAGGGACCTATGCATTCTCCGCAGTCACAAAGACTTTAAATGGAGTTATTTTTCCCTGCCTATAATCGTTCTCCCTTTTAAGTACCCAGGCAGAAAAAGTAAGTTTACTGCTTCTAGCACAATGGCTCTCTTCACTTTTAGGTTTGGGAGACCTGGGTGACCTACGAAAGTTAATTAGAAGGTTAACAAAGACTAAGGCAGAGTAGAATACAGCGCCTCTCCTCCAGCCAAAGATGTCATCCATTAATTAGGGAAATCGTTAAGGTGGCCTTTATTGAATCCATAGAAAATCGGCAGTTGGCGGTCGACAGTTTTGATCAGATTTTCCTCTCCCCAGCAGTACTACCCTTAATGGTAGGGGACACGGCGGGCTGGGGCTGGGATGGGAGGGAGAGGGGGAAAGTGTGTGTGCGCGTAGGGGGAGTGTGTGTTGCAGCGACATTACAGTTAAACAGCCGCCAATTGTGACGGCTTTGATTCTCAGGCTTACATGGCATACTTCTGCCATGAGGTAATCTTTATTGAACCTGGAAGCTTGGGGGTGGGGGGCAGGGGGCAAGTGAAACTCGCTGCTTGCTTGCTTGCTGCTGCCTCTCAACCGCAGGAAGCCCTGGGAGTTAATATTGCAGTCATCGTGGGCAGAGCTCGCTGCTTTGGCATGGTAATAGGCGAGCGGAGTCCCCATCCCTCCTCAGCCGGGACTGGCTGCTTCCAGCGAGGAGAGCGAGCAGCCATCGGCACGGCAGACCCTGCGGGTCTCCACCAGAGCGCTCACCTCGAAGTTGAAGGGCCTTTTGGAAGACCTTAGATTGCTTTTTTTCTCTTTAATTCGCTTTTCCCGTCTTCATTCTCTTCATTCTCTTTTTCCCCCCTTTGTCTTTTTTTTCCCTTTAATTCTCTCTTTTTTTAAAAATTATCTTTTTTTCCACTTTATTTTTAAATTATTTGTTCTTTAATTCTCTTTTCCCCTTTAATTATATATGTTTCCCTCTAATTCTATTTATTCCTCTAATTCTCTTTTTTCCCTTCTTTCCCCCCTTTAATTAACTTTCTTATTTCTCTCTCCACTTTTTCTTTAATCCTTTTTTCTTTAGTCTCTCTTCTTTAATTATCTCTTTTTCTCCCTCTGTTTCTCTTTTCCCCCTCTATAGTTCTCTCCTTTCCCCTTACTTCTCTTCCCCCCTGTCATTCTCTTTCCCCCCCTTTAATTCCCTCTCTTTAATTCTCTCTTTTTTCTTTAATTCTCTTTTTTCTTTAGTCTGTTTTCCCCTTTAATTATCTCTATATCCCCCTCTAGTTCTCTTTTTTTCCCTCTTTAGTTTTCTTCTTTTTCCTTCTTCCCCCCTCCCCGACATTCTCTCCCCCCCTTTAATTCTCTTTTTTTTTNTCTTCCCCCCCTCACTACAGAACCGAAGTGGTGTTGCTATGGAGAATTTCAAGCAGAAGCATTAGATAGTCTTGGCATTTTAACATGTATGGTTTTTAACCCACTAGAAGAGTTGGCTGGGTGGTGGTCTTCACCACTTTAGTTTTGACTTTTTTTTTTTCCCCCTACACGTTGAGTAAGTTATGTCAAGGACAGTGATTACAGCAAGCTCAGCCTCTTCAGTGTTGTAACCAAGAAAGTCAGCTAGCACTGAAGAGGTTGTTCTGTTTGAACATGGGAAGCCATCACCTTCCAGGGGAGGAAGGCAAAGAGGAGGGCTGCTGCAGCCTAGGGTGCTTGCATTAGAGCAGTGCTGCTCCCAGCTCTGACATCCTGGACCATGTGGCTTGAAGCCATTAGTTTAAGGCAAAAAACCCAACTAGCGGAATCAAGAGCTGTTTGGCTGTCTAAGAGACTGCATCCCATGCAACATGTGGTGCAAAATGTCTTAGAAGGATTAAAACAGACAAAACAGTTGGATGAGTAATACTTTAATTGATGGTCTTCCTCAGGAGAAATGATTCACAGCTCCAGGCCATTAAAGACCAACAAATCACTAAAAAAACGTTGTGCTTATCCTTGCACCTCATATTCTGGCATAGATCTTCACATTAGTCTGAATTTCTTTAATAAAGAGGAATTAAAGGGAAAAAAAGTGAAATACCAAGGGGGAAAAAAAAGCTACATTTTAGAAAGTAGTTCTAATGTACACAGGGCAGACATCTGCCTTATTGCCTGGATCTTTCTGCACACTGCAGTAGATGGTATTTTGTTTTAGATATAGCCTATAATTTAAGCTCTTCCATAAAACAATTCAAGGTCACTTAGTATTTGTATGTGAAACTGAGAGCAAGTATCAGCACAAAAAACAGTAGCAAAGAGAGGCCAGGCTGCTTCTGGTTTGCACCATGTAAACTCTTGGCTTTTCTGCTTCCTTCTTGTGTCAAAAAGGAGATGGAGCAAGGTATGCTCCACGAGGGAGGCTTTCCCCATGCTTTGAAGGGCTTCCACAGGATTGTGATTTGACCTGGAGAGGCGTTGTGTTCCCACAGCTCTGTTTTGGACCTTTTTCTCTTTTAGGCTAAGAGACAAACTGACTCACTCATTGTGTAGCCACTGAGATCCTCAGATAAAGTGCTGCAAGAGGGCCACACACTCTTATGCTTTTATTGTGCAGCAGCAGTGGCTGTTCAAGAGTTACTGTGGATTTTTATATGTTTTCCTACTGCCTTTTGTCTTCTAGTAGCAATCCTGTGGCTTTGAGAGCTTTGGTTTCTGACTAGAGGAAGGTTCCTATATTTAAGGTGGCATCTTTGGGAGGCTTTGGAAATCATTCTGGGTGAGGGAACACAAAAGTCCCCATCAACTTAAATGCATTTTGCTATCACTGTAGCTTCTATATTAAAACGTGTATGAGAGTGAGGATCTGGTGTCAGTGTTAACTTCAGTGCTCCTGCAAAGAGTTTCCTGGCATTATTGAACAGTATTTGTGCACAGCCCCTGGCAGGCAGTGCATTGCTAATGGTGATGTTGTCAAGAGGATGGACAGGATCAAATCTCAGGAGTGGGAGGAGATCCTTGTAGCTATAGCTGTAAGAAGCATGTAAAGGATGAGAAGATGACGTAGAAATGTTGTTTTCACAGTTGATGCTGCTGGTGCTGCAGCCCAAATTTGTATCTTTGGTATGAAACTTTATTGGAGTTTCCCTTTTTATTTCTTCTCTCCCCCTGCCCTTTTGTGACTAGGAGCAAACCAAACACAAATGATTGCAAACAAAATTTTACAGTGATTTGACACTTAACACAGCTTTGAGAAGGCTGGTGAAAGGTGCACTCGTGTGGAAGGTGCACACCAGTGTTACTTTTTAACTGTGTTTGATATAGAAAGTGAGTTTGGTGTGTGTGTGGGTGTTGTGGTGTTTACTTAATTTAAACTTCCTGAAATGGCACAGGGAGAATGGTACAGGAGACAAAGCAAAAGAAGTCCAGCCAAAACTATAGGAAGCTCTCTGGGGATCCAGGAGCCTGGTTTTGGCTTCTTGAGCAGTTTCTGCTCCTGCCATCTTCTCTAAAAGTGTCATGGAAGGGCTTTCTAGGGAAATAAAGGTATCTAGAAGGTAAATAATTTCATCTAGCTTTAGGCACCTGCTCCTGTCTTAGTGTCCTGAGTCTTTTTCTATTCAAGGAAGACAGAGGAACAGTTGTAAAGCTTTTTCTTTTGACCTAGTTCAGACTTCCATGTCAAGGAGAGATGAGCTGTGCCCTCCACATGCCTACTCCTCTCCTTGGAGCATGTAAGGGGATCTGGGCAAGAGTTTCATATTAGGCAGGCTCGATTTTGAAATTGAGTGCTGTAGCTAACCCAGAAGCATTTGCCAGTGAGGGGACTCCAGCTTTTAACACCTTGTGGGAAGAAGGGAGGGCCACTGCAGAGCTATGAGGGAAGGAGCGGGCTAAAGAAGAAGAAACAGTTGAGTGTGCTGAAAGGGGAGCTGTCAGATCAAGGAAAATCACTCCTGAAGTTTCTCAACAAGAATTGTGTATTTAATAAGCATCTGGGTGCAAAACCTAGCATAGAATCATAGAATCAGTCAGGGTTGGAAGGGACCACAAGGATCACCTAGTTTAAACACCCTGCCATGGGCAGGGACACCCTACCCTAGATCAGGCTGCCCACAGCCTCATCCAGCCTGGCCTTAAACACTTCCAGAGACAGGGCCTCAACCACCTCCCTGGGCAACCCATTGCAGGCTCTCACCACTCTCATGCTGAAGAACTTCCTCTTCACACCAAGTCTGACTCTCCCCACCTCCAGCTTTGCTCCATTCCCCCTAGTCCTGTCACTCCCTGAGAGCCTAAAAAGTCCCTCCCCAGCTTTTTTGTAGCCCCCCTTCAGATACTGAAAGATCACCTGGGAGCCTCCTCTTCTGCAGACTGAACAGCCCCAACTCTTTCAGTCTGTCCTCACAGCAGCATCAGCTACACAGAAATATCCAGCAGGAAGAGCTGGTGGCCTTCGCAAGTGGACCGCAGATGATTTATAGTCTTGTAAAATGCCCTTAAGGATGAATTGGAAGCATTTCTGCTTGAAGCCAGAAGTTCAGGACGTAGAAATGCAAAAGGGGAAGAAAGACCTCCTTCTGTTACTGACCACACTCTGACCATGAGACACTAAAGTGACAGGGCTGCCAAGCCGGCAAATGCGATTCTAGGTTATATCAAATGAGCTGTTTCCAGTAGAGAAAGGAAGGCAGGAATGCTGTGCTCTGCCATGCACTCAGACTTCCTGTGGGATTCTCTGAACAAAACCTGCAGAAATGGAGGCTATCACAAGTGACTAAAATAAAGTCTAAAGACCCAAGAAAAGAGCATGAGACCTTGCAGAAGGGATTAAAGCAACATCTGAAGGCTTTGCTGAAAGGCTTGGGAGATGGCCTGAGACTGAAGGTAACATTTTTTGGGGGCAGCAGGAGCTGGAACAAGTTCAAAATAGATGAATAAGGAACCAGTAACCAGATGGCCGAGGACCAGCAGCTTTTCCGGGGACAGAGGAGGCCAAGGAATCTTTGGCAAGCTTGTAGGTTACTAACTGAACAGGATGGCAGTGAGGATTTAAAAAGCTAAAAATACCAACAGCAGAGGGAAATCAGAAAGTTGCAAAAGTCAGACACCTGATGAGGAACTAAGGCTGTAAGAAGACTGCCACTACATTACCTGCAGCAAAAAAAGGCTCAGTTATCCACTCTGGACCAAACTGGGTCCCACAGCCCAAAGCCAGAAACCAGCCCAGTGTGCTGGGGCTCAGTGAGGATCTTGGAGAAGAGAAGGGGAGAATCTATCTAAGCTGAGGGGGAACCTGAGGAGCTTTCCCTCCTGCTACCTCTCCAGCAAGGGCTGCCAAGGCACTTTGACAATGAACCAGTGTAGAGGGATCGGTTGGATTTGGCCTGGCCTGCAGGGATCAGTGAAAGGAGGCCAGAGCTGTTCTGAGAGGTGCTGGAATTTGCTGCAGGATTGAAGCTGTGCACCGAAGGGGACAGAGCTCAGTGCTGCAGACAAGGTGAGTATGGCAGAGAGACTGAACTGTGGGGTAGGAATCCTCCTGGTCAGGAGTGATTAGGAGGAGGGATTTAGAAGCCTCGTTTCTGGAAATTTTCAAGTCAGGTTGGACAGGGGTCTGAATGACCCCATCAAGTTGCAGATGGCTCTTCTCACTGCAGGAGGGGTGGACTAGATGAACTTTAAAGGTCTCTTCCAACCCAAACCATTCTGTGATCCTATAATTCTATGAAACAACTGGTTTGTGTGATGAGGAAATGGTCGCTAAGGGAAGCAGCTCTGTTAACTGCTCACTTAAGGGGGGCAGGTAGAAAAATACTACAGTAAGGATAGCCTGGAGTGTGGCCAAGACAGAGTAACTGGTGGCACTCCTCTGAAAGCCCTTGCCCAACTTGAAAGGTGAAAGGAAGAAGCTGGCTGACCTGAAAATCACAATATAGAAGATCATAACTGCTGGCCTAGACATCTTAGACAGCTAAATTGGCTATGGCCAGCTCTGAGGACAGTGGGCATCAGCTAGGCATACCAGTCACTGAATGGGCATGGGCTGAAGTGAGGAGAGACCATGGTGCAGACCATGCAGCCTGCTCTGCAACTTGTTATGAACAGGCAGTCTCCAAACTGTGGAGTCTAGACTGTCACCCTTGCAGATGCGGCATGGATGAAGATGAGCTGAAAGTATCTGATCTGTAGGGTGTAGCTGGCCTTGCTTCCAGGAGAAGAAGGTGTCACAACGCAGTCTGTACTTTGCCAGTGAAAAGGAAGCTGTGGAGCATCCAAGATGTGCCTTGAGATCTGGGAAATCTTGGCAGGGAATGCTGCTGTGCATCAGGGGCAGCACCTGCAGAAGCAGGCTGCTTTTGAGCAGCAGTGCAGCTTTGAAGCTGCATCTCCTGGTGGTCTCTACTTACTGAAGGCTGGCTCAGTGTCAGAACAATGGCAGTGCTTATGATCTCTTGTTCTGTCAGAGAAGCAGCTCAGATGCCCACTGAACGTGCTTCAAGATGCTTGTGTGGATGCTGACTAAATGTTATGCGAAGGAAACTCCTCAGAGTTCATGCAGTGCAGATTTGGAGGCCATAATTGTTTCAGCCCCCTGTTGAGCCCAAGTTCTTCTAACATGGACACAGCCAGAGGACAGTTGTGAGGTGCAGGCAGCAGGGAAAGGGTGAGTGCTGTGTCTTTCAATGCCTATAGTTAATGAAAGAGGCGTTAAAGCTCTGCCCCTGGTAAGGGTTCAGGGATGGCTCCTCTGAGTCCTGAAGTCACTGCTTTTACTTCTTAGTGAAGACTAAAGGCTCATCTGTGGAGGCACTGACCCTCTAAACTGCCCCACACTGTCTAGGGAAAAGGCATGGTACAGACCACTGAAGACCTAAAGGTGCCTTCAACAGTAACTTGGATGTCATTCAAAGGTCTGGCTGAAAGAGACAGTAACTGTGTCCCTCAGAAGGAAGTGGAACATGCTGGAAGAAATAATGCTGCAGTAGGTGCGGCTGCTGTTGTGAGAGCCTAACACCTGCGATGCTGCAGCGCTTCAGTCTGGCTTCCATACTTGGTTTTAAGAAGAGTTGGCAAGCAGCAGTGGAAGCAAAAAGCAGGGGTGAAGGGCAGGAAGACAGCACTTCTACTGCGTCAGTAAGCAGCACTTGAAAGTGCCGGCTTCTGGCTGACACTGAGTGATCTTGGAAGCGGTCACTGCAAAATAGGTCCCCTCTCAGCCTGTCTGCTGTGCCGAGATGGCTCTGGGCACACTCAGAGACTGCTGGTAAGAAAGGCTGCATTTACAATCAGCCTGGGATCAGATCAAGGCTGCCACTGAACTTGAGCTTCCTGAAACGAGAGTTGCTCTGAAAAGAGTCACCTTCTCATGGACACACAACCCCACGAGAGAAAGTTCCCCCTGACAAAAAGGAAAATATGGCTGTGCACAGGGCTGGGCAATTTCCCAGGCAGTCACAGACGTGCAGAGTCCTGTGGGGCTCTGGATTTACTACCAAGGCCTTATTTGTGGATTTGCCAATATTGCGGAGCTGCTACATAAACTGGGTGAGAACTGCAGTGGCATGTGAGACTTCACCGCTTTCAGAGCTAGGATTGCTTTTGTCTGGCCAGATCCAATTAAAAGACCCTTTTAGGGGAGTTGTAGCCCTTCCGTGCCCAGATGCTGGCTCTTACAGGCAGGAGGCTACTCTGAAACAAGAACTCAAACGATATGGAAGTGTGAAGATTTAATATTTAATATATGAAGTGGAAGATCTAAACATCAGCAACGATCTAAATAATCCAAGAGACTTTGTGAAGAGGAGCTCAGAGAGGCAGTTGGCCTGGGAATCAGAGAAGTGTAGTCACAGAATCACAGAAACATGCAGGTTGGCAAAGCCCCTCAGGATCACCAAGTCCAACCTAGAGCCCTACTCTACAAGATTCAAATTAAACCATAGCCCTAAGCAGACCTTGGGAAGAATTGGGAAGAGAACTCCTTACACAGCCACCCTTGGACACCTCCTGCACCTGAGGTCAACCCAGCAGGCTTGCTTAGGGCAGTTCTCTAATACTCTGCTGCAGAAGTAGCTGCCTTCCTGACTCCTGCCAGCTCTGTGGTGTGTGTAAGACTTCAAACTCACTTTTGGGAAGATGGAAACTCTGTTTTGCTTTTTTGAAAGGTGAGGGAGGAAGAGGTTGAGATATGTCCTCAAAGGTTGCCTTGTTCTGATCAACATGAATCCACCTCTCCAGAGCACACAGCAGAAATAGTTGTGTCAGGGTGAATAAAATGGAACCCCACCAGCTTCAGGGGGAATAGAGAGGACTGAGGGGATAGGATAAACTGAGGCCACGACCTAGGAGACAGTGAGGGACAGAGGTCAGTTTGCCCCTGCATCCTGTACAGCACCTCACTCAACTGACTGCCGAGAGACTGTGAGGCTTTCCCAAGGTGTCTAGAACTGAGGAGAAGGTTTTGATAAGAGCAAAGATAATTAACTGTGTCCCATGAGCTGTGGGTGATCTGAGAGAGGCAGAGGCACCCACAAGGGAAGGGACAAAGCTTAACAAGAACAAATTGAGGCAGAGTGTGAAGGAAGAGGGGGTATGTCAGGCTTGCAGAGCCAAGAAACCATGCTGAGAACAGCAGGGTGGCAGGTGTGGAGAGAAGAAATCCCTGTTTGGAAGGGATTGCAAGTCACTGTCTCTCTACTCCCACAGTCTATTTGCTGTCTATTCAGCAATGCCTTCCAGCACATCAGAGTGAGGGGAGATGTGCCTCTGGAGTGCGTGCCCCTGACACTGAGAATTCACTGCCTCAGCTCCTAGCCCTTGTGCTGGCAGTGCCTGGAGGTCCCAGGGGAGTAGGGAGACCCTCTGTGCTTAGCATCCTCAAAATCAGTGGGAAAGGGGAGAGTGATGTTTGCCTGGAAGGACTCTCCTGCTCCTGGGAGACTCAACAGGGACACAGGCTGGTGATGAGAACCTGCCACTGCTTAGTCAGCAGGCCTTGCTCTAATAGCCCAGGGAACAGATGTTGTTTCCTACCATGCCATATTGCTTACCAAATTGCCACACAGCGAATAAAGTGAGGATCCAAACTTCCCGGGTCGTGAACTCCAGGCTGTAGCAGGCTGTGCCAGTCAACACACACCAGAGCTGGGAGCTCAGCATCCCTCCCAGTGCCAGTGATCACAGCCCAGCCTCCCAGAGCCCGCCAAGGCAGCTCAGGGCTCCCTCCGCTGGGGCTGCTACCCGGGCAGGCAGAGGATGAGCTGTTCTTTAACTCCAGTGGGCTGGGGATCAGGTTTATATTCCTTTTGAAGCCCTCACCACATGTGCAAACAAGTTGCCCTGGGTGGTGTAACTTGAGAGGGAAATTAAATGAAGAGGTGACATGCCAAGGCTGGACACAAAGCAAGGGAAGCCTTTCCAAATCACAAGCTGCCACAGAGAGAGGAGCTCTTACATAATGGCAAACTCAGGGTTTGGGTGACTTGGTATTCTTCAAGAAACTTTTCAGAGATATTTTCTGGAGCAGACCCAAAGAGAGAATCCTCATTTACCCTATTCCTTTCAGAACTAATTGAATTCACTTGTTTAGGGTTTCTGCCTCCTCCACCTTTCATTCAGCGGTGATGTGAATTCTGCTAATCTCTCTACAAAACAGTCAATCTCCTCTAGTCTCACTAACCATCATTCAGCCACCTAGTAATGAAAAGTTGCTTTGATCCTTCCCCTTTGCTTCATCTCTAAAAATGTCTCAGCTGAAAACAAGTTCTGTCACTCTGTAATAAACTCTGTATGATTAGTTCAGGAGATATTTTTCCCCCTCCCTTTCACTGGGTCATCGGAGAAACCCTGAGAGGTAGGAAAACCGCAGCAGTGGCTCACAGCTTTGGAAGTGCTATACAGCCTTAACAGGAGTGGCCAAAAAGTTGGGCAAGCTGTGGAAAATTATGTAGAGGGAAAATACAGGGAGTGGCTTAGTAGGCAACCTTTCTGGATGCTGCTTTTATAAGTAAATCTCAAAGATCTTTCAAGCTGCAGCCACCCTGCTGCATGCAGCTACCCAGTGCAGTGTTCACACTCT
Organism: Tricholaema leucomelas; assembly: GCA_013400475.1. NCBI lineage: Eukaryota > Metazoa > Chordata > Aves > Piciformes > Lybiidae > Tricholaema lacrymosa > Tricholaema leucomelas. The sequence continues at coordinate 970,010 of WAAF01002413.1, forward strand.
ATTAACTTGGATAAGCAGGATTGGGCTTTCAACATCTATTTGGGGAGGAAGTCTGAAAACCTTCTCTCCAGGAGATTACATTACTTGCCAATCATTTAACACACTCCCCACAGTATTTTTTTGTTTGGGTTTGGGTTTTTTTTGGGGGGTGGAAGGGAGGGGGAAGCTTACTGCAGCCTCCTGTCCACCTTGAGTGGGCATCTACATTTTTAACTGGTCCATTTTCAAAGATGAATTATCACAGCAGTCAGCAAAAACTCAAAGCTGCTCTGAGAAAACACCCCCCTTCTCTGTTCTCACTGGGGGTAGTTCAGAATTGCAGGAAGGGTGGAAGATGCTGTACTCGTTTCTGAGAGAGAGAACATACAAATGCATCCTTCTTGGCTCTTCCCTCTGTGGAAGCCACAGCCACAGGCAGTTGCTCACTGGCTTTTCTCACTCCTCTGCATCCCTGGGGAAGAGGGCACGGCCAGTCTGATACAGCACACATCTCCACCAATTGGTGAGCTCTCAGGCTAACTTCCTCCTGCCTACTAATCAGAGCAGTCACATCAGGAGATCTGCTGCTGCAACACGGTCTGTAACACCTGGAGAAAAAGTTGCCGTGCTTTGAAGTCATGTAGCACTCTTCAGGCAAGGATGGCAAGGCACACTGCAAACACTTGGAGCCAGATCAAGGGGATGCTGTGAGTGAGTCATTTTACTTGAATGAAGCACACTTCCATTCCCCACACAAATATGTGTCTATATGTGTGCTTTTATTTTCCTAGACACATTAGTTTTAGTTATTTACCCATTTGTGCTCCAGATAATTACATGCTGCAGATTCAATTGGATGCAGATTTATTCTTCACTTCCTGTCCTAAATTCTCTGCAATTAAACAGCTGCTGTGTGCTTGGTGTAATAAATTTACACAAAATCTGGGATGGTTTGGCATAGCAGAAAGGTTGTTTGGCATGGGCTTAGGACGGCTACATTACGTACAACTGGCAACCCCTGCCTGGGTGATGCTTTCCCTCCCGAATGAGATTTGCCCTGCCGCTGTGTGACCAGAACCAGCCATTTCCAGCACAGAACTGTGTACACATTTAGAACTTCTTTCACTTAGCTGGGTTGAATATTCTTTCCCAAGCTGAAAAAAAAAAAAAAAAATTATTAGCTTTCCCAAGCTAAATGTCTCAGAAGACCCAGTTGGAAAAGAACAGTGAGGAATTCTTCAGGTATCACTGTCTGCAGTGACACCTCCATTCCATTTTATCAGGTGGAGCTTTCTCCCCCTGCTGCTGAGAGGGTAGGGAAAGAGAGGTCTGGGCTCTTTTATGTATTTCTTGTGCGTGCCACAACATTTTGCAGCATTTTGCACTGTTATTAATCAAAGAAACATCAGGTGGTGATCTTACCCTCTGCAAGGGCACATGGTGTGCAGCACCTCTGGGTTCTTGTTGACCTGTATCCTGTCCTGGCCCAGCTCTCTCAGGAGCAGATTTCACACCCCTGGGTCAGACATCTCCCCTTTGGTATCTGCCCAGCTCCCACCCAGCATCCCAACCTCCTGAGGCATTTGCAATCCCAAATGACTGTGGTCTGTGTGCCAGTGCAAGCAGCACACAGTCCTTTCTGGGGAGTAGATGCAAAGTCTGCTTTAGAGGGGCCTGCAGACTGGAATTAGCAATGCGCTTGTGTTTAGGAGTTAGCACATGTGTCTTTTTGTTTCCTGATACCTTCTGCATAATGAAGTCAATGAGAGTTAAACTCCTCAGCTGTGATTCACATATTCATTAATCTCCTACAGTAATAAGTACAAATTGTACAGAGCATACAGTGTGCTTATTACCAGTGGAAATAACTTGCTGCATCCAAAAAAAGTGTTGCAGGAATTAGATGCCATTGTATTGAACTGAAGGGAAGAAGAGATAGAAAGATTTGCTGCTGCCTGGGCTTGGATGGCTGTGAGCTGGTTATTGCTCAGCAGTAATTCTGAATCTCCAAGAGAGTGCCAGCCCCATCGCTTCCACAAGTGTCATCAGGGTTTGCTGAGGCACTGCAGGAATTAGCAGGGATTCAGCAGACCTTTGGAGGTGCTAAAAAAACACCTAGAGAAGCAGCAAGATATATTGCTTCTTGAATTTATCCATCTGGGGATGAAATGATGCCCAGGTGGAAGAGGAGGAACAGGTTACTTTGAGTTTCTTCAGCAGGAGCTCCCAAGGTAGCTTCTTCCCCTGCCATTACCCTGCAGCCTGGCTTTTAGGGTCACAGTCTAAGGCATACCCCTGTCCCAAAGGGCTCTGAAGGCATTTCAGTGCAGTATCAGCTGCCACCCTGTCCCCTGTCTCAACACTATTGTGGTTCCCTTCAGAAACCCGCACGTGGTACCCGTGCAGCTGCAGGACCGCAGATGCCTCTGGGATTAAAGCGAATGTGACGTGCCCAGGATAATGTTCACAGGGAAGGCTGAAGGAACTTGCTTCTTTTCAAGAAGAAACATTCATCTCTTTCTTCCCACTCCTTCCACAGCTTGTAGCTGTGCCTGCCTCTTCCCTGGGAATATCCAGGTTGTTCTGACTTAAATAAATGACAAGACCAGCATGCCTTTAGCCCTTGGGCATCTGGGGAAGGATCATTTTCCATTCCCCAAATCCCTTTGACTTAGCTTCAGGTTATAGAGAATTTCCAGACATTTTTAACCCCCACTGAGCTGAAAAGGAGCAGAATCAGGCCCATGATAGGATGCTGTGATCACTCTTGTGCTTTCTGCTCTTCAAAGGTTCAACTTCAATCTTTGTTTTCTTCCTCCTGTGAAATGAAGTCAGAATTAACAAAGCTTCTGGTCCAGCTACAAGGGAGCTTGGACCAGATAAAAATACTGCAAGGACAGGAGCTCTTAGCAGGTTATTAGCTCAGGGCTGTCCATAAAGATGGACAGAGAGGAGCATTTCTGCAGAGCAGGCTGATATGTTTAGTGACATAAAGTGGCTTGACTGTTAGCTTCTTTTTACTTCTTCTTTCTAAATGACAAGACAAAGCCACCTCTGCTCTCCTCCAACTCCCCTCACCCTTCCCAGCCATCCCCTTCCCCCTAGATGCTTGGTGTTTCTTCTTTTTAGAGGGGAGGGAGAAGGAGGAAAAAAAAAAAGGAGAAAGGGAGAGAGACATTTTCTTTCACACAAGCCCTCAGAATTACAGTTCATGAACTATTCAGTAAACTGACCGGCATGAACCTCCCTTCAACGGCCTAATCTAAGGGGTGGATCTATGTGTTTTGTTGCTTGTCAAAAACAATCACTGCTCGGCCCATTACATTTACAGCACGTCGTCCTTTAATTGGTGTAACACACTGAGGGCTGAAAGGAAGAAAGTCCTACAAAAGCCCCCGAGTGAATGAACCCTGACTCACACAAAAATACTCTTCAGAAGTTCAGAGCTGGGCACTAACAAGGGAGGTAGAGAGTTAGTTTGAAAAGGGGTTAAGTTCAGAAATGTGCCACCTTGAAGACCCTCCCATCAAAGCCATGATAGCATTGACAAGATGCAGAGGGGAAAAAAGTTAATATTCCAGTCTTTGGGGGTTGAAGGGAAGGCGGGGAAGGGCCGGAGATTCCTCCCGGCTCCCTTTCTCGGCCGAACCCTTTTCACTTCGAGGCCGTTCTCATTGTGTCCTTCGACTGCTGAAGAAAAAGACGAAGGGGAAAAAAATAAATGGGGAGAATATCGCAGGAAAAGTGAAGTGCAGCCCGGGCCGGCGAAGAGCTCCCCCCTCCCGGACAAAGCCTTCCGTCTCCGCCAGTGCCGCCTCCCGCCCGGCCCTCGTCCCGGGCCACTCTCTCCGGCCCTTAATGGTTAGACTAATTAACAAAAATCGATGTTTAAACTCCCGAAGCCACTCTTCGGGGGGAGGGCTCGGTGCTGCCCATCGCCCTGCGGCGAGACCGGCCCCGGGCATCCTCCGCACAGTGCCCGCTGCACCGGGACCGACCGGCTGCAGCGGGGGCGAAAGGGCTCGGCGAGGACCGGGGTGGGGCCAGGGACACCGCGCCCCTGCCCCTTCCGTCTGGTCCTGTACCTCTCCTGACATCTCCGCTAATTCCCTTCCTCTCCTCTCCTCTCCTCTCCTCTCCTCTCCTCTCCTCTCCTCTCCTCTCCCCTCCTCCCCTCCCCCCTCCTCTCCTCTCC
>WAAF01002413.1:974323-1028137 GCA_013400475.1 Tricholaema leucomelas
TTCTTTTCTTTTCTTTTCTTTTCTTTTCTTTTCTTTTCTTTTCTTTTCTTTTCTTTTCTTTTCTTTTCTTTTCTTTTCTTTTCTTTTCTTTTCTTTTCTTTTCTTTTCTTTTCCCCTTTCTTTTCCCTTTTCTTTTCTTTTCTTTTCTTTTCTTTTATTTTCTTTTTTCTTTTCTTTTCTTTTCTTTTCTTTTCTTTTCTTTTCTTTTCTTTTCCTCTTTTATTTTCTTTTATTATTTTCTTCTTTTCTTTTCCTTTCTTTTCCTTTTCCTTTCCTTTCTTTTCTTCCCGTCCTCCACCTCTTATACAGACTGTTGCTGCTGCGGGATTTTTCTCCCTCTAAAGATACAATAACTATTTTGATGTAAATGGCGAGCCTTGGGTGGGTCCCTGGGGTAGAGAGTTAATGATTCCTCTTACACCGGGCTGTTCTTTCACTTCTCCTGCGCGCACCATGTTAATAAATTAATGCACCTTTCATTACTCCTACATGCATCAAACCTCAGCTTTGTGTTTTACGGCCTGACCCTCGTTCCTACACTTTTGTGAACATGTTGCCCCCATGCTAAGGCTGGGGCACTTTTAAATGCAGTCCCATAGTCCTGCCCAGGTTTGTAATCCGTCAAAAAGCCGTTGATTGCTGCAAGCGTTACTTTTCATTAAGAAAACTTAGAAGCAATTTGGAAGAACCCTTCTCAATGAATACATTTACCCCCAAATGCTTTTTATTCTTCGCCTGTACTTGATGAGTTTCTCTGGCACAAATCAGTTCTTACAGGCACAGAATGGGCAATCCCCTGATCCCCATCAATTGTCATCCAGAGTTTGGGCCACTTTGACCGCCAATAGTGGGGAAGTCAGAGCTAATCCTCAGAAGGAATCACGGGAAAAGAAAAGCAACAATAACCAAGTCAAGCGTAAAAAATGAAAGAGAAATCTCTATTATCACTCACTACATTTCCCAGCGATGTACTGAAAAAATCAGCTCGTTTGTCATTCGAGTCAGACACCCGGAGAAGAATATGGGGTCGTGGTGGGTTGGTAGACTCACACGACGTAAGGAACAATATTTTAGAGCAAAAGGCCTCTTCATTTGCCAAATCCTCCTCACATCCGCCATAACCATTAAATACAGACTGACTTTATTCTCTATGGGAAGAACAAGGGGAACGGAGCCTTCAGCCACATAGCCAGACAAAAGTCCAAAGAGCCGGGAACCGGGGAGGCGAGGCGGGCGGAGAGCTGACACCCTCCTCTGCACCGGGCCGAACTCTGGCTCCGGGTGTGCACGGGGGGGGCCCGGGCTGGCGGGGGAGGGGAGTATGGGAAGCTGGATGTCTGTCTGTCTGTCTGTCTGTCTGTGGGCGTGTGAGCAGGTGAGCTTGCAGGGAAGGTTGAGGGTATGAGTATGCTGGGGCGGGTGAGAAGGGAGGTGCGAGAAGGGTGTGCAGAGGGTGTGTATGGGGGTGGGCGTGTGCGAGAAGGGGTATGCAAGGGACTGTGTGTGTGTAGGGTCCGTGTGTGGAGGAAGGGATGTGCAAGGGGTGTGCATGGATATGCACATGTTAAGAAGGGTCGTGCAAAAGGCACTGCGGGTGCAGGGGGTCTCTGCACCCCAGATGCTGACGTGCGTGTGCGTGCTTGCTCACGAGTGTGAAAGAGCTGGAGAGGAGAGGGGGATTCACTCATGAATATGTGAGCGTGGGTTGTGTGCGTGGGGGACCAAGGGGGAAGTTGTGTACCACGGCCGGTGGGAAAGGATTTGTGTGGGGACAGAAAGGTGCGAAGGTGTGAGAAAGGGAGCGGTGGATGCAAGAAGTGGATGTAGCCAGGGCACCTTTTCCTGGTCCTCAGAGTGTGTGTGTGGGGGGGGGGGCAGCGTGTGGCGGGGCTCACCGGAGAGCTGCTGGGGGCCAGGGAGACAGAGAGACTTTTGAGAGGCGGCAAACATTGCCGCTTTCCACGCTGACACCTACAATTAGCCCAAAGAAGGCCGTGAATCCTTTACTCCCCGGCCAAGCGAGGGGCAAAGTTAGCGCTCACAGCCAGCTGCCAAGCCTCCCGCGGCTGATGCCTTTCGGGCAAGTAAACAGCTCGCAGCTACCGGCCTGCCGCTGCACCCCTGGCTTTTGCGGGGATCTGCCCGAAAGCCCCACAGGTGTCCCTCCTCCCCGCAGCACTGCTAGCAGCCGAAGGGCTTTGCTCGTCTTTGGGGCTGTCTGCGCGGGTAGAGAGGCTACGAGACAAGAGCGGGGACAAGGGGGAAGACGGTAGCCACGATGAAAAGAGACGACACCAGCTCCACTTGTGCTCCGTGGGGAACGAGGTGTCTAAGCTGGAGGGAAAGGGGGATCTCAACCTCTCTTTTGGGACGGTGGCTGCAGCCAGATGCCTGCAGAGGTGCGAGCTGTGTTCGCAGGATGCCGACAAAAGCTCTTCCTTAGTTTTTAGCAACACGTTGCTGCCCACAGTCTCACGGGTACCTTAGTGCAAGGAGATTGTTTTCGCTGGTATTAGGCTTATATTTCATGCTTTTATTTAGCTATACAAATAAATATTTGCCTTTTTCTCCCTCCCCCCTCTCCCCCCCTTTTTATTTTCTTCTTGCCGTGTCCCTCCACCCTGCAGATTTCAGGGCAAGCCCTGCACTTGTCTCTTGTGTGTACCGCTGAAGCCCGACCTGCTCGGGACAGCCGCATCCCACAGCCCCGCAGCGGCCCTGGGGGCCGGCCCGGCCCGGCCCCGCTCTGCAATCTCTGCCGGGGAGCAGCACCCCGGTCGCTGTGTCCTGCCCTGAATTTACATAAAAGTGCGGTCTCTTTGCATCATCCCTCATCTCGAAAGGGTGCTTGAAGAACTCGAGACACTCTGCAGTCCTAATTAGTGATTTTTGTCCTCTTGTTACGGGGCTCAGCATCTCATGCAAATGAACTCTTCATCGCCGGCACCATTACCCCTGCGCCAGAATTAACTGACTCTTATCTTTAATGATATGCCGCTGAACTTCTCGGAGCCCGGCTAGCTTTTTATCTTGATTACTCTAATCAATAAGAAATGATAGAGTAGAATTACAAACTCTATTGGCTTTTGAATATTGCCGACAAGCCCTCTAGATGCGCTCCCCTTTCATTGTTATTTATTAAAATGATCTTTAGCTAGCAGCGGATGCAAATAGGGAAATGAACCGGCGAGGGGGCCCAGTACGAAGGGATCTCCCCCACCCCAGGTCCTTTAGGGAGCTCTTCTGGGGATGGGCTCGGATAGGAGCAAGTGGGGCTTTGGGGAAAAAAAAAAAAAAGCTCTTTTCTACTAGAGGAGCGTGTAAAAAAAACCAAACCAAAACAAACAAACCCAACAAAAACCCTAAAACAACCCCAAAAAAACCCAAACAAAGCCAAAACACACACACTAAGAGCCCCAGCGACTAACCAAAGTACAACCTCCCAAACACTCTCCCTTCGCAGTAAATTAGGACGTAGCCTTTCCCTTCTTCTCTGGCGCCTCCGGACATGCCCCGAGGCGGGCGACAGGCACCGGGGGGAAATGGAGTGTTGCTCCTGGCCCCCGCTTTCCGTGGAGAAAGCACTCGAATGGCTCGATCCTGGCCGGCCTCTCCCCAACCCGAAGGAGCCAGAGACAAGGGTGCAGGATCCGTCCCGATTTCCCGGATCCTCCAGACACACCCGCCAGGCACAAAAAGCCCCGCTGCCCGCCGGCGGTGACAGGGGATCAAAAATGAACCCGCAGCAGCCCAGATCGCCGTGGCCGAGACTTTCCCCCAGCCTCATCCGTGCAGTGCTAGCCTGGACCGAGCCCTGCTCTCCGCCGCCCCCGCTCCAACCCCTTCGGTCAGCACGAAAATCTCTTTTCTTATCTGTCAGCAGCGATTAGCCACCCTCGGGTGACAGAGGGATGCACGGCACCGGCACTTTGTCTTGGGGGAAGCAATAGGCGGCTTTGGGCGCACAGACACGCACGGACACTGCCGTTTTTACCTCTGATTTTTTTTTCTTTGCCTTTTAATTTTTTTCTTTCCCCTGAACACCTCCCGCCTCGCCCCCAGTGTCTGATCAGGANCGGCTGTCCGTCGGTGCCGCTCCCCGGGCCTTGCGAAGGAATTCGGGCATTACCCAGTGGCTTCCCGCAACCGCTCCCGCTCCCGCTGTTCCGCCCCGCTTCCCTCCTTCCATACGGGAGCCAGTTTGCTGTCAGTGCTGGAGATTTTAGCTAAACGGTTAGGTGGGTGCGAGGAGCGGTTTTTAGATGCAAATTTTCCAGGCTGCCGAAGAGAGAAGGATACATTTAGTTATCTGCATGAAAATGAAACCTCCCTTAAACGAATTTCTGGGGAAGAAGCACGTTGGCTGCAATAGCAGTGAGCTGGGGGCCGTCATTTCATGCCTTTAGAAGAGGCGAATTTCCCAGCATTTCCCAACCGCGGGGTTGAAGTTTCTTTCAAATCCTCTGATCTTTGCTATCACCCACGGCAGAAACTCTCCCTTATGTACTCCCTTTCCAAATCTTTAAACCTGTCCATAGAATAGCAACTCCTGCAGCAAATATTGTATTTTATTCTATTTTATCTTCCCCCTCCAAACAGTTTAATTACTTTTAATACTTTCACTATAAACCTCTGCTCGTCTCTTAGGGAGGTAATTAATCAGAGCAGAGAAACAGAAACAAAATCAAGATGAGCTGGACGGCGAAAATAACATTAGAAATCCACGAGGGACAACATTATTTTCCCACCCTTTTATCGAACACGCAGGGGTTTTATATATTCGGGCGACACAGAGGCACAGAAAATATGTAATTGGCGTATAATGGAGCAGCACACAGGGTAAGACTAACAAAGTAGTCGTAGGCATGAGAATTGAAGTTGTGTGCCACAAAGGCAGCCCCTTTCGTGGGGGAAGGGCTGAACGTGGCAAAATCATGTAAAATCTCCCTTCTCAGTAACATCTCGTTATTAGGAATGATGACTAAACCTCCAGGATTATTCTGGACTGTAAGTTATCAAGAGCCCACTAATTTCACATTAAAACCCATTGACTGCAACAGCGTGATTGAAGGGTTTTTAACAATTAACATAATCAGAAAATGAGCGGAGATAATTTTTATTCAACTCATTACTTTTTAATCATGTATTTCTTTTAATTAATATCTGCTCCGTGAAAATAACAAAAAGCCGAGTCCCAGAGAAGCCCCGGGCAGGGGAGGTGACCCCGACGCCCAGGCAGACCAAGCCTGGCTGGGGGGCCGTGGTGGGGGGGGAAGAGAGGGAGGGGGGCACATCTCCGGCATCGCTCCCAAAGCCACAGCCGGGGCTGCAAGCACGGCCGCTCCTCAAAACTACTCCTTCCCCACGCAAAAAAAACCCCACCATTACCCTCCCACCAACGCTGACCTGGTGGGACACAGCTTGTGTCCGGCTCTCAGCCCCCCAGTCTCCCCTCGCCCCTTCCCCAAGGGAAGCAGGACAGCTTGGGCACATCCAGGGCCCCCAATGAGCTTTCCTCAGCCTTTCCCTGCGGCCTTGCCTCCCCCAGGAGAAGGGAGTGGTTTTTTTGGGGGGGGGAGAGAGGGGCGGCTTGCCCTGGGAATGCTGCCTGGTGCAGCAGCATAGGTGCCAACAGGTTGCTGGTGCCTATTTTCTGGCCGCGGCTGCTCTGCCCCGCTCCTGGACCCGGGCAGCGCTCCCAGCTCCTGGCTCCCGGCAGCAGGATGCTCCGCGCTGCCCATCGGGTTTCACTACCTCTTCTTCTTTCCTCTTCTGAGTTGTTTAAATCTTTCTCTGGGGCAAGGTCAGGGCTTATAGACCGGGGTGGGGGGAACATCTGGCTTGGAAAAATCCCAAAGAGCATCAAATCTGTTTTTCAGTTTTCTGTGCTCTGAGGTGAAAACCCAATCGCGACAGCTCCCCAAAGGCGTGCAGGGGAGTGAGGGCACACTTGAAATCTGACCGCCCATCTGTCTGGGCACTCACATACCCTCATCATCCTCACCTGCCTCCCACTTCGACTCCAGCTGAGGACTCGTCAGTCCTTCCTTTTATCTTGCTTTTACCAGGAGTGAAGATGGGGAAAATCCTTTGGGAAATCCTTAGGTTCACTTGTTCCTTGGGTTTGCTTTTGAGGTTTTTTTTTGGGGGTGTTTTAATTTCTTTGCTTGCCTTTTGTTTGTTTGTTTGTTTTTGGTTTTGTTCTTATTAGTTAGCTTTGGGGTGTGGTTTTTATTTTTGATTTTATATTTTTTTGGATAAAGATTCCCAGGCTTTGGATAGCTGGAAGATGGCAGGACATCTGTTCACACCAGGCAGTCCAAGACATTCACAAACCTGTTCCATTGCTGCTGGGAAAGGTAAGAATTTAGAGGGTTGTTCTGTATGAGTAACTCCTCTCTTTCAAACACTCCACTTAATATAGTCTAGGAAGAGTAGGAAAATCCAATTTTGATAAATGTTCAGACTCTCAGAGCCTGATCTCTTAATGGGATGATTTGCTTGGGGTCCTTATGCCTGGAAGGAATCAGTGCAACCGTCCCCTTGAACGTGCAGCAGGGGAAAACCCTGCCAGCCACAGGTTGTGGGGCCATGCTGAAGCCAGGGCAGCTAAGTTGCCTGCTCTGTCTCTGCAGATAGCTCTCACTCTCATTGATCCTCCCAAAAGAGAAAGACCTAGTACCCAGTATCAGGTCAGTTTAAAGATGATACCACACCAGCACCAGAATTTGGCTTACTGGGTACTTCTGAGCATGGGCAGCCACCCACCCTTCAGTGAGCTAGGAGAAGAATGTTTCTCTCACACAGTTTGTGTTGATCAAGAAGTTATTTGTGATAATTTGACTGTTATTCTCCTTTTAATGTTTCTGCTGTGTTTTAAACACCACTATCTTCAAAAGTAATATTTCCTCTCTTCTTACTTTCATTCTTTTGCTGTACATGAGCTGTCTCGTTGGTATGATCCTTTTTTTACTCTCATGAAGCATATCCTGTCTAACAGCTCTTCTTTAATTTCCTAACACACAGCACAATTAAGACTTAATTAGATGCATATGAGTAAGGAAATGGCATGACACCCTGGACCTTAAATGTGATAGCATTCAGTTGCTCAAGTGCAACATCCTGAGAAAACCAAACCAAATCAAAACACACCACGATAAAAAACCTTATCATAGGCTGTATCTTTTCAGACTGGTGTGATTCCTCACCGACAATTAATTGGTTTCTAGTCGTGATTCTAGAAAGATAATGTTCTCCTTTCCATAGCAAAAAATCTGACAGGTGCATGGAAAAGGCATTTCTCTGTGCTGTGGATTCATACAGAATATTACATGCCAACATTTAGGGTCTAGGCAAATATCATATGGCACTACCTCTGATTTCTCAAGCCCTATGTATACGTTGCTATGCACTTACAGAAAATGAAAACCCTCATATGGAGATGTGGAGCTGCTCACCCTCTTCACAATCGTGATGGAGCTAAGTAGGGAAGAAGGTTAGCTAATGGATAGCCTGTCCTGGTGTTGCCTCTGCATCTATCTGGAAATGGGAAAATTACTGCTGGCTTTCTGGCTCACCATCACAGGTCACTTCAGTGCCTTCTGACACCTTAGCCTCAAGACAAGACAGTGCCCAGGGCTCCTCTACCCAGCTTGTTCTGGGTGAAGGTGGCCTGAGTATCCACCAGAGACTATGACAGCCACAAGCTTCAGGAGCAGATAGCTATGGAAAAAGACTTCTATATTCTTTGCTACTGTCATGGTTTAATCACAGCTGGCAGCTAAGCCTCACACAGCTACTTGCTCACTCCCCTGCAGTGGGATGAGGGAGAGAATCAGAAGGGTGAAAGTGAGAAAACTCATGAGGTGAGGTAAAGACAGTTTAATAGCTAAAGGTTTAAATGCTGCTCATGGTGTCATATGGTTTGGAATACCCCTCTGGTCAGATAGGATCAGTTGTCCCAGTTATGTCCCCTCCCAGCTTCTTGTGCATCCCCAGCCTACTCATTGGTGTGGGGTGTGAGAAGCAGCAGAGGCCTTGGCTCTGTGCAAGCAGTGCTCATCAACAGCCAAAACATCCTTGAGCTATCAACTCTATGTTCCACACAAATCCAAACCATAGCACTGTACCAGCTGCTACAACAAAAAGTAACTCTGTCCCAGTCAAAACCAGCACAGCTCTACACACAGGAAAATAGTGCTCCAGTGGGACACTGCTAACAAGCGTGGTAGCTCAGGCTGGGTCAGAAGCAGTTCAGCTAGACAGGAGTTTGTCAACCTATTTTAAACACAGCTCACAGAATCTTTTGGAATGAAGAATTGGCACATGAGGGACCCAGCATCTGCCTTGTGAATTAGTAGAGATATGAAGGTGTGTGATGGAGAGGGGGAAGAAAATCTTCCTGTAACCAAAGGATGGCTGTGCAAGACATAAGACTCTCATGCTGAGCTTTGACACCTCTGCAATTAAATTAATCAAGATTAATACAAGAAGACCCCTGTTTCCACAATCCCAGAGACACCTCTCTGTGGACACTTTCTTGCTTTTGCCAGTCACACTTTCATATGAGGAGCAGTTTGCCTCCTGGGCAGCAGTTTTGGCTACGAAGGCAGAGCTCTTCCTCTCTTTTCCTCCATCTCTCAAGCCACTGTTTGCCCTGCTCTCCCTTCCTAAGCCTTCCAGTCCTCCCTGACTCCTTTCCCTCTTTACTCCATATGTTCAGGTTGTCACTTAATATCCTGGCACTGCCTTAACATTTATGGTCTGGCCTCACTTTTCTAGCTCTTTGGTGAAAAGGCTTTCTCCAAGCTATCATCCTTTGAGGATAGCAAGAAAACTTGAAAAAAAGGATCAGTTCTCAACTCACAGTGGCACAAAGCAGTAGAAAGAGCAGCAAAGGCACCAGGCAGACAAAGCAAGGGGAAAAACAAGTTCACAGCTTCAAATTGCTCATTTTCCCATGTTCACACTGCCACCTCCACGGATCCAGTAGGATGGGATAGGAAATCAATATTAATTTGCTGTGTTCCGTTTCTACCCTGTTAAGGTGAGGCTCTTTCTCCTGCAGAACGACACACACTTTTTCCTGCAGCCAGGGTAGATTTTGAAGTACTTGGATGTGAGTTTAAGAATAATTTGGATGACATAACCAGGCAGGATTTCTGATATCCTTACTTCTTTCTGAGATTTGCTGCTCAAGACCAAATCCTGCTTGCTTTAGTCATGAGTTCAACCACTTTGATGTGGCTGAGCAGAAAGGCAGTGGCACCAATTGTAGAAGAGGACTAACCAAATCTGCTTGGCGGCTGTGTTCTCAGTCAGGGTAACTGCCAGTTTCTGCCTGGTATCAAAATTCATCTAAGATCAGAGAAGAGCCTTATGTCTTCCCCAAGCCCCTTTTCTGAACCACAGATGAAAAAAAAACTAGTGGCTTTCTAATTTTGCTTGGTAATGTCACATTTATTACTGATAAAAGAGAGAATCACTTCATGATCTGATACCCTCCTTATGTGTCTGCAGCAGTGCATTTATTAATGCCCCAAATGTCTGTATTCCAGATAAGGCTCAGAGATTTAACCTGAAACTCTTAAGCTTTAAAAAAAACAACAACAAAACAACAAAACCAAAACCAATTTTGTCCCTCTCTATTACTTTTTAAACTTTCCCCCCTCTCTTTCCCCCTCGAATCCCCTACTCCAAGACCAGTTCTCCACTAGTATGAAGAACACATTCTCTCGCAGGAGAATATTCCAGTCGTTCAAGAGATGGGAAAAGGCATCCCCCTGACCCACGAAGATGAACACGCAGCTCTGCCCCCTCAGCCCGTCCTCCCCGGCGCTCGTGGAGACCCAACTACGGGAGAGTCCCGGTAAGGACGGAGAGCAGCTGGTCTGGGGCATCTTTCCATGGCTTCTCTCCGGGGATGCCGACGCTGTCGGGGCGCTGTGGGACGCCGAGGGTCTGCTGGAGCCCCCCGCCGCCTCTCGCTGGGGCGATGCGCGGGAGTGCTGCTGCCCTCTCCTGGGGGGATGCGGGCAGGCCGCCCGCCCCTGCCCTCCTGCCCGCCCACCTGCTTGCCCTCCTGCCTGCCATCTTTCCTGCCTGTCCTCCTGCCTGCCTGCCCTCCTGCTTTCCATCTTTCCTGCCTGCCTGCTTACCTGTCACCCCAACCACCGCTTGGCCCCGGGCTGCCTGGCCACCCTGTCCTCTGCGCCAGCAAACCAGGCTGCCAGCTGGCTGAGGGAGGCCTAGGGGTGACAAGTGTCTCCCATCCCCTCCTCAGGGTTGCAGCTGCTGGCTTGGCGCGGGCAGTGCCACTGCCTCAGAGTTTCTTGGTGTTTAAGATGCACTCCTGCTAGTGAATGAAGCAAGGAGGGGGCATCCTCTGGCTCTGGAGCTGCCTGCTAAGCAGTGTCAGGCTTTCAAATGTGGTGGCCTTGCCAGGTATGGTCCCCAGACCAGCTCCAGTCTGCAAGTACTGGCAGTCTGGTACTTTATTCCCATGCAGTGTAATTTCTCTGTGCCATATCCATGCCATGGTTCTTGTTTGTTTTTATCCATTGCTTTGAAAGCCTTTCCCTTAGAGTTGAGGTATTCAGTCCACTCGGAGAAAGATGCTCTCTACTACTAGTGATAATGGCACCACTATCACTAACTTTGGTGTCATATTTTTGCCTGACAGCACAAATCCTGGACATTTCCCTGCTGTGACATTTCCTGCACAACTGGCACAAGTTAATATCAGGTGTGCCAGGTGACATGGAGTGCACAGTGAGCTAGTATAAGCTGCACTCAGCTCCTGACAGCTGCCACAACTGTCACACCACCATCAGCCAGCACTGCCTGCCATCACTGGTGCCATGTGTGCACTATTGAATCAGCTGCAAGAAATGGATGAGGCCATTACTGCCCAGCTCTGTTATTTTCAGAAGGTAGCATGGAGTTGCAGGGCTCAGCTCTGTCTGTAATGTGGACCTGACCACAGAGTCATAGAATCAGTCAGGGTTGGAAGGGACCGCAAGGATCAGCCAGTTCCAACCCCCCTGCCAAGGGCAGGGACACCCTACCCTGGATCAGGCTGGGCAGAGCCTCATCCAGCCTGGTCTTAAACACCTCCAGGGATGGGGCCTCAACCACCTCCCTGGGCAACCCATTCCAGGCTCTCAGCACTCTCATGGTGAAGAACTTCCTTCTTACATCCAGTCTGAACCTACTCATCTCCAGCTTTGCTCCGTTCCCCCTAGTCCTGTCACTACCTGCAGACTAGGACAAAAGCCCATTGAAACAGCTGGAAGGGGCTTTGGTCAGATGAAATGGGCATGGATGAGGTCAAGGTTCTGCTAGACAGAGGAGTTATGAGGTAACCTGGCACATAGCCCCTGGTGAGGGAGTTGCCTGCTGCTGCACTCCTGTCTCGGAATTTTCCCTTAGATAACTGTGATTTCATTCAGAAGTGGCCATGGGCCACCAACACAAGTACCCATTTGAGCAAATACTTTGCAGAAAATGCAGTCCCTCCCTCATGGATTTTTTCCTCTGGTTTGGGGAACACTTTGGATACGAGAAGAAACTTCTTGACTAAGATGGCTCTCAAAACACTGGCACAGGAACAGCTCTGTGATACTATGAAACACAAGGCACAGAAACTGCCCTCTCCGTAAAGCAGAAAGTATCTGGGGTCACATAGACCCTCACGGGCAGTACACAACCCTGCCACACCCGGGCCCGGGAGTGACATGGCCAAAGAGAGTCCCCGAGCCCGGCCACTCGCCGTGCCCGCAGGCTTCTCCCGCTCCCGTTCTTGCCTCAGGCAGACCCCGCCATCCTCTGCCCCACCCCTTTCTCCGCCCCTCTCCCCGCCGTGGCCAATGAGTAGCGGAGCCCCGCGGCGTGGGCGGGTCGTTTGCTGGCGCGACGCTTCCGGTTCCTCAGCGCGGCCGCGATGGCGCCGCTGCGCTGGTTCCTGCCGCTGTTCTCTGTCCTGGCGCTTGCCCTCGGCCCCGCTGCCGGCGAGATGCGCCGGCTCCTGGCGCTGGAGGCGCTGGGCGAGGCGGAGGAGCTAACAGAGGAGCTGTGGGGCGCGGGGCTGCCTGGCGACCTCCCCGAGCTGGAGCCCGAGTGCCGCCGCCTCCTCGTCGCCTTCGCGGAGCACAGCGCGGCGTTGACGGACTGCCTGAGCCGCCGCGCCCGCCCGGTGCGGCTCTGCCAGGCCTGCCACCTCTACTATCACCGTCTCCTCGCACAGTACGGCAACATCGCCCGTGCCGTCGGGGTGCGTCCGCGGGGCTGGGCGGGCAAGGGGGGCTGCGAGGCGGCCGGGGGGGAGACCAGCGTGCGGCCCTTCGCGCACCGAAGCAGGGTTCGGGGGCCTGGGCTGTTCCCTTGAGGCTTTAAGTCATACAAGTTCAGTATTAGAGTGCAGCCGCGCTGCGCGCAGGAGGATGTGGGTTACTGGGGAAGGCAGGCCCGTCCCACACCGAGACGCTGCTGTTTCACCCTTCCCTGCGGCCTGACAGTCGCTGTCTAGTCCAGCTCTGCACCCTGGGCCGGCTCAGAGGGTGTGGAGAGGTGACTGTCTGTGTCGGGCCATGCCTGGACACAGCTGGTGATGTGGTCTGTGACACTAACATGGTGAGTGGAGCACGCATCTTCTGGGTAAGCACATCTCCACCCTGTGAAGGTCAGTTTCCATGCACCCACCAGGTGCGTAAGGCAGTTTAGCAGCGGCTGGGAGTGTGTTTGGGAAGCACCGCAGGTGGTGATGGCTGCTGCACGGTGGCATGGTCTGTGCAGGCAGCTCCCGGCATGGTTAAGGGCAAGCAGCTCCACCTGCAGAAAAAGGCTTTGCTCCTCTGTGCAAGTGGAAAAACTTGAGTTGCTCTTGCTGATGTTGCAATGGTTAAAGCAGTGCCCTGGCTTGCAGGTCGTTGAATAGCACTAGCGAGGAACACTGCCAGAGCTTAGTTGCCAGGCACTTCTTGGAAAATTGGTGGTCTGTGTGACATGAGTGATGCACATCATCTGTGGGGAGCCATGTCACAGTGTTCTTGGCTTCAACGCTAATGGGAGTGTGGGGCAACAAACTAGATGTCCTGGGTGCTGGCTGGAGTCTCTAGATCCCACCAGCGGGAAACCTTGACCAAAGCAGGGCTTTCTGTTAACATCCTCCAGACTCTTGGTCATCTTGGTTTTTTTTCATGTCTTAGTGTTGGAGGTGGCTCATGGCAAGTTTTGCTTGTTCTCATCCAGTTTATCCATTTGCAAAAGTTAGTTCCTGGGCTGCTTAGCCTGAGAGGACTGAGGGTGTATCTTGTCGGTACTTCTGAAGGGCGAGTGTCGAGAGGGTGGGCCCAGACTCTTCAGCAGTGTCCAGCAACAAGACAAGGGGCAATGTACACAACAACACAGAAAGCTCTGTCTGAACATAAAGAAAAACTTCTGTGCTTGGAGGTTGCTAGAGCACTGGACTAAGCTGCCTGGAGAGGTTGTGGAGTTGCCTTTTCTGAAGGTAGTCAGAGCCCTTCTGGATGCAGTCCTGTGCGACTTCCTCTATGTTCACCTGCTTTACCAGGGTGGTTGGACTAAATGATCTACAGGTCCTTTTTCAACCCCCATCATTCTTTGATTCTGTGAAATGTCTAGCCAGTGGTCTCTTGTTTTCCTTTGCAAACCTGCAGTCAGTTTCTCATATGGAAGCTGTTTCATACCAGTGACAAGGTAGCATGAAAGCAGGAGACAGTGATTCTCTTTAGTACGTCCAATGTGGTGTTTTGGCTAGGATTAGGTTGCCAGCACATCCCAGTGCTTAGAGTAGGTGTGAACCCATTGCAACTGCTGTGCTTGAGTACTGGCAGCTTGGGAGGAGTATCCATTGTGTGGTCTGGGAGACATGTCTGTATTAGAGACTTTTTGGCTTTGCTTCTGTGTGTGGATTAACTAACCAAATAAAGGAAGTGAGCTCTTGCAGCCTCAGTCCATGTATCAGGTCTTTTTATCTTTACAACAGTTAAAGTGCAGTCTGAAAGAAGCAGCTAAGTTAAGTTTTGGACATGTCTGAAATGTAAAATCCTCCTCGTGGGGCTGATGAAAGAATAAATTAGGCAAGCATACTTATGGAATTATATAGTTCTGCTTGATTCAGATTTGAATGTGAAGTGCTTTTTTCTCCCCACTTATGAGTCCAGCTGGTGGGGAAGTTGCACAGTTAAAAGGCCTTCATGAAGCAACCAGAGAGTTTCCTGGATCAGTGACTTTCTGTAACTCAGTAGAAGTGAAAGTGGGTGAGTGCGGGAGTTGCCAGATGTGGCAATATTCAACTCCTGCAGTTGAGTCTCCAAGGAAAACTTACAAAAAAAACCAACAAACTGAAAAAACCACCCCCAAAATCCTGTTCTAGCAAAGAGAAGTGGAAACTGAATCTCTCATAAAGCTCTGTAAGGAACAAGTTTCTTGTTAAAGAGATTATTTTCTTGTGTGTCCCACATCACTTATCAAAGGGTTTTGGCAGCCTTTGCAATGTTGGGAAGTGCTTAAGTCAGTTTAGCAGCCAGAAACCAGGAGCTAGAAAACAGGAGTCAGCTGACTGGAGGTCATGGTTTCGTATCAGTGATTTGAGGGAGAAAATAAAGCTTGGAAGGAGAAAACCATTGCTCTGAATTCTGATAGGGATGCTTCCTGTTTATTCTGTAGCTGCTTTTAGAGCAGCTCTGCATTTTTTAGGAGCTTGGTCCAGAGAATAAGTTTCTGTAGGAGCTGTGCCAGTGTCTGCTTTAAGGATGGGATGTGTTGGGTGCTTGCTAAGGCAGATCAGCTTGGCAGCTATGCCTAGAGAATACAAGAGCCCAGTCATGAGTTTGGAGGGAGCAGCCATGGGTGCTGCCTTGCTGTGGCTGCATGGTGGGGGAAGTTTGCTGCTGATACAGGATGTTGCTACAGCTGTCTTGGAAGTTGTTTTTCTATTGTTTGGGTTTGTTTTGAGGCCAGTCTGTTGGTTCAGCTCCTTCAGATATTCAGCCTAATGAGAGTGACCCTGTCCTGTCTGACTGCATTTCCCTTGAGCTGGTTCCTGGGGCAGCAGCCCAGAAGTGGATGAATATGAGGTACCTGACAGAGGAGGTCCTGTCTCTGTGCTTACTTTTGTTCTTTGACTGACGTGCATACAGCCCTAGTCCATCTTCAAAGGCCATATGCAGTAGGTTGTCTACTTTGTAGTGTGAATTAGAGGCCCAGAAGATTTTTTTGCTGTTCCATCAGTTCTGCTCTGCCTGTTCTAGAAGTTCTGATGTGTTGTGTTGATTCTTTAGCTCTGCTTCCCTGAAAGGCATTTCAGAGTGTTCCCTTTGCATTTTTAACAACTGATTGCAATTTTTTTTGTTGTTGTTTTTGTTGTTTCCTTTCTTTTTTTCTTCCAGAATTCCTCTGAGAGCCACAATTGTGCCAAAAGCATCTTGACCTCAGACAGGCTGCAGATAGTTGTGACCCTTTCGGAGTTCTTTAATGAAACCTGGGAGGCAGCCAACTGTGCAAGTATGTGACTCCCCTTGTAGCTTTTATGTTACTGCTGCAGCTCATCCCCTCAAATTTGCACAGGTCAGGGCTGTATGCATTTGTTTAAAGACAGCCAGGAAGTAGTACACAAATCCTAAACCAGAGCCACTCAAACAAAGGGTGCAAGAACTTTTTATTTACTGAGGGATACTGCCAAAAATCTGAGGGCACTACCCTGTTGGAAAACTTGTTACATAAATACTTTTTTCAGGCTGCTCTTTCAAAAGGTAATCTTGCTAGGTTTTTTTTGTGATCTACAGGCCTTGTTGAAGACTTCCTAGTGCTGTTTCTTCTGGTTTTCTCCTGTTTTCCTGGGTTTGTTTTACTCACCAATTTTTTTGTTTGTTAATAAAATCAGTAACTCTGGGATCCTTACATGTTGAACAGTGTCTGGCCCTACAGCCATGCTTCTGATTTTGTTTTATGGGTGGAGTGTGTCCCAGGACTATTCCAGTATCTCACTGGCCACATGTTGATGGTGCTGTGCCATGCTTCCAGCTGATCTACAGCTTTTTGACATGCCACTGGTGTGGGCATTGGAAATGTACACTAGGAGGTGCACTGGAAAGCTGAGGGAAGTAGGGAGTTGAGTGTTAAAGGTGCTGGGTTTGCTCCAGAGCACCTTGACAGTCTAGAAAGGTTTGCTCTCCTCTGTGAGTCTGGGCAGGTAAGGGCTGGAGAGGCAGCACAGCAGCTCTGTGCTCTGCGAGGTCCTGCTCTGCTTAGCTTGTGCCCTGTGTGCTGCCTGCCCAGTGTCCAGCTGAATGCTCACCCTCAGCACAGATGGTGCTTCCTTCTTTCAGGAGATGTTTCTGGACTGTTGGCTTACTCTCCTGGTGCTGTGGTTGAACATCTACATTCCTAAACCACTGTTGCCTTCAGGGGTCTGTCTGAAGCGGGGTGGATGGAAGCAGCAACGAGTTAGGGTTGAGGAAAGCACCAGAGCCCCCCTCAAGCTGATGAAATGGTCAGCTCTTGATAATAACCTGCACTCCAAATCTGTTGTGGTCCAGATGTTTCCTGGATGCTTCCATTCTATCCCCAAGGCTGTGCTGCTGCTTTCACACGACGTCTGCTGCTGCGCAAAGCTAGATGTGCAGGGCAGAGAATAAAAGTGATGTCTTGTTTGATCTTAGAAGTCCAAAGATAATTCAGACCCCCTCTTCAGAAAGCTCTTGATGATAGTCTTCATCTTTCACTTAATCAAGGGCAATTAATTCTGAAATATGCTCTCGATGAAGAGTTGGGTCAGCGGGGCTGAGCTATCAGTGGCAGGCAGCAAAGGAAATGGCAGCGTCGCCTAGACCTGTCTGTTAGAGTTGAGAGCTCTTTGTGCAGTGGAGTGGAGTGTCTGGGGCTTGTTGTTGGCGATGGAAATGTTAGAAATTAGAATATTCTGATGTTTTTTTCCTCTCTCTTTGACAGACTGTTTAAAGAACAGCAGTGAAGGATTATCAGATTCTACTGTAGAATTCCTGGATTTGTTCAATAAATCCCTGACATGTTTTGAACATAACCTTCAGGTATTTATGCTGTGTATTTAAGCACTAAATCCTTTAATTGCTACCAAAATCTTTCTTACACTGAATAGACTACAGATACATGTTAGGCAAATAAATAGCTGGTGAGTTGGTGAATTTTAGGCAGATTAAAAGAGTGATCTGCAAAGTGCAGATGTTGACAGGTGAAGAGACTAAGATTAGTTCTAATGTTCACCTTGACTTCACTTTGTATATAATTGCAATGCTGCTTCACTCCAGAATATCTGAATCCACTGTAGCTGGTAATCTTGTAGTAAGAAATATGTCTGCATGCTGTGTCTTTTTCTTCCTCTTTGGAGAAGTGATGCCTTCTGGCTTAACAATTCCATCTTTAAATAGCCTTTTGATAGGACAGAATAGTTCAGACAGATCAGTACCCTGAATCACTCTAACAATTCCTTTTACTGGTGCACTACCTGGAATCACTCTAACAATTCCTTTCACTGGTGCACTACCTGGAATCACTCTAACAATTCCTTTCACTGGTGCACTACCTGGAATCACTCTAACAATTCCTTTCACTGGTGCACTGCCTTGAATCACTCTAACAATTCTTTTCACTGGTGCACTGCTTGGGATCACTCTAACAATTCTTTTCACTGGTGCACTGCCTTGAATCACTCTAACAATTCCTTTCACTGGTGCACTGCCTTGAATCACTCTAACAATTCTTTTCACTGGTGCACTACCTGGAATCACTCTAACAATTCTTTTCACTGGTGCAGTACCCTGAATCACTCTAACATTTTTTTTTTCACTAGTGAAGTTATGGATAGGCAAAGTTTGCCCCTATCACAAAGGCAATATAATAGAGTTGGTGAAGTAAATATCCTTGTCCTCAAAGAAAATACCCTAAATAGTTCAAGAAGCAGCTGCATGCATTCCATATCAGCCAAACTGGCCAAGTTCTGGGGTCACTCAGTGGTAAAAATGAGAAGTGATGGGTATGGGATAAACTCTTGAGGGAAATGGTTTGGGGGTTTTTGTTGTTGGTAGTGATTTCTAGGAAATCTGCATTCAGAGTCTTGACTAGGAGCAGTGTGGGCTGGCTCTACTGATCATTCAAGTGTCTCACCCAGTGGTTGGTGGGTAGCTGATACAACCATTCCTGGGCTCGAGTATCTCTCGAGATTCTAGTTTTGTTTTCAAGGGTGATGAAGACCACAAATGACAAGCATTAATTACTGTGGCAAGGTCTGTCCCTGTCAGTACAGCTCAGCAGTAACCAGCAGTTACTTGTTGGATATGGACAAATGAAAACCAAAACACAGTTTGAAGGAGCCTAATCTCTGGCTGTAGAATAACCTTTAACTGCTAGGGTTTTTTTTGGTCTCCTTCTGGTAATTGGTACTTTTAACATCAGCTTTAAAGAAAGAAAAGCTGCTAGTTCAGGCTGCACTTAGAGATGCAGAATGTGCAGGACATGGATCCTGTTCCTAGTGAATTAGAGCTGGTCACTTCTTGCATTCCCATGTGAGTTGTTTGGGCTTCTGCTCAATCTAAGATGCTAGAAATACAGATTTGGGTTCAAACTTCTTTCTTGTTCTCAAAGATATATATATATATATATAAAAAAATAATGCCTTAAAACTCTGTGTAAAGGCTCTTTTGTAACCCTAGGGACAGACTACTTATCTGTCACCAAATAACTACACAGAGGTGTGTAGAAACTGCAACGAAACCTACAGAAAGTTGAATGATTTGTACAACAACTTGCAGAGGATGAACAGGCAAGGTGGTGAGTCTGGGCACTCTGCACACTTGTGTATCGACGTGGAAGATGCAGTAAGTATGGACTGACACTCAACAGGGAGGGCTTTGAGCTGTTTGTGCTTGCCTTGCTAGACACTGCCCTTTCCTGCTTGGTGTAGGTACAGGCAGCAGTGCCTTGGGCAGGTTGACACCCCATGGGGAGCTTGCTGGGGTTGGCTTGCCAGCTCTTGTCTTCAGTCAGTGCAGCAGGAGTGTCACTGAAGCTCACCCAAATGCAGTCTGGTCTGTGTAGCTGCAGTTTAGTTTCTTGCTGTGGAGGGGCTGGATTTGAAAAATAATCTCTTAATCTTCTGGCTTTTAATGTGAAGCTTTACTGCTGTTGTTCCAGCCAGGGTAAGAACTGATTCCTTATTGCAGCAGCTGTTTCTAGAGGTCCTCAGCACTGGGGACATGTTTGGAAGAAGCTTTGTTACCTTGTGTGGTTTTACGTGGTGCTTAAAGTGTGGAATTTGCCCTGCTCCTGCAGGCTGCCAGTGAGTTCTCTGGAAAAGAGGCATGTGGCAGAGTGCCTGGGTGGGGTCTGGTGTGAAGCTGATGGGAAATCTTGGCTCTGCTTAAATTGTCTATTTAAATTGGAAGTGGTAGAAGCCCTATCCTTGGGTGTTTTTAAGGCCAGGCTGGATGTGGCTCTGGGCAACCTGATCTAGTGGAAAGTGTGCCTGGCCATGGCAGGAGGGTTGGAACTGGATGATCCTTGAGGTCCCTTCCAACCCTGACAATTCTGTGATTCTGTTTCTACATTGCCAGGGATTTGCTGCCTTTTGCGGGGAGATCTGTTAGAGTATTTGAACTTGAATGTCTCGATTGCTTTGCTGCACAGCAGAAAAGGCCTCTGCTTGCCTTCATGCCTGCTTATGATTTTCTTGTAGATGAACATCACTCGGAAGCTTTGGAGCAGGACTTTCAACTGCTCTGTGCCCTGCAGTGACACAGTCCCGGTGATCGCAGTCTCGTCCTTCATTCTTTTCCTGCCTGTTGTTTTTTATCTCAGTAGCTTCCTTCACTCAAAGCAGAAGAAGAGGATACTCATTCTGCGTAAGTTCTGCTGCTGGCATTTCCCTCTTAGAGCTGGGTGGTGCCAGGGACTTGCTTGGCTCTGGTGGGAAAGGGGGGCCCAGCCAGCTCTGCCTGCAGCTGTGCCGACGGCGCTAATAGCGACTATTAGTCTGCTGCCGTCCCCTGAAGAAGGGCAGAGAAGAGCTTCAGCCATATCTTTTCATTAAAGTTGCTGGACGTGAGCAGAAAGCTGTTTGCAAGTCTGTGTGGGATAAATGGAGGGAGTGGAGAGACTACTTCTGTGGAATTCTTTGTGTTTAATTCTGGTGTAATTTTTCCCTTCCCAGCCAAGCGCATCCAGTCAAATGCCAGTCTTGTGAACATCCAAGAAAAATACAGCTGAGCTGCAAAACAAAACCTGAGAGCTGCTGCTGCTGTACAGTGGGTACAATTGTGCTGGAATGAGGCTGGCACAAAAGAGGAGTTAATTATGGTTTAGTGTAATGATACGGAGCAACACAAGTTAAACAAAATGCTGTCTGACTTCTAAGCGAGGATATTAACCAGGCAGGGCTGGGTGACACTGTATGGACTCTGTGGTTTCCTTCAGCCTGGGGCTGAACCTGGTGTTTTTCTCTTTCTAAGCTTTTGTACTTCTCACCAATAGCATAACTACACTTCTCCTTGTGTGGTGTTTTTCCTTACTTATCATATTTGTTTCACAGAAGCCTGAATTCCCAATCTTTTTGGAGGTGGTTTTCATAGGCAGACAGAACTTGAAATGATGATTTGATGTTCTTGCCTGAAGCAGTGTTTAATTCCAAAGAATATCCAGTCTTGGCAGAATCAGAATTGACAGGAAACCTTAAAAGAAGGAATAGCTTCTGGTTTTCTTATATTGGTCTAACCTCATGCTTCTAGTATCTGATAAAGAAAAAGCAAGGCCATAAAACATGGAGAGAAGGTGGAAAACTACTGTGCCCAAAGCCAGCAACAGAACTGCCACTGCAGAGTGGTCTTTGATGACTGCAGTGTTCAGCTCTCTCTGAAACAGGCAACAGATTTAGTCACTTGCACACTTTAACCACTAAAATAATCACTTTTCAAGTGTTACATTTTCAGAGGCTTATTTTGGATGGCTGCAGGGAAATGCTTCACTGTTTTTTTTTCTGTTGTGTTATTTCCTTTTTTAATTATAAAGGGTGTTTGATGGGTTGGTTTGGTTGTGTTTGTTGTTGTTTTTGTGGAGAAGTGAGGTCAAATCACTGGAGATGCTCAGTTCCCTGGTTTAGATTTTATGGCTTAATAAAGAGGAACTTAGCAGGGGAAAAGTTACCTTTTTATTTTAGCAATAAATCAACCAAAGGGTTCTCTAACTTAAAGCTGTCCTGAAAGACAATGAAGATACTCTGTTGGGGATTGCTGATTTCCCAGAACTAGTTTAAAATCATCAGGCTTGTGACATAGGTGAGCATAAGCAAATCCAATCCAAGCTCATAGGATTCCAAAGCCGATGGAGAAAATCCTGTAGGGCTGCTCAGCACTACTGAGAGGCTGTGGGCTCCATTCAACCACGGCAGCAGTACCGACAGTCCACTTTGGTTCTGATAGTCCTGGTCTGGGAGAATAGTGGGGTTGAGAGGATTTATAGCTGTAACTGAGGTTAAGGAATGCCAAAGTCTTAGCTCCCATTTTCAAATGTGTTGCCTAACCTTGAGGTGAAAATGCATGCCCATTACAGCTGAAAAAGTGCACTGATCTTGGAATCTCTGCCTGGTGTCTGTCAAAACACCCCATGAAGTAGTCTGATGTTACTTGACTGGCTTTGGAGCCTAGAATGCTATTTTCTTTCCCTTTGCACTAAGGCTCAAATGTATAACACTGCAAAAACAAAAAAAACCCTGAACCCAGTCCTGCAGGTCTTCAACTCATTGTTTTTCTTGTTTGGTTTGTTTTTTGTGGGTTGCTTTGAGTTAGGACAGAACTCAAAACTTGGATTTTAAAGCCAGGTTGTGAGAGTATGTTTAATATTACATAAAATGCTGTGTTGGTGATGGGTCCCACCCACACAATTGCCTTTTTGTGCTTCATCAGTAAGAAGTATTTACCTCCCTCTGTTCAACAGGTGAATTTCTAAGTCAGCAGTCAGCTTCCAACAATAACACCAAACCATCACTCTTTTGCTGATGACATAAAGTTAACCTTCTCGTGGCTGGGACAGGCATAATGCCTTAAAGAAAATAAAAGGTTTATTTCTTCTTTTATATCTATTATTCTTAAACTTCAACTTTCTAGGACTTATTCAGCTGCCTGCTCCTAATAGCATTACATTGATTTGGGCCATCATATGATTGAGAGCTGTTGAAAGCAATCTTTCATTCGCGCCAGCTAAAGCCAGTTTGGATGTGCAGCCTTTCGGAGGGGAACAGCTTTTCTACTGTAAGCAGTGGCTTTTTGAGCACATTCATGTTAAGTAGGTCTGAAAGTCATTACTTTTGGATATGGTGGTTAAGCACTTTAAAAAAACCCAACCCCAAACCCCAAGCAGATAATTGAAAGAGGTCAGCTCTCCTTATTTTCCTGGCTGCTAAGCCAAACGGAAATACTCATGTGACTTTAAAGCAGCAGTGAAGGTTTACACTTGAGGGTTTTTTTAACTAGCTACTATTTTCTTTCCTTTTTCTTTCCTCTCCAACTTTGTACTACTAATTTCCCTTGCCACGAGTGTTATATTTATGGGAGGGTATTTAATATATAGATTTGAATTCTCTTTGTACTCTGGTTCCTAGAGAAATGTGGAGTGCATGGATTATGATGAAAGAAACCCCAGGATTCTTTTGGCTGCTGTTCTTTTCATCTTGATTTTTCTCTCTTTTTTTTTTTGGGGGGGGCCTTTTTTGTTTCTTAAATATCTATATTATATATAATATATTTATATTATATATATTATTGTTAGAGATACTAAATAGGATGAACTTTGAAATAGTGGTTTGTATCTTGTTGTGCAAATAAAGGTTTCTTACTGTGGGGTAGCCCTTTGATTTGTATTTATACTTCCTAGGAAGGCTCTAAACATGGGAAGTCAGCTGGAATAAAGATTGTCAATAAACAAGGAAGTGTGTGGTTATTTAATTGCTTCATTTATAGCAGTTTAATGCTCCTGCTGTTCCGAGTTTGTGCTCAGGAGCACCTGCTTATTATTCCTCATTATGCCATTTGCTGGAGACCAGCATCAGAAAGATGTTTTCAAAGCGTGGCTGTGGTGAATTGCAGAACAAATGAAGTGCCAACTGCTGAGCAAGGGCTGGAGCTTCGGCTCAGCCGGAGCCTGCTGAAGTGCATGGAAAAGTTCCTGCTGCAGCGGAGTTTTGCGGGTGGGTGGTGTGAGCGAGTAAGGCGAGTGGGTATCACTTGCCGTCTCTGGGGGGAGGCTTTTGGTTGCCTCCACTGGCCACTTGCAGCTTTAGCAGGTGAGCAGTGGGATTGCTGTCGAGCTGGAAGGTTTAAAATGGCAGTGCAGTGCCTCACCATGGACAGAGCCTGGCATCTCACCGGCCGGCAGTAGCCTTGTGCGCTCCTGGTAGGGTACGGACACCCTCCAGCGTTTTTAGCCTGATCTTTTAAGTTCGTGCAGGGTGCACCTTTGGTAATTTTGCCAGCGTGAGAAAGTTACAGCCTGGAAGAGCAGAGGCAATAAATCCTGCATGGCTTTTCCCAGCAGCGTGATCAGTGTCTTGCTGCTTGCTGGACTCGAGCAGAATGATTCAGGTGTGGCTACCAGCCCTGTGATGTGCCCAGATGTGGATGTGTTCCTGTGTGACCTGAGCTGGATTGTGTGGCCCTGCTCAGGCTGGGGGGGGTTGGACTGGATGATCTCTTTGGGTCCCTTCCAACCCCTGACATCCTTTGATCTGTAAGATCCCTTCTAAACCAAACCGTTCTCTGAATCTTCCTCTGCTCCCATCTGAGGTGAAACTATTGGAAAGCTCTTTCAGATATTTAGTGCGAGAGAGGTTGGCTGCTAGCTGGGTGGAACTGTTAACTTTCAGTACTGAAAATCCCCCTCTGGTGTCAGCACAGTAAGTATCATGGACTGCTGCAATTAAACCAGTGCCTTAAGTTATTCATAATGCTCTTTCTGGGCACCATTCCCACCTGCTTAATCGGCGCTCTAGAAGCGTTTATTAGAGCTGACTGTTGAGAGATGCCAAGCTAAATCAGACACTTAAAAGAAGTAATAATAAAAGTAATCTATATGGTGCCCTAAACTGGTTTAATTTGTCTTTCCTCTTCAATCATCCCACCTGTTACTGATTTAGTTGCTGTACTGAAAGTGTCGTTCAGCTGAAACAAGATTAGCTGCCTAAACCACCGCGTTAAGCATGGAGCAGCTTTTAATGCTGCTTTACGTTTCGCTGTGGTGCTCAGCACTTAGAGTGGTGTCTCCTGCTCTGCTCTGCCATGAGGATCACAAAAGGCTCTGGAGTGGGCAGTGGGAGGCAGTAAATTCGAGGTGGGTGTTGAAATGTGGCATCCACCATCTAAACCTAAGGAGCTGAACTGGTGAGCAGGATTAATGCATTAATTTATATTCCCTGCAGGCTTTTTCTGGGGTTAACCATGAAGTAAATGGCTTATGTCAAACTGATCTAGGTTAAGACTGAGAGAACAGCCACTGGCAATCAGAATATTCCTCTGGATTCCATTCAGTTCCCCCCCCACCCTCCCAAGCAGTAGCAATTTACTGTGGGGAAAACAGCTTGTGAGGAGTAAACCTCTTGGCTTTGAAGGAAGGGTCCCAAGAGAGATATGGTAAAGACTGAAGATTTTCAAAGGACCCTGTGGCAGGGGGCAGGGAAAGATGAGTGCTACAGGTATTTTATACCTGTCTACTCCTCTATAACAGTAATGGCCAGGTCTGAAAAGGTTAAGCTCTTCAGTTTCCAGGTAAAACTTTTGTGTTCTTCTCTTTCTACTACAGTGGAAAACCTCAGTTGGAAGTCTCTAAAGTCAGTGGATTTCCTCTGGTGTTTTGTTTATTCCCTCTGCCATGAAAAGACTGCTTTAGATAATTACCTTCCCCTTCTGTTGATTAAGGAGCAAACTGTATTTGTTAGAGCAACCATATCTTCTCCCCAGTTCTGAAACTGACAATTTGCTCCCTGCAGCCCAAAGTTGTATTTCACAGGCTCACAGGATGTCAGGGGTTGGAAGGGACCCAAAGAGATTGTCCAATCCAACCCCCCTGCCAGAGCAGGACCTTACAATCTAGCTCAGGTCACACAGCAACACATCCAGACAGGCCTTGAAAGGCTCCAGAGAAGGAGACTCCACAACCTCTCTGGGGAGCCTGTGCCAGTGCTCTGGGACCCCTACAGTCAGGAAGTTCCCCCTTGTGTTGAGCTGGAACCTCCTGTGCTGCAGCTTCCATCCATTGCTCCTTGTCCTATCCCAGGGAGCAGTGAGCAGAGCCCCCCAGCCCTTAGAGATTTATAGACATTTATTAGATCCCCTCTCAGTCTTCTCCAGGCTAAGCAGCCCCAGGTCCCTCAGCCTCTCCTCATCAGGCAGTCCTCCAGTCCCCTCATCATCCTCATAGCCTTCCACTGGACCTTCTCCAGCAGATCCCTGTCCCTCTTCAACTGGGGAGCCCAAAACTGAAGGCAGTACTCAAGATGAGGTCTCAGGAGGGCAGAGTAGAGGGGGAGGAGAACCTCCCTTGATCTGCTGGACACACTCTTCCTAATGCACTCCAGGCTCCCATTGGCCTTCTTGGCCAGCAGGGCACATTGCTGTGCCATGGGTAACTTGTGTCACTTTTCCTTCAGCAGACTGTGATGAGTTGCCAGTTTCTATTCCTGCAGCTTTTTAAGTTCTTGGGGATAAAGTTAGATTGTTGAATCCAGAGGGAAATGAACTTCAAAGTATTGTACAAGTGTGCTGAGAGCAGTTACTCAAACATGTAGGAATGAGGGAAAAAGTAGCACAGGTGGACTGTGCTGGGGCAGGTTTTCAGGTGGGGGTTGTAGTTCTGCGTGTTTCTTCTGATGATTGCTGCTTCTCTGCAGCTGATCAGAAGAGAGAATCAGAAGTCACCTGGCAAAAGGAGGGTTGAGGGCTTGGAGGCAGCTGTTTCTGCAGGGGGAAGTTGAAGGCTGCTAGGAGGAGCAGCCTTGCTCTGCATTACTCCACTGGGGGGGAAAAATAGCCTGAAGAAGATTGCAGAATGTCTGTCTGAAGGCTGAGTGCTGGGATGCAAAGAGGGCTGGTGAATCTTGACAAAGAGATTTCTTTGCCACTGTCTTCATGCAAAAGCAGGTGAATGGGGTGGAGTGCCTCGGGAGGATGATGTATGCTCCAGAGGCAAAATGCCCTCAGCAGCCGGTGCCAAGTTGGCCAAGGAGTGGGTAGCAGCACTCATGTATTGCTATCAAACATGCACATGGTGCCTTTTCCCACAGTATCAGGAGCTCCCTCAGTGCCATTCACTGTTGTCCAGACTGGACAGGCTCAAGTGATAAACTGCATTGAGCTCCTGGGGTCTGATTGTTCTGGCTTCCAGCAGCTTGGGTTCCTGCCCTGGGTTCCTGTAGTTTGTATCCCTGCTCTGGCTTCCAGCAGCCTGGGTTCCTGCCCTGGGTTCCTGTAGCTTATATCCATGTTCTGGTTTCCAGCAGCCTGTGTTCCTGTGCCCTGTGTCCCTACTCTGAGTTCCTGTAGCCTGAGTTCCAGCAGCCTGGGTCCCTACCCTGAGTTCCTATAGCTTGTATCCATGCCCTGGGTTCCAGCA
The DNA here is from genome assembly GCA_013400475.1 of Tricholaema leucomelas. Lineage (NCBI taxonomy): Eukaryota > Metazoa > Chordata > Aves > Piciformes > Lybiidae > Tricholaema lacrymosa > Tricholaema leucomelas. The sequence continues at coordinate 1,000,970 of WAAF01002413.1, forward strand.
GCCTGGGTCCCTACCCTGAGTTCCTATAGCTTGTATCCATGCCCTGGGTTCCAGCAGCCTGGGTCCCTACCCTGAGTTCCTATAGCTTGTATCCATGCCCTGGGTTCCAGCAGCCTGGGTCCCTACCCTGAGTTCCTATAGCTTTTATCCATGCCCTGAGTTCCTGGAGCCTGGGTTCCAGCAGCCTGGGTCCCTGCTCTGGTTCCTGTAGCTTGTATTCCTGCTCTGTGTCCCAGGAGCCTGAGTTTCTGGTGCACTCTATGCTTTTTTTTTTCCTGCTACACAGACACACAGCATGTAAGGAAGGAGCTGCCTTTGTGGCAGCCACTCACGTGAATTCCTTTAGCCCCACTCATAAGCTCTCACACTCTTATTTAAAGCCAGGCAATTTGAGTGGTCTAAATCACAGAGATGGAAGCACTTGGACCATCCTGTTTGATATCCAAGCAAGCACCAGGAGAAGGGGCAGCAAGAAGGAAGGAATGAGGTAGCAATAACAAAACCAAGCAGGCTTGAGTAGCCCTGGGAAAGCCTCTGCCCTGCCTTGGCTTGTATAACGGAGGCTTATACAACACATAACCCAGTCTGACCCCGACCCTGCCAGTGCTCAGGACTATATTTTTACTAAGATTAAGCTTTCTTTTCTTTTTCCTGGAACATTTTTCTTGGCTTTTGGCTTGCCTGTTGGCTGGTGTGGTGAAGGCAATCTCATCTCTTCATTTCTGTGATGTTTAGTCAGCTGCAGCCTGCCAAAGGTGTGCACTCAGCTCCCGCCCCCCCCTCCCCATCCTGTGGCATCCTGCAGCAGCATCTCAGCAGGGAGGACACTGGCAGAGATTCACCACCCATCAGTCTCTGCTCTGCTGGTAGCTGGGGGAAGGAAAGAAGGTGATGTTAGGTTATAGGCTGGACTTCATGAGCTCAGAGGTCTTTTCCAGTCTCAATGTGGTGCTGGTTCGGCCACTCCTCGAGTCCTGTGCTCAGTTCTGGACTCTGCAATTTAAGAGAGATGTTGAGGTGCTTGAATGTGTCCAGAGAAGGGCACCAAGGCCGGTAAGGGGCCTGGAGCACAGCCCTGTGAGGAGAGGCTGAGAGAGCTGGAGAAGTTTAGCCTGGAGAAGAAGAGGCTCAGGGCAGACCTCATTGCTCTCTACAACTACCTGAAAGGAGGTTGTAGCCAGGTAGTGTTGGTCTCTTCTGCCAGGCACCCAGGGACAGAACAAGAGGACACAGCCTCAAACTGCACAAGGGCAGATTTAAGCTGGACATTAGGAGGAAGTTCTTCACAGCAAGAGTGATTGGCATTGGAATGGGCTGCCTGGGGAGGTGGTGGAGTCCCCATCCCTGGGGGTGTTTAAAAGGAGGCTGCATGAGGCACTTAATGCCGTGGTTTGGTTAATTAGAAGGGTTAGGTGATAGGTTGGAGTCGATGATCCTAGAGGTCTTTTCCAACCTGATTAATTCTGTGATTCTGGCTTTGAGCTGCTGCAAACGTGATGGAGCAGCATTTGCCATCTCAGAATAGCTTCTGGACCCTGTGGTTGCTTCTGTGTCACACAGTCTCACAGTATCACCAAGGTTGGAAGAGACCTCACAGATCATCAAGTCCAACCCTTTACCACAGAGCTCAAGGCTAGACCATGGCACCAAGTGCCACGTCCAATCCTGCCTTGAACAGCTCCAGGGACGGCGACTCCACCACCTCCCTGGGCAGCCCATTCCAGTGTCCAATGACTCTCTCAGGGAAGAACTTTCTCCTCACCTCGAGCCTAAACTATTCACAATCCTGATGCAAGCAGGGTGGGTGTAGCTTCTCCCAGTTTCACCAGATGGGAGCTGGGCTGTCACTAGAATGCGAATGACTCTGGCAGCCACACCCTGGGGATCTGGCCATGCTGCAGGAGGATGCCACATGCCCCTCCTTTGAACTAACTGCTCTGAACCAGCTCCAAAATCTTGAAGACAATTAAGATGGGCAAACCCTTATTTTTTTCCCCTATGCTACGGTTTGTATTTATGATGATTTCAATGCAATAGCTGCACATCCCTCCCCCTCTCCCCCCAGATGTATGCTGCAATGCTGGGCAAAGGAGCAGCTCCACCTCTTGTGTGATTGGGGTAGAAATCAAAGTTGTGTCTTATCCTAATGGTCTGACACTGTGAACCCTTTGGGGTCTGGCACTGAACCTTTTGGGCTCTGACACTATCAACCCTTTGGGGTCTGACACTATCAACCCTTTGGGCTCTGACACTGGACCCTTTGGGCTCTGACACTATGAACCCTTTGGGCTCTGACACTGAACCCTTTGGCCTCTGACACTATGAACCCTTTGGGGTTTGGTACTGAACCCTTTGGGCTCTGACACTGAACTTTTTGGGGTCTGACACTGAACCTTTTGGGCTCTGACACTACGAACCCTTTGGGCTCTGACACTATCAACCCTTTGGGCTCTGACACTGAACCCTTTGGCCTCTGACACTATGAACCCTTTGGGGTTTGGTACTGAACCCTTTGGGCTCTGACACTGAACTTTTTGGGGTCTGACACTGAACCTTTTGGGCTCTGACACTACGAACCCTTTGGGCTTTGACACTGAACCCTTTGGGCTCTGACACTACGAACCCTTTGGGCTCTGACACTATCAACCCCTTGGGCTTTGACACTGAACCCTTTGGGCTCTGACACTATCAACCCTTTGGGGTATTTCTGGTGGAAATTCAATTCAAGGGGATGAGAAGTGTGAGGTACCCTGGACAGGCATATGAGTGACAAATAAAAATGTCTAATGTAGATTGCCAGGGGAGGTTCAGGATGGATGTTAGGAAATATTTCTTCACTGAAAGGGTTCTCAAACACTGAAATGGTCTGCCCAGGGTGGTGCTGGAGCCACCCTCCCTGGGGGTGTTCAAGCAGCCTGTGGACCTGGCACTTAGGGACATGGTTTAGCACCGACCCTTCAGTGCTGGGTCAAGGACTTGGATTACCTTTGAAGTCTCTTCCAACCAGACATATTCTGTATTTCTGGGTGGAAAAATCCCAAACTCAACCAAACCACAGGAAAAGCATTTATTTTTCTCCCAAGTCCATCTTCTTGGTTTCAGGGCACATTACTTCTTAGTTTCTGTGCCATGAGTCAGACAATGTGTGAAATGGAAGTGCAGAGACTGCCTTGTGTCCTTGCTTCCAGGATCTGAGGAGGAAGATGAGAGAGGAAAAAAAAAAAACCCACTATAGAGACTGTTGGATGTAAGACTGAGAGACCTTATCTTACTCACTGGCAGGAAAAAAAAAGGTATATGCCTCTAAAAGGGGATAAAAAGGATAAATTCCAGTCAGATGTGCCTCTTGTGAAACATGACTAATTTACTGACATTGGTAGCTTAAAAATAGACCTTGCTTTAATGGGAAAATATTTTAGAGGTCATTTAGAAAGAAATCAAATGAACAGGAAAGATGAAGAGAGCAGGACTGGTTGCCTGGGTTTTGTTGTTTCCTAGAAGCAGATCTCATTCTGAGGGCAGCTTTCCAGAGCAGCAGTAAAGCCCAGCACACGCACAATGGTCATGCTCATACAAATAAGCCCCATCCGGGGCTCACAAAGGGGCCACAGAGGTGAGGAAACAAGTGCTGAGTGGTGGGCAAATGAATTCAACCTCTCCTGACCCTGAGGCAAACTTTCCTGTGCCTACCAGTTTCAAAGTGACCCACCCAAGGTTTGACCCTGTGGAAGCTGGAGCCTTTCTGCCCTGGTTCCTACCAAGAGGGATGTTCCAGGAGGAAGAAAGCCACCAGCTCCCTGCACACACCAGCACAAGTGTACACTGGTGAAACTGGGCTGCTTTCATCTGCTGCTTAGAATCCCAGAAGCATTAAGACTGGAAAAGACCTCTGAGACCATTAAGGCCAATCACCAACCCAACACCACTGTGCCCACTAAAGCATGGCCCCAAGTGCTATGTCTACACAATTTCTGACCACCTCCAGGGATGATGACTCCAGCACCTCCCAGGGCAGCCTGTTCCAACGCCTGATCACTCTTTCAGTAAAGATTTTTCCTAGTGATCAACCTAAAGCTCTCCTGGCATAGTTTGTGCCATTGAAACACATGCCCTGAGCATCTGTGGCTCCGCAGGGATGAGCTTTGGGGTGAAAACTGTAAGGGCAGTGCTGACTGTAGAAGATAGGAGCTGCCAGGTGCACCACCTCTAGTCAAGGAGCCTGTCTCCACTCTGCTTGCCAGTCCTGGCATGATGGGAAGGACTCATAATTTTTGCTTCATATCATCCTCGATTTCCTCAACCTTTGCCATTTCTCTTCTGCAGCTCCTCCAGCAGCAGGGATGCCCCAAACAACTCTCTCTCAAACCCTGTGCCTGAACACCTGCCTTAATTTATACACCAAAGACATGAAAAGGATGAATGCAAAAGGGAAACCTTTGATCTCCTTCCCCAAATAACCATATCAAAAGCTCTTTTCAATGCCTTTTGCTGCAACACAGAGAAGTCATGAACTCCTTGGCTGCTGGCCAAACACATCAGAGAGTATGGACCAAAGTGTTGCTTGGTGCTCTGCTGATCTCCACGGACATGAGCTGACTTTCCCTATGCCTGGGTTCAGCCTCTGGGGGTTAGCAAGGTGTTTGGCTGGCTGGTCATGCATTTGGCAATGAAGTGGGATAAATGTGTCTGGAAACCTGTGAGTGTGTTTGGGAAAAACAGCTCCTGGAGTATCATAGAATCAACCTTATCCTGAGTCAGCATTCCCTACAAGTTTTGACTAAATGTGCCTGTGTTGACTAAGATGTGTTCACATCTGCACTTGTCAGAGGGCTGGAGGTTCCTAACTGGATAATGGAGAGCTTTGGTTTCCTTTCCAGTTAAATTTGTCTTTTCTTTTCCTTTTACAAATAAACAAACAACAACAAAAAACTGCTTGAGAATCATAGACTCAGCCGGGTTGGAAGAGACCTCCAAGCTCACCCAGTCCAACCTAGCACCCAGCCCTAGCCAGTCAACCAGACCATGGCACTAAGTGCCTCGTCCAGGCTTTGCTTGAACACCTCCAGGGGCAGTGACTTCGCCACCAGGATCCCACATGACAGAACCTGTGCAAGTCCCAGCTGTAGGGAAAGCAGAATTTGCATCTTCCCAGGCACTGCAATCAACTGACCACAGGGCACAAACATGGCTTTGTTAATTCCAGACCTTGGAAGCTACCTAAGCCAGCCTCTTGGTTCTGCTTTATCCCTAGGTCCTTCCGTGCCTGGGCCTCCTGGCCCTGGTGCAGCTGCCAGACTGGCATGAGGGCAAAGCAGCCAGCCCCAGGCAGTGGTGGAATCACTTCGGGAGGATCTTGGAAAGATGTGGTCTGCCAGCAATGTGCCTGCAGTGCTGCCTGCTGCTGTGCTGCTCAAACACAAGGGGATTTTCTTTCCCCTTGGTACCAATGAGTTTTATGCTGAGTTGACTGAGTAAGACTTTCCAGCAGAATAATTTCCCTGAAAGATTAGGAAAGTCAAATATTTCTTAGGCTCTCTGTCATGTCTGAAATCTCTTTATCTCACATATGAATGACTTCTTTTTCCCTCCCTCTTTAAACTGACACACACACACACACTAAAGCTGGACTTAATGCTTTCCCTCCCAGTTGTTGCTTTTTAGCTGCTCCATTTCCTACTTTAAAACTATGACTGCTGTTGTTGTTTTTATTGTTATTATTATTACATCACCACCATATTTATTAGATCACCATAATATTAATCATCATTGTTGTGTAATCATAGTTATTATAGCATCATCATTATGATAAAGGACTGGATGGGGCACTTAGTGCCATGGGCTAGGGCTGGGTGCTAGGTTGAACTGGATGATCTTGGAGGTCTCTTCCAACCTGGTTGATTCTATGATTACAATTATTAGTATTATATTTTTATTAATTATTAATTTTGGTTATTTTTTTATTATTTTAATGTAATATAATGGAATTTAAGGTGAGAGACTGAGAGAGGTCAGCTGGAGTAGAAGTGCTCTGCTTTTCCCTTTAGAATAGAATAGAATAAATCAACCAGGTTGGAAGAGACCTCCAAGATCATCCAGTCCAACCTATCGCCCAGCCCTATCCAGTCAACCAGACCATGGCACCAAGTGCCTCACCCAGGCTTTTCCTGAACACCCCCAGGGACAGTGACTCCACCACCTCCCTGGGCAGCCCATTCCAATGGCAAATCACTCTCTCTGTGAAGAACTTCCTCCTAACATCCAGACTATACTTCCCCTGGCACAACTTGAGACTGTGTCCCCTTGTCCTGTTGCTGGTTGCCTGGGAGAAGAGCCCAACCCCACCTGGCTACAACCTCCCTTCAGGTAGTTGTAGACAGCAGTGAGGTCTGCCCTGAGCCTCCTCTTCTCCAGGCTAAATTAGCACAAGCCATGACTGCCCACAGCCTTCACATTTGTTTCAGCTCTTCCTGGGAGCTCTTTGCAACCTGAAGCAGGACCTGATGGTCGGTGAAGAGGCTCTGCACCAACAAAAGCAGAAGTCAGGCAGGGAAGGTCTGACATGTGAGCTGTCAGAGGTGGTGTCACCGCCAGCTGACCCATCATAAGACCTGCGGGGAAAGCCAACGGGCGCCCTGCTCAGGAGGTTCTAGTCCTTTGCTCCCTGCTAGCCTGTGCTTGGAAACAGATTGACTAACATAATGGAGTGATTTTGTAATCTGTCATAATACCATAAGCTACAGATCCACAGACTTTGACCCCTCGCAGGTATAATGAGCTCCTTTATTCAGCTGCACATGCTCTCTCGATGGGGGAGAGAGAGGGGGGCTTTTCCTAATTATATATCCAAAGCATATGTTTTGCCCAGAAACAAAGCATTATATTCATTAGTGAAATCCTCTAAGCCAGGCTCTTTTTATTAGCCAGTTAACTAATTGACAGTTAAGAACATGTATTAATATCACGGTGTAACCATGCAGTCACTTAATCTGACAGCTTCATTAAAATCATAGCACTGCTCCTCTAAGTTGCTACAGTGCAAGGCTGCATTAGAATCCTGCTGGTGTTTGGGAATCTACAGCCCAGCTGTGGGAAAAAAGGCATATCCATGTGGTCACAGAATCAGAGCCACAGAATGTCAGGGGCTGGAAGGGACCTCGAAAGCATATCCACTCCAACCCCCCTGTCAGAGCAGAATCTCCTGTACCAGATCACACAGGAACACATCCAGGTGGGTTGTGAATATCTCCAGAGAGGGAGACGCCACAAGGCTCCTGGGCAGCCTGTTCCAGGGTTCTGTCACCCTCACAGGGAAAAAAATTCCTCCTTCTGTTTAAATGAAACTTCCTCTGCCTCAGCTTGCACCCAGTGCCCCTTGTCCTGGCACCACCCAGCAGAGCCTGGCTCCAGACTCCTGGCACTCATCTTTACATATTCATAGCCATTGATGAGGTCACCTCTCAGTCTCCTCTTCCCCCTTGGCCTAGCATTACCAGCCCTCATAAAAATTTCCTCCCCAGCTTTCTTGCAGGCCCCCTTCAGCTGTTGGATGCTGTGGTGGTTTAGAAAGGTAAGTGTTGGATGTTGTGGTGGTTTAGAAAGGTAATTGTTGGATGCTGTGGTGGTTCAGAAAGGTAAGTGTTGGATGCTGTGGTGGTTTAGAAAGGTAAGTGTTGGATGCTGTGGTGGTTTAGAAAGGTAAGTGTTGGATGCTGTGGTGGTTTAGAAAGGTAAGTGTTGGATGCTGTGGTGGTTTAGAAAGGTAAGTGTTGGATGCTGTGGTGGTTTAGAAAGGTAAGTGTTGGATGCTGTGGTGGTTTAGAAAGGTAAGTGACCTGTCTATGGAAAAGCTCATAAAATAAATACTGGTAATGGAATCAATGTTGCCATGAGATGATGTCATTGTACCAATCAATCCTACTCCCCAGCTCACCTGAGCAATAACTCTCTCTAGTAGCCCATGTTGAAAAGGTTGTGGCTGCAGATTTATGTTGCAAAGTGACAGTGCTTTCATGAGGGATGGGAATGAAAGCTCTACAGAGTCCCCTTAGTGCCTTCATTATGCTTGCACAGCCTCTGCGTTTGCTTTACAGATCTTTATCGCCTGCTGCCTGGCACAGAAGGTGTTGAACACAACACAGCTTTGGGTCAGCCTGGGTGTTAAAGGGCAAACTGCAAGTCAGTGGAGGTAAAATAAATGTCGTGGTGTTCTTATGGATCTTTATGTCATACAGGTTGGCAGTCAGCAAGGTAAGACAAGAGAAGCTTTACAGCACCACAGAGGTGCCCACTACTGGGGCAGGCCACCCTCACTGCAGCAGGGAGAGCTGTGTTTGGCTGGGCTGAGGCTGTTGTGTATTTACTGGTCTGGTGTGAATCACTCAAGTGGTTAGGACTTTCTGGAGTGGTGGCCTGGCCCTATCCATAGTGAAGATGTGCATGTCCCTGTCCCCACTGGGTTAGGCTAAATCCTAATTCAAATGTTTACCTGCACTCCCTGTCTTCAGTGCCTGAATCTCTGGATAAAGAATATCTGTTTTAAACCAACCTCCTGCTAGTTTCCTCCAGCTCCCCCCGTGCTGATGTTGCAATGCTTGCAAGCAGCTCTTCCTCTCGGCCACTGTTGCCACAGCTTTGTAAACCTCCAACACCTTTCTTGGCCACCTCCTCTGCAAAACCCCAGCCTGCCTTCTTGCTGCCTGTGAGGTAACCATATGATGATCTCCTTGATCCTTCCCTGTGCTTCCACCCTTTCTATCAAAGCATCCACAAGCATCTGCCTTAGCCACTCTAGATCAGTTCAGCCAGAAGGTACTGGTTTTAAAGTCCCTTTTATTTTTGCCATTGCTTCTCTTTGATATTTGCTTTTTAATCTTGATGAATATATTTTTATCCTTTGCCTTCTGACACTTTAATCTAAACCCAGATGCTCCTGACCCTGAAAAATAAGCAGAAGACAAAGTAAAATGGGGGACTGTAGTTAATGGCCAATTGTTAATGGAACTTGAACAGAGGTCTTATGAGGAATGGCTGAGGGAACTGGGGCTGTTTAGCCTTCAGAAGGGGAGGCTGAGGGAGACCTCATTGCCCTCTACAACTACCTTGAAGGAGGCTGAACTGAGGTGGGAGTTGGCCTCTTCTGGTACACAGCAAGTGACAGGACAAGAGGAAATGGCCTCAAGCTGTGACAAGGGAGGATCAGATTGGATATCAGGAAAAAATTATCTGCAGAGAGAGCAGTCAGGCACTGGAACAGGCTGCCCAGGGAGGTGGTGGAGTCACCGTCCCTGGAGGTGTTTAAAAATGTGTGGCTGTAGTGCTGAGGGATGTGGTGTAGCAGTAGTGGTGGGATTGTGAACTCTAGGTGAGCAGCTGGACTCGATGATCTCAAAGGTCTCTTCCAACCTCAACAGTTCTATGATTCTATGAAAGCCAATAAAAAGGTTCTGGAAGCCAGCCCCAGCCCCTGTGCACTGCACCCATCGCTCTGCAACCATTTCTTGGGCAAGCCTTGCATGGGTAGCAGCCAGGAAACGGCATCCATGGGGATTTCACCTGATCACTGGCAGCGTGGGTGAGATTACTGAGCAATAAACAAGATGTCAGGGAAAGCCCTTCCCAAAGGTTCAAACAATATTTGTTACCAAAGCCCAGTCACAGTGACCAGACGGCAGCGTTGCGCCGTGCTAAGCTGCTGTACCTTGGGGCAGGCTGGTGGGGGGGGGACATAATATCACACTTCCTGGGCATTTTCTGAGCAGCAGAGGAGTAAACAACACCTTTAATGCGAAACCAGAGGTAAAGTGAATTAGGTGGTGTCAACCCTTTAAAAAGAAAAGGCATTTTGTGAGTTTCTGTGCAAAGACCATTTGAGCTCTAAGCTTGGTAATCAGCTTGGAAAACAGTTTAACCCGCAGGAATCTTTGTGACTTGCTTCTGTCTTCCCCAGCTTGCAAGGTCAACTATCAAAACAGGTTATTTGAAGAGCTCTGAATGCCAAGGGGGGAGGGTAATGTATCAATTGCTTTCTGTTTCTAAAGGCAGTGCTGTTGCAGCCTTTTTAGGGGGCTGTGGTCAAAAAAATACAGCCTGAACCCAGTTAATTTAAACAAAAATGGGAAACTCGGAGGGAAAAGTAGGGGTGAGGACTTTTCAGCTAATCCACTTACTGCATCTTTGTTGTGCCTATCCTCATAATACCCCTGAGTTCCAGTTGCTGGGTTTAACTGCCACAATAATTGATTTCCAGAGAAGCAGCAGCGCTCCAGCTTTCCCTGTTAGTATTCCCAACATTAGTGCCCTCTTCTGATGCCTGTGAAGCTCCACAGCAAAGCCTGCACCTCCTCAAAGGCAAAACCTTCGTGGCTGCTCCCTGTGTGGGGCTGGAGTGAAGGTAGAGACAAGGAGACAGACAAAAAGGAGGAAGAGAGAAAGCAAAAGAGGATGAAAGAATGAGAAAGAAGAAAGAGGAGAAAGCTCAGCATTTTGGACTTAGGTTAGGGCAAACCCTCAACCACTAAACAAGTGCTCAGCTCCAGTGTTTCATGCCCACAATTGTTCCCTTGCACCCAGCAGGAAAGAAGGAAGTAGGCCAAAAAGCCAAGCAAACTGATTCCTGCTGTGATTCAATTGTTGGATCTTCTGCTAAGGGTAAAACTCCAGGGAATCAGAGCCTCACAGATGAGCTTAGGAGATACGTAGGGTCTTGTCTTCTCACCCTCCTGAGCACTTTGCTCAGAAGCACTGCGGGGTTGAGGTTGTCCTTAACCTCCACACAACTGAGACACAAGCTGCCAGCAACTTGCTCTAACTCCTTCTGCCTGAACTTGTCCTCTCAAATCCAGCTGCCGTGCAGCCTGGAGCAGGGGGATGTTTGCTGGACGGACAAGTACACTTAGCACCCAAGGGTACTCAGTCAGCAGTCGCAGCGGTATGTGGAATAGCCGAAGTCCAGGATCCCGACCTAGAGACACTGAAAACGCTGAAGTGATGCCCAAGGAGCTGTGGAGCAGTTAGGGAGCGAGGTGAGCCTGCCGCAAGCGGCACAAGCGGCGCAGGCAAAAGCAAAGGGAGGGACGCCCTCTGCTGTAAAGCGGGACCCTGGCCCCGGGAAGCAGAGAGAGCTCCTCAAACCCACCGCGATCCTTGCCCAGGGCATCTTAAAGTGTGCCAACCCCTTCGTGTTACCAGCAAGCAAAAACCAGGCTGGATGAAGATGGAGAGCCTCAGTGCGTTATGGTGAGGGATGTGACCACAGCATCCTTCAGTATTCTCGTGGGAGAATCGGAGAATTATAGAATCATTTGGGTTGGAAAAGACCCCTGGGCTCATCCAGTTCTACAAGTTCACCCCTAAACTATGTCCCCAAGCACCACATCTAAGTGACCTTTACCCACATAAGGAAAGGAGAAAGCCAGTCCTTGTTTGCTCTCACTTGAAAGGGATGACAGTGATGTGGACTCAACTTCCAGAGGGATTTAATGGATCTCTCACCTTATTTCCTTGGATATTGAAAGATTGAAGGGATGCTGAGTTACAGAGTGAATTAGTTTGAGTGCAAGATGTCAATGATTCACTAACAGCTATTAGAAATTGTGCTGTTTAGAAGATACTATAAATCTATGCACTGCCTTAGCAACCGAGGGACATGGTTGGTGCACTTCCAACCAAGCTCCAGCTGTGTCAGAAGGAAGTGAAATATCTTACAGGAAGGGCAGCAGGTCCAGTAAAGTCTAGAGCTGCAATTCCTTGGGCAGTTCAGGAAACAAGGGATTTTAGGTGCAGTTGGGCTTTTCTGAGCGTGGATGCTAGGATGAGGTGAACTAACCAAACTTCTGACAGAGACAACAAAAAAATGAGGAAATAGAACTCATTGTATGGGGGCCAGCACGGGAAAAAGCCTTCAGAGGGTTGTCAGGCTTTCAGGGAGGGCCTTGGCTTCAGCTCCAACTTTAGGACTTCCAGATTACACAAACCCTTTTGATCTGTGTATACACGAACAAAACCAGAGTGGCTAATGGAGCATCAATGCAGAAAGTAGGGCCTCAGCTTCACCTGTGGCACATTACTCTGTTCAACCAGATCTGGTGGCAGCTGGAGCTCCAACACTGCCACCAGTGCCAGTGGCAACACCAGCTACCAGAGGGAGAAAAAGTCAGTCTTTAGTACTGGAGCACCCAGTTAGGACATGTACACACCTCACAGCCCCACACCCGGTGCAAACTGCCGCCACTCCACGCAGCAGCCCAGCTTCAACCACACTTGGGTGAGGTCAGCACTGACCCCACAAGCTCCAAGTTGCCTCCCTTCCCAGTCCCAAGGCTCCAGCAGTGACTGGGGGCAGCAATTCTGTTGGGTGCTGAGGGCAGGGACTCCAGGAGGTGGCTGGGGTGCTACCTTGGGGCAGGGGCAACATCTTGCTGTGAAGAGGCGGTGGCCAGGGGCAGAGCAGAGGTCAGCACCCAGCTCCTCACAGGCTTCCACTTTTGGCCACCTGCCTGCAGGAGCTGGGTGAGGCCATGGTGACTCTTGGGAGAGCGATGGGAGTCGGACATGGGGATGTTGTCTTAAATCTGGATTCTTTACCTGGTGTGCAAAGACCAATTGACACAGAGTCGGAACATTTTATTCCAGTTGCAGGAAAAGCTGCCGGGTGGTGGCAGTCCCCCAGAGCTAGCACACACCAAGTAGAACTCCTGGCAGGTGTTTATACAGTAATATGCATTAGCTATACCCAAATTAACACCCACGACTTAAACATTGGTTAATTCTTAAACACACAGCTAAAATCACTGCACATGCTCTGAGAGTAAGAGGCTTGGAGAGTCAGCAGCTTCTCTAGCTAGGAGCTGTGAGTTTTCATAGCAGAATGGCCCCAAGACGCACCAGGAGAGGTTTAGCCTGGATACTGGAAGCAACTTCTTCACTGCAAGGATTCTTAACAACCTTCCCAGGGAGGTAGTTTAATCTCCATCCCTGAACTGTTTAAAACAGGCAGAGATGCGGTGCTGAGTGCCAGGGGTTAGCAACGGACTTGGTAAAGTTAGATCTTGGCTGGACTTGATGATCTGAGGGGTGGTTGTAGCCAGGAGGAGGTTGCTCTCTTCTCTCAGGCAGCCAGCACCCGAACAAGAGGACACAGCCCCAAGCTGTGCCAGGGGAAATTTAGGCTTGAGGTGAGGAGAAAGTTCTTCACTGAGAGAGTCATTGGCTACTGGAATGGGCTGCCCAGGGAGGTGGTGGAGTCGCCGTCCCTGGAGCTGTTCAAGGCAGGATTGGACGTGGCACTTGGTGCCATGGTCTAGCCTTGAGCTCTGTGGTAAAGGGTTGGACTTGATGATCTGTGAGGTCTCTTCCAGCCTTGGTGATACTGTGAGACTGTGATCTTTTCCAACTGAAACGGCTCTGACCCTATGATAATAAGCTTAAGGGACCTAAAGGTTACATCTGGCTCTGACATGTACCCATACATCCGCGTTGCGTAACTTAGGGACTTTGTTCTGACGGACCCTTCGGCCTCGCCGCTCGCTCTCCCGGCACAGCCAAAGCCGCCTGCTGCGCGGGCAGACGGCAGGACGCGGGAACCAGCCCAGCGCCGCCCCGCCCCAGCCACGCACCGGAAGTCGGGGGGCGGAGGCTTCGGGCGAGCCAATCAGCGCGCGGGGGCGGGGCCGCAGGCGAGTGTGAGGCCGGCTGGCTATGGTGGCTGCACAGTGACACGTCTCCTTCCGCGGCGGCGCCCCGCAGCGGGCGGGGGGAGGGCGACTGCCCGTTCTCGCGGGATCCCGGAGCGGCTGGTTCGGCCCCGCGCAAAGCCGGGACGGTGAGACCGGGCCGCCGGCGGGGAGGGACGCCAGCGGCGGGGGCTAGGCGAGCGAGCGGCGCGGCGCTGAGCGGCCATGGCGGGGCAGCAGTTCCAGTACGACGACAGCGGCAACACCTTCTTCTACTTCCTCACCAGCTTCGTGGGGCTCATCGTCATCCCCGCCACCTACTACCTGTGGCCACGGGACCAGCACGCCGGTGAGCGGTCCTGCCCCGGGCCTGCGCCCACCGCCTACCCTCGTCCCTTTTCCCTCTAACTACCCTCCCCCCCCACTCCCGCCTCCACACCGCGGTAGAGCGGGGCCGAACCGGGCCGTGCAGACTGGGCCCGAAGCGGGGCCGCTCCGCCCCGCCTGAAGCACCCGACCAGCGCTGCGGGAAGCACGGCGGGGCGCGACTTGGGCGGCTGCCCCTTCTAGGGTACGCGGGGCTAGTGTTTTAGTGGCTGTCAGCCATTTAGCGGTACCCGGGGACAGACGGCAAGCGGCAGAGTCCGAGCCCGCCTGCCCGAAAGCACGCTGCGATCCGCGCCGCCGCTCCTGCAGAGTCATTGCTGCGCTGGGGGCTCGGGCTTTGTTTTGGCTTTCTCCGGGTTTGGGTTTTTTTTTTTTTTTTTCGGTGGCTTTGTTTTTTGTTTTGGTGTGGCTTTTTCTCTTGTCTTCCCGGGACGTTTCAGGGCAGATGACCTGAATTTTCACCGTGGGAAAAGAATAAACTATCGAGTTGAGGCCAAAGAGGAAAAGTTATCAGGCTCTGGATTTTGTTTTTTCTTGTTTTAAAGCTGTAAGGTCACAGCGAGTGTGAAAATGGAGCTTTAATTTTTCCCCGCTGCAAGTCATGGTTTAATGTCCAAAGATTTGTGTTCCACCTTTTGGTAATATGTTTTGTGGCCCTCTAAATGTCAGAAAGTTTCTCTGAATACTTCTGCCTTCCCTTTCCACAGTCATTTCCCTCGTTGTCTTCTTTGCATCCCCTCTGTTCTTGGAAGGAGAAGGCATTTTGCTATGTAGGTTGCACAGGAATACATTTTCAGCTGCAGTTTTGAGATGGGAAAAGATGTAGGAACTATGTTTAAGGGCAGGCTATTAAATGGTCAGTGGATTAGGGATGCTCGTTGCTGATTCCCACAGCTGAAGCTGCTGACCTTTTGGAGTACTTCTGCTTTGCGATCTGAGATGAATCCCTTCTGTTTGCTGCATCTTTTCATGCTCATTATCTGGTGGTGATTTAGTGTTTTCCTGTGCCGTTCTAAATGGCTTGCATGATGCTGTTTAACCTAGTTTTATATGTGACAAATGCTCACAGTGAAATTGCATTCCTACAGCCTTCTGGTAAGGAGTAAGTAGGAAAAAGAAAAGGTTGATTAAATACTGATTAGATGCTCAGTCATCACCTTTTACAATCTTGGGTGCTGGTGAACATGTCTGTGGCTTCTGTTGGGGCACTGGCTGGAGAACTTCTTCAGAAGGCTAATCTCTGCCCCTCAGACACTACCTGTGGTGTGGTTGAAGAGTCCATTCTGTTGGAAAGAAATGTTTCTCTGCCTTGCCTCTCTGAGTCCTGACTGTTGCAAAAGGGAGGTGTTGTTGCTGAAGACATTTTGTAATCTTGGCATTGTTTTTAAGGAGCAGGGGATCAGAGAGAGAAGAGAACTTCAGTGACCTTTCTCCAAGACTCAAGATTTTGTTTTTGTTCTTGGGAAGGATGGGAGGCAGTGAGGGAGAAAAATCACTGTGTCTCATAAATGTTTTGATTCCTCCGTAGTTCAAAGCTGCTTCTTAGGAAAACTAATGAGACTTAACTGAGATTCTGGTACAGACAGTAGTGGCAGTCAGTGCTGTGAACTTCAGTTTCAAGGGGCTGACGGAGCTGTAGAAATGCAGCTGAATTCAGTAGCCTGATACTTGATCTTCAGATATCTTTACTGACTAGCAGAAAAGGAAGACTTCACTTTGGAGTCTGACTATCTGGATTGCACCCAAACAGACCTGTAAACATTACTCAATTCTTGTAGTCAGTGTGGTCTAGTGCGTGGCAGGTCTGCTGTACATCAGTTCTGCAGTTAGAGCTAGCTTCTTACAGAGCTGTATCAAACCATACTTTCTAAAACACAAGGTAAGTTTTATTACACTGTTGGTGCAAAAATGAGTCAACTCAGTGAAAATGGCCAAACATGGCAGTGAATGGAAGGGAAAGAATGATTTCTGCCTTGTAATTGTCTTAATGGATTTTAAAGTGTGACTGTACTGCCAGTTCTTAGCATACAGTTTAATAGCCTGCCTACAGTCTCCTGGTTGAGTTCTGTTCTGCAGGCTTGCTTTGTCTGAGGAGCTGAGATGCTGTACAGATCACATTGAAGGCTAATGAAGCACTCCCGAGCTTCATTGTGCTGCTCTGCTCCTCGAAGTGTCTGGCTGCCATGCCTCTCCTTTTCAGCAAAGTCCTCCTAAAAGTCTTCATACAACTTCAGATGCATTCAGCTGTACCTGAGCCAGCATTTAAACTAGATTTCAATAAAAATTTAACACCTTGTGTTGATGCAAAGTAGCAGTTGTTTAGCCATGACTTTTGATGCAAAGTAGCAGTTGTTTAGCCATGACTTTTGGGCACTAAAAACAAGCAGCCAAAACTGAACACATGTATGTGTGGTTTTGGAAGCTAAGCGAAGATCTGTGTCTTCAGAAGAGAAATTTGCCAGCACTGCCAGCCTCTGATTCCTGCAGTAAGCAGGGGTATCTAGACTTTGATAAGAAGTGTTTATTCTGATACTAATTTAGAGCAGATTTTCCAAACATTGAGGCACAGTACAGGGCCAAACTGAATCAGCTCTGCCAAGATCCCTGCTTGCTGGTGGACTGCTTCAGCCTGCTGGGAGGGAGAAGAGTGAATTGGAGTGAGCAGTGTGATGTAAATCACATATCTGCCTTTCTCACTTCAAGACCTTTTTGCAGCGTGAACCAGAGCACCCATAAGACAGTGCAGATTCCTTTTTAGGTGGAAACTGGGTTGGAAGATGAGCTTCAGCCACATGGTGATGTAAGAGCAAACTAGAGCTTGTCTGAAGCAAGAATGAAATGCTTATAGTGGAGAGGTCAAGCCTTTGGTGCCCTTCTACAAATGCCCTGCCAGGAGTTGCTGGTTCTTGATACAGTGTGGGGAGAGAAATGAGAGTGCAAAGCATTTGCTGGGCCCTTCAAGTAAGGGTTAGCACCAAAAATTTGGGAGTTGCTGATGGTTTCTAACACTTCAGGATTTGTTCTGTGCTGTAGTTTTGTAGCAAATGCCAATAGAGCAAATAATAAAAAGTAATCCCTGTTTGGTTTTGCCATAATAATAAAAATCAGTGTTTGCTTTTGCCGTGGTGAAGATTGGAAAGTAGGACTACACCTATACTGCTTTACTACTTTTGAATAAAACACAGAATGTGTTACCTAATGTCAGATTTCTAGCAGATTTTTTTTTTGCAAGCCATTAAGTTTTTGCTCTTGGTTCTTTCTAAAAGACCCTGATTTATCCAGGCTTTCAGAGAGAGTCCATAGGAAATGCTGCTGCAGCCTGCAGCAGGGATCAATAGATGGCGATTTGGAAGGGTTTTGCTGTTCTGTGGTAGTCACCCTGTGAGCCTCAGCTTTGGTAAACCAAACAAACAGGTAATTGACTTTGTAAAACGGATTTGGCCTGGTGACTTTATCCCCTCGGTGTTCATTGGAGAGCTCATAATGCTTTTGCAAAAGGTTAATTGTTCAGCTTTGTCTTGGGCTGCAGTTTCATAACTGCTTTGAGGTGGCAGTGCTCTAACAGAGAAAGTCTTTATTTCTCCTCATTCCTTCTGCCAAATGGAGCACCTGAGCAGTGTGAGGAACTGGATGAAGTTAATTTGAACTAAAAACTAATTGTGGGTACATTTTTGTGTGTATTATTTTACATGTTTATTAGTTTCTACCTAAGGTTCACTTTGTGATGTCTGGGATGGTGCAGGATGAGAAAATGAGCGGGTGGGGGAAGAAGACTGATGCTTTTGGTGGAGGTGATGGGGAGATTGCCATGTGATTTATCCTTAACTTGTGTCTTTAAAACATGTGTGTGTTTTGTTAGGGAACCGCCCCCCCCCACAACAGTTCATACTTGTTGTGGGTTATTTGTGATTTGGGTAAATATTGATTTAACTTCAACATAAATTAACAGTGAGATAAAGAGCCTGCAAGAAGGTTGCGGAGGGACTGTTTGCAAGAGCCCGCAGTGATAGGATGAGAGGCAGTGGTTTGAAATGAGAGAAGAGCAGATTTAGATTGGATGTGAGGAAGAAGTTCTGCACGGTGAAGGTAGTGCAACACTGCAGCAGGTTGCCCAGGATGGTGGTTGAAGCTCCCTCCCTGGAGATATTGAAGGTAAATCTGGACTAGGCTCTGAGCAACTTGCCCCAGTGTGAGGATGTTTCTGCTGTCTGCAGGGAGCTTGGACAAAATGACCTTTGGAGGCCCCTTCCGACCCAAACCATTCTGTGATTCTATGAATATTCATGATTTGGAACAACAAATATGGTTGCTAAAATGTTACTCTGGCGTAGATTATTTTTTTACCTAAGAATTGTTTTCTTAAATGAGAATTTTCAAGTTGCTTTTCAAAAAGCTAATGGTGAGAGCTGAAGATGCTTTTGTTTTCTCAGCAGTTAGGGATGGATAAGTGCCCATCAAAGTATCTTTGTGTTGCTGACCTTGCTGTGAACCAGTTCTGCTGCAGGCTTGTGTGGATTAAACATCAGCATCTAGAAAGGAAATGAAGAGTAAGAGCAGAGTGGCTGTAGTTGGATAACACACAGTGGTTGTTGCGCAATGCTGATGTTTGCTGAACTCAGTGTACTTTTTGACTTATACCTGTGCTGTTGGAGTGAGATAGGCAATTATAAAGGTGTGCTGAAACAGGTTGTCATAGATGTGATGTTCCTTGTAGTTAAGTACATGTATCTCTGAGAGCTTGTGATTTCAGTCTTTTAAGTTGCTTCAGGTCTGGGTTTAGTAAATCATCCTGTTTTGGGGCACTGCATATCCATAATGTATTACAAAGCTGCTGGAAAGAATAAAAAGTCTCCAGAATAGGCTTTCAGCTGAATTCATTACCCTCAGTTTTGACAGGGTAGCTGTGCTACCCTTGGGTCATCATCTTTATGCAAGGCTTGCACGCTGGGTGTGTGGCTTGCATCTCTTGATGCATTTCACAGGTACAAGTTTCCAAGGCAAGGTAGGAAGATGATGGCATGCTGCAAATAAGTTTTGTGAAAGTCTGACTTGAAAGTGATCTTGGCTAAGCTGCAGAACTCTGGCACTTTGTGTCCTTTGCTAGAAGAAATCCTTTTCTGTTGAAACTAAGCAGCGTTCTTCTTTGGGTGAATTGTCCACTTCTGATGATGTGCTAGTTTGAGCCTATGACTATATGACATATATGACTAGTTTGAGCCTAGGACATAGAGGATCTGGAGGTGCCAGTTGCTACTCAAACTGTTCACCACAGGCAGTACAGAACTAACCGTGACACCCAACTAACCGGGGGACACCCAAACCATCACAGATGGGTGGAATGTTTCAGATCATGGAATCAACCAGGTTGGAAGAGACCTCCAAGATCATCCAGTCCAACCTAGCACCCAGCCCTATCCAGTCATCTAGACCATGGCACTAAATGCCTCAGGCAGTCTTTTCTTGAACACCTCCAGGGACGGTGACTCCACCACCTCCCTGGGCAGCCCATTCCAATGCAAATCACTCTCTCTGCCAACAACTTCCTCCTAACATCCAGCCTAGACCTCCTCTGGCACAACTTGACACTGTGTCCCCTTGTTCTGTTGCTAGTTGCCTGGCAGAAGAGACCAACTCCACCTGGCTACAGCCTCCCTTCAGGTAGTTGTAGATGCACCTCCTCATTTTTCTTTTTCTATCGGAGTCCACTGGGGCTGTGTTTTAAACTCGCTGCCTTGGCTTTTCTGAGTGGCTCAAAAGCAGAAAGGACACAAGAGGCTAAGATGTGTTCCTGTTCTTTCCTGCTACTTGGAAAACCTGGCTGCCATTTATTCTGGAAATGAGGGGGGAGTTGTTAGTTTTTTGGTTGCTCTAAAAATTGACTGAATGATCTTTTGAAACTTCTGTATGCAACAGAACAAGGGGACACAGTCTTGAGTTGTGCTGGGGGAGCTGTAGGCTTGATATTACGAGGAAGTTGTTGGCAGAGAGAGTGATTTGCATTGGAATGGGCTGCCCAGGGAGGTGGTGGAGTCGCTGTCCCTGGAGGTATTGAAGCAAAGCCTGGCTGGGGCACTTAGTGCCATGGTCTGGTTGATTGTCTAGGGCTGGGTGCTAGGTTGGCCTGGATGAGCTTGGAGGGCTCTTCCAACCTGAAAACAGGAGAAAAAAAATCATCATAGAATGGCTTCACTTGGAAGGGACCTTAGAGAACATCTGCTCTGACCTCCCCGCCATGGGCAGGGATGCTTCTCAACTAGACTTAGCTGCTCAAGGCCTCATCCAGCCTGGCCTCAGGGAAGAGCCATCCACAACCTCCCTGGTCAACCTATTCCAGAGCCTCACCACCTTTTGTGCTGAAGAACTTCTTCCTAAGATCTAACCATGCTGTCGCTTAACTTCCCTTGTTCTGTCTCTAGACACCCTTATGCAGCCTCCCTATATGATTTCAAAAGCCCAGGGATGCATCACACCTTTGCTTTTCAATGCTTTCAAATACCAATACCTATGTTAAAAACTGCAGGAGGGGTTCACTATTGTTAAGGGTTTTACCCATCAGATGAGAAGTCATTTTGAGTAGAGGATCAGCATTTGCCCCCCACACTTGTCTCTGTAATCCCATATCAAAGCTTTGACAGTGCTTGAAGTGCTCTTGGGCTTTAATGAGGAGCCATGATCTGGAGCTAGAAGAAACAGACAACTTTTACCTGCTTTTTCACCCTTGGAACCTGTCCCTTGACAGATGAAGGATTCCAGAACTAAACCCCAAAGAAGATACAATCCCTGTTTCACTGCAGAGCTTTATCATGAGCAGCATGTAGTACATTTGTCCTTGTCTGCTCAGGGTCTGCAGGATATTGCCAGTTCTGTGAGACTGCAAATCCACTTGTGTGGAAAGGAAGCTCCTTGGGAGAGGAAGGCAAAGCTGAAAAAGGACTTGATGTATCCACAGCTTGCTCATTAGGAACACCTTGCTGCTTTTAAGTACAGTAATTATCTGGGATTCTGGCTCTTGCTGCCTTGCCAGCTCCTTTTTCTTTCTTTTGTTGTTGTTGTTTGTTTCTTTTTTCCCCCTTGGAGCTAGTCTCTTCCTACTACATTTTTTCTTTTGATCCAGTTGCATAGGTTGTCTGTAAACACCCAGGAAGCCTTTTTTTCCTGGATACAGATTTCTGACTCGGTGATATGCTTCCACTGGCTTTCTGCTGTCTGCACCTCTCCTCTCTCCCAAGTAGCTGCCTGTTCTTGAATTCCACAAGCCAGTGTGTGTTAATGATGATATGTGACAGAGGAAGTGCCTCAGGATAGCTCTGAATAATTTGAATAATTTAGCCTCAATTTGGGAAGGATTTGATTCTCTCCTTATGTTCTGGACAGATAACTATAAACAATCATTCATCCTTTTAGTGCCCTGTTTCCTTTTGGGGTTGTTAATCAAATAAGGCCATTACCATCCTAAGCTGGGAAAGAAATTAATGAGGTGCTTTTTGCTTTGATATGGTTTAATCAGCTGTAATTAGATTTGATCCAGAGTTGTTCAGATGCATGTATTACCAAAAGAAAGGAAAAAAGAGTACAGAAATAAAAGTGAGAGCTCCTTAGCATCATGTCTTAAATCAGTGTTTGTCACAAGAGGTCCCCCTCTGCAGCGTAGCTATTCCAGAGCATCATTGCTGAAGACTCAACTGATCATGTTGTGTGCTGCTTACCTACCCAAAAGGCTTAATTTTTGCTCACACCACTTTCCCCCCCCCCCTTTCCTTTAATTTCCCCCCTTCTTTATTTGTATTTTTCCTTTCCTTTTATTTTTTATTCCTATTTTTTTAAAGTATTATTTTTCTCCTTGGTACTCTTATCAGGTTGGTCACAAAATGTGACTCCTACAGCTGTTAGTGGAAGGCTGAAAGGAGTTCCAAACCTTCAGTTCTTTGTTATAAACCACCTTGCTTCAGTTATGTATATTTCATAGAATTGTCAGGGCTGGAAGGGACCTCAAGGATCATCTAATTCCAACTCCCCTGCCATCAGCAGGGACATCTCATACTAGGTCAGGTTGCTCAGAGCCACGTCCAGCCTGGTCTTAAAGACCTCCAAGGAGCTTCCACCACCTCCCTCAGTCAGTTTTCTACCACAGTCAGTTATTATTTGACATTATGCCAACTCTTTAATTCACCTTGCACAGATGATTTTCTTTTCTCCATAGTGCCTTCCTCTGAGGGCCTTTTGGAAGGCTTCTGATATGCTAAGATGAAGGGCATTAGCTGTTCTTGCAGAGAGAATGCAGGTGAGGTAAGAGAAGGTCATCTGATACCTGTGAGGCTGGACAAAGGCAGGTTTGAGAACTGGGGCATTGTGCCACAGATTGGCACAGGCGTTTGAAGACAAGGTACAACAGCTTGTTAAAAACATGCTGGCCAAAACACTAGGAGGACTCATATCCTCTTAGGCTTAGTTTTACAGGGTTAAGTAAACAGCATTCTCTTAGTCACCTTCTTTTTCTCCAGGAGTGCTGATAATCCCTTTTCAGGTGTTGGCTATTCCTGCAAGCAGTGAAGTCAGGTAGGACAGTGCCAAACAACCCCTTGGTTGTGCTGGAGAAGTGTCTGTGGGGCTGTGGTGCAGATAGGATCAAGTGGCTGAGCTGGGTCGAGGTGGTTGCACTGAGCAGTTGGCTTCATCTTTCTTCAACATTGCACAGCTGAATTTGTTGGCAGTGTTTGAAATGAACAGTTTATGCTTAAGTTGCAAGGCCTAGCTTGACAGGATGCTGGATCAAGTGTCCAGTTCTGGGCTCCTCAATTCAAGTTGAGATACTGGAAGGTGTCCACAGGAGGGCGCCAAAGCTGGTGAGGGGCTGGAGCACAGCCCCGTGAGGAGAGGCTGAGGGAGCTGGGGGTGTGCAGCCTGCAGAAGAGGAGGCTCAGGGCAGACCTCATTGCTGTCTGCAGCTACCTGAAAGGAGGTTGTGGCCAGATGGGAGTGGGCTCTTCTTCCAGGCAACCAGCAACAGAACGAGGGGACACAGCCTCAAGTTGTGCCAGGGGAGGTCTAAGCTGGATGTTAGGAGGAAGTTGTTGGCAGAGAGAGTGATTGGCATTGGAATGGGCTGCCCAGGGAGGTGGTGGAGTCACCATCTCTGGAGGTGTTGAAGCAAAGCCTGGCTGGGGCACTTAGTGCCATGGTCTGGTTGATTGGACAGGGCTGGGTGCTAGGTTGGACTGGGTGAGCTTGGAGGTCTCTTCCAACCTGCTTGATTCTATGATCTCATTTGGACTCTATTCTTACCCTGAAAGGTTGGACTGGATGATCCTGGAGATCCCTTCCAACCTGGTATCCTGTGAATCTGTGAAACTTCAGCACCTTTGTCTTCTGTGAGGCTTTATCTTGTGCTGTCTGATTGTTCAAGTCTCATCAGTGTCTTTATCATAGTTGGCTGTTTAAAACCCACAGAGCATTTTCTTCCCTCATTTCTCTGGCAGGGCTTTTTAGTCCTCATAACTTAATCTGTCTAGTTTTTAATGCCACCAGCTCTTTATTTTTGTTTGAAATGCCACTTCTTTCTGCTGGTTATGTCTCTTCAGTTTTGCATTAACAATTGTGGTTTAATTTTGAGTAACAATTAGCTCACTTCTAGTTGTGCTGGATCCAGTTCTGAATCACTGGAGGTCTCCCACGATTTTTGTCTTAAAAGGGGGAACAACAACAAAAAAATTGCCAAGAGAATGCCAGATCAATTTGCATTCTGCTAGCAGGGAGTTGGTGTTGCCCTTTAACCCTGGGTTTATTGTCTCCTGAATTTTCCCTTCACAGTCCCTTACACAAGCAAAATGAAGTGGGCAATTGCTTAACCAAATATTAGTCATATTCTTTTTGTGCAGAAAGCTTCATGTTTAGTACCTGTTTTAAGTATGTGAACAGTCTTTGCCCAGCAGAACAACTGCAAAATCCTCATGTGGTTCTGCCTTGCACAAAACTGAGAGGCAACTTTGGAAGCTTATTTTGAAGCCCAGCAAGAGTTGGATCAAATGCAAGGGGAGGAATTGTCTTCTATCTTGCTTTCTCCATCTCTGGGGGTGATGGGACTATTCATCTTCTCAAGGAACCCCATCAAGCTGTTTAATGCCATGCTATTTTTGGGGGAAGATATACTCCATAGATTCAAGTAGTTCAGAATAAGCCACTCCACTGTTCCTGGTCCCATTCCCTTGTCTCTGCCAGCTTTAATATTTCTCTTCTTGTACTAGTCAGTGGGTGGCTGAGTGTCATCTCTGTTTCTACTCTCTGCCAAATCAACCAGAGTTTAAAATATCTTCCTCTGCTCACAATATTGGCATTTATGGTCATGTTTCCCTGCCCCCTGACAGTTTGGTGACTGCAAATTGAAGCTCTGAATGTTTAATCTGAGTTGAATGCTGACTTAGAAATTCCAGCAGGTCACTGAGCACCACATTCCACCACCCAGTGTCTTCAGGATAACTAAACAGGAGTTGTATTCCACAACCACCTTTGGGATATTCGCCAGAGAAAAATGTTTCTGTGTACCATAACTGCTGTTATGGTTAAGATGAGAGCATCACTTTGTTCAAAGCTGAGATTTAAGACTTTTTAGGGTGTGGTTGACATGTGCTTTGCATCAAAGCTGTTAATATAGTTCCTTCATTTAGATAGTTCACAAACTTTTAGCAGATTTAGTCACTTGGTTCACCTGCAGTGCCCAAATGCACTGAGACTGGAAGAGCTTTTTTCTCTCAATCCTTTCTCATTTAGTCTGAAAAGGGCCAAGTGGTCTGTCTTTTCTGCAGGTGAGCTGGTTAGTGACCTACTCACTTGAAGTGTTGCAGGTCAGACTGTGTAATCTGTAGACAGATGAGTTACTTAACCAGGATTGGAATCACTTTCTAACACAGTTCTGGTGCTTACAGAATTTCTATGCAAGCAATTTGCTTTTTGCCATACTTTTCTTAGCATAAAAGACTGGACTGAGACTAAGTTATCTTAAATACAACTCTGAAATACAACTAACAACTTTTTTATCAGGGAGAGTTTCCATGCCTTGTCTTGGTGATGTTCACAGTGTAAATACAGTTTCTTCCCTCAAAGGATGTGGGAGGAGATCTTGTTGGCTGGTTTAGTGTTAATGTGTCTGCTCTCTTGCCAAGGGCCCATATTACTGAGCTTACATGGCTTACAAGTAACCATTATCTTATTCTTCCTTCCTTTCCCCTCCCTTCAACAGGAAAAAAACCTAAATGGGAGCAAATTATGAAAAGCAGATGTTGCAAGGAGGAGGAAAAAGCATCATGTTTTGAATTGAGGAAGTACTCTTCAGTTCTATACAAACACTGTTTTGCATTTGGGTTAGGATTTTTGGGCTTTGTTTTTCCTGCACGCAGGAACTGGCATACTGAAATGGGAGACTTTGTAGAATGGCAGAAATAGAACTTAAAGGTACATATAGAATCATAGAATTGTTTCAGTGGCAAAAGACCAAGGTCATCAAGCTGTTAACCTAGCACCACTATGGCCATTAAACTGTGTCCTGGAGTGCCATGGCCACACGTTTCTTGAACACTTCCAGGGATGGTGACTCCACTACCTCCCTGAGCAGCTTGTTCCAATGCCTGCCACTCTTTCAATGAAGAAGATAATGGATGTGATATCCAGTTTCAGACACAATTTCAGACTGTTTCCTATCTTTCTGTCACCTGATGCTAGTGAGAACAGACCAACCCCGACCTGGCTTCAGCCTCCTTTTCAGGCAATGAGGTCTCCTCTCAGCCTTCTCCAGACTTGACAATCCCAGTTCCCTCAGGTGCTTCTCATAAGACCTACTCTCTAGACCCTTCACCAGCTTCTCTGCCCTTCTCTGGACATGCTTCAGCATCTAAAGGTCCTTGGAGTAAGAGGCCCAAAACTGAACCCAGTATTCTTCACAGAGGGAGTGATTTGCCATTGGAATGGGCTGCCCAGGGAGATGGTTGAGTTGCTGTCCCTGGAGCTGTTCAAGCAAAGCCTGGATGGGACACTTAGTGCCATGGTCTGGTTGATTAGACAGGGCTGGGTGCTAGGTTGGACTGGATGATCTTGGAGGTCTCTTCCAACCTGGTTGATTCTATAATTCAAAGTGCGGCCTCACCAGTGCCCAATACAGGGACATGAACAATTCTCTACTCCTGCTAGCCATGAACCAGACAAAGTGATGATTGACATGTGGCATGGGGAAAACAGAAAGGATTCCTTTTAGGTAGCAGAGAATAATCTGACCAACTTCTTGTTTATGGATGTGCAGTGACACTCAGATGGAGAAATGTATTTTTTTCCTCTGATACTGCTGAACCTTTTGTTACTCCTCCAACCGACCTTGCGCTGCCTCCTCCTGTATTAAAGCCAGGGTGAAATGAGCATGTTTGTTTGTTCTGCTTTTTGTCAGGTTGGTTAATCACAATCTCTCTCTGTTTCCTGTGTTTCTTTTACAGAGCAAATCCGATTAAAGAACATAAGAAACGTGTATGGAAGATGCTTGTGGTACCGTTTGCGACTGTTGAAACCACAGCAAAACATAATACCTACAGTCAAGTAAGTGCATTGCAGTTGCATGGCATTCCAGGAAAGCAATTCCTTAGTTTTTTTTTTATCCTTCTAAACCTCTATATTTTGTAATCAAAGCAGCTGCAGTTATTTAGACAATGATAGCTTTTGTGTCACAGAAGAAACGTTTGCAATCAGCTTCATTGGAATAATTAATAGCTAAGCATTACTATCTCAGTAGAGCTTGATAGCAAGATGGATCTGCTAAATGGAACCAGTGATCCTCAGCACTGATAAATAAGTAAACGATGCATTGACTTGTTCCCAAAAAATAACCCTCCCTGGCTGAAATGAATGGTGCTAGGATGTCTTGTGGCTTACATATTTAATGTGCAAACATACACATATTCGGATACACAACAGCGGTAATTTGTGTACTCAAAGCTGATGGGTTTACATCCTTCGTTTCTTTGTTTATTGCTCTCATCCTCAAAATATTAGGAGAGGTTGAGGAAGCTGGGGTTGTTTAGCCTGGAGAAGAGGAGGCTCAGGGGTGATCTCTTTACTGTCTACAATAGAATAGAAT
>WAAF01002413.1:1028247-1075916 GCA_013400475.1 Tricholaema leucomelas
GAATGCAAAGTGACGAAGGATGTGGGAAGGGAGCGAAGAAGGATAATAACAGGCAGCTGCTGACCATGGTTCCCACCAGCTGCTGCCTACCTTATCTCAGAAAAGATAGATAATGGACACCTCGTTAATGAGAAAAGGTGTGGTTTATGCTGATGGAGTAGGTTGTCCTTGCTAATTATGCTAATGTGTAGGCATGTGCCTTGTGGCCCTGAGGGTATTTATTGAGAGCTGAATGATCAGTAAAGGTCTCTGGCATAATTCACATTGAATCGTCTGGAGTCAAAGGCTTTGCCTTTGATCACACTGATCTGTGAGGGCCTTGACCACGTTTCCCGTGGCAAGCTAATCAGGGTTCTGCAACACCTGAGCTAAAACTGGTGTTTTGCAACAGGGTTGGGCTCTTCTCCTAGGCAACCAGCAGCAGAACGAGGGGACACAGTCTCAAGTTGTGCCAGGGGAGGTCTAGGCTGGATGTTAGGAGGAAGTTGTTGCCAGAGAGAGAGATTGGCATTGGAATGGGCTGCCCAGGGAGGTGGTGGAGTTGCTGTTGCTGGAGATGTTCAAAGAAAGACTGAATGCAGCACTTAGTGCCGTGGTCTAGTTCATTGAATAGAGCTGGGTGCTAGGTTGGACTGGATGAGCTTGGAGGTCGCTTCCAACCTAGTTGATTCTATGACTCTATGAGATAATTCTATTTTGCTGTCTGATACACCTCTGTTTCAGCCTTTTTCCTTTTTAAGCGTTGACTTTGTCTAGGATCAAGTTAAAGTCACCCTATTAAAAGAGGAGATATTACGTAGCTACTGTGGTCAAAGATTGAAAGAATGAAAAAAGTCTTTACTGATAGTGAGTTGCCTTTGTTTGGAAAAAAAAAGATGGAAAACAAATGAGTTAGATCTCAGGAGCAGTCTCATCTGTGTCAGAAGTGGTGTTAAAACTGAAATACTTAAACCTGCTTTAAAGTGCCTTTAGCATTTCTCACTATTGTAATATTGTTTCTTCAAGACTGACTTCAAATGGCATCCTGTGTTATTTTTAGAGTTATGCTGGAGCCAGTGGATTTGTACATGTTAAATGCTTTTATTATTATTTTTTTTTTCCTCCCCACACAGGAAAATAGTCCTCCTTGCTGGCTGGGCATTATTTTTGTTTCTTGCATACAAAGTTTCCAAAACGGACCGAGAGTATCAAGAATACAACCCCTATGAGGTTTTACATCTGGATCCTGTAAGTAGCAGCACCTTTCACTAGTATGGACTGCTCTAAGTGTGGTTTTTATCTCTAGATAGCAAATGGAAGACCTAGAGGTGTTTTGAAACCAAATTAAGTTAACTTTTTGGTGAATGCTGGCTTAGTGGTTTTGTTCTTTGGCATCTGCTGTGTGTTGTAAAGTCAGTTCTAGTGGGAGGTGTCCCTGCCTATGGCAGGGGGTTGGAACTAGATGATCTTTGAGATCCTTTCCAATCTAAACCATTCTATGAATGCATGATTTTATATTCTTTGCCCACATCTATACTGATTTATGACTCCAGTATCTATCTCCTTCAAAATTCCAGTGACTTTCTTAAGGTAGTGAACTGAGTTTTTAAATACCTATTCTGCATCTTACTCTGATGTTGTTTTCCTTGCTTGGTACAAGCAAATACGATACTTTGCCTTCTGTGCCCTCTGCAGATCTTCTCAATGGCCATTTTTAGGGATGCTGCTGAATAAAGTGTGTAAAGAAGAATGGGGATTTCTTTGATGTACAGTTGTTGTGCAGCAGTATTTCTCTTGCAAATGAAAGGTTTTGCTGAAGGGTGTTGGCGATGCACATTTTGATGTAGTAAAGGTTACTTTGTGTCTGTGAACACAGACAGCAAATTCTAAGTAATTAACCAGCCAGTTTCATTAGTGTTTATCTAGAAAACAGATGCAGTACTTCATTTGTGTTGAAAGCCTGGTTATTAAAAGTTACTTTTCCTGAGGAGACAAACAGACTTTCTGGATATCTCTTGAGCTCTTATTTAGTCCTGTCACAGCCTTTTTTTCATCTTAACCTCAATACCTCAAGCAAATTCTCTGCCTGTGATAATTACTTCCTGAGATAAAGCTTCTCTTTTGAATAACAGTGAAGTCACCTTTTCAGGGCATTTTTTACTCTCCAGTCCAAGGAAGTACACTGTAGATATGGCTCAGCACAGGCCCATGGAAGAAAAATGTTGAATGGACCTGTTTTGACTAAACTTGATGTTATTGTTAGTGTGGGAGAGTTTAACATCTATATGAGACATGGACAAGTCTATTTCTTGCCATTAGTGATGTGGCTTGTCAGGATGAGGGTGGGCATCATTGTTGTTACTAACCTGATTCTAGCTAGACAAGTAAAACAAGACCTTTCTGTTGTGTTGTTTAAATTCTGCTCAGTCCCTCTGTGAATGACTGATTGCTGACCTCTTCTCCCTGACACACAGGAACAAGATAAATTGTTATTATTGAATGGTATCTGCTGGAACCATGCAGCTGAAACCTTCATTTATCTGGGTTAACCTGGGTTAAACAAACCAGGCTGGGCGTTAGATCATCCAAGGATTTTCTTTTGTCATCTTTGGCAGATTTCTGCCAACTAACAACCCCAAGGAGGGGGGAAAAAAAAAGTGTGTAGTGAATTGTAACTTAATATTTGTTAATGAAAACTTGTATACATGCTCAAGACTCATGGAACTAAGCCAGGCAAAGAAACCACTACTAGAATTCTCCAAGAACTGAGAGAGGGATAAAGCATATTGTCATAAGGACGAGCAGAATTAAAGCCAGAGATGTTACAAGGGGAGTGAAGAGATGGGTGTGAAGAGAAATCAATTGAAATAGGGATCAAAGTAGAGTCAAAGATTGCAAAACTTGTTTGATTTTGTGTATTTCTGTCCTGTCAGATGATACCTTGAAAAACTTGTAGTTTAAACTGCGTGGAAGTTAACAGCTTTCTGCTGTTCCATTGAGTGAAACCTTTAGAGTCCTTGGCAGCCTCACTGGTGTTGAAGGGATACAGCATCATAGAATGTTAGGGGCTGGAAGGACCCTCCAGAGATCATCTAGTCCAACCCCCTGCCAAAGCAGGATCACCTAGGGCAGGCTGCACAGGAACGTGTCCAGGTGGGTTTTGAAAGCCTTCAGAGAAGGAGACTCCACAACCTTTCTGGGCAGCCTGGTCGAGTGCTTTGTCACCTTCACTGCAAAGAAGTGTCTCCATATGTTAAGGTGGAACATCCTTTGTTCTGGTTTGTATCCATTGTTCCATGTCCTATCAGTGGACATCACCAAAAAGAGACTGTCACCTTCATCTTGATACCCACCCCTCAGATATTTGTAGGCGTTGGTAAGATCCCCTCGCAGCCGTCTCATCTCAAGACTAAATGGGCCCAGTGCTCTCAATCTTTCTTCAGAGGAGAGATGTGCAAGTCCTGTGATCACCATCATAGGTGTTTATTGGACTCTCCAGCAGATCCCTGTCTCTCTTGAGAGAGCAATACCACTATAACCCTGATGTCATGCTTTGTGTTTACTGAGTAACCCTAGTCTATAGTTGCTGCATCTCTCAATTCCTTCCCATTTCTATTCAGAGCATTGTAGTGTAAGAATTATAGCTGCTGGGCTCAGCAGATAGACAGAGCCTGATACTAAACCTTATATTTCAGATACAGATGTTAGTTGTGTTAGGTAATGGAACTGTTGTTGGCATTATAAAAACCCCAAACTTCAGAAAAGAAAAGAAGGGAAAAAGCTTGCATGTGTGAGCACTTGAAAGTTGGAATGCACAAAGATGCCTTTGCTTCTTTACGTTCACACTGTGGCCAGGCTTATTTTGCTATCTTATGTTAACATATCAGCTTATGGCAAGAGGCTTTTAGCCTCCAGAAGAGAAGCACAGTGTGGACCAAATCCAGATAACACACATGCACCTTACTTTGTGTCAGCATTTCATTTGGAACATGGACTAGCTAATTTTGGGGCACATCACTTGAATTCACTGATACATGAAGCACTCATATTGCTACTGATTTATTGAATAAGTATACTTACTGCCATTTTACAAGTGGGATCCAAGTGTAATCATGAAGCTCAAAATGGATTTTAGTTTTTGGTTTTTTGTTTAAGGTACTCAAGGCCTTTAAGTAGTTAACAGAGGGAAGCTCTGTGTTTATAGCAAGGTGGTGACTGACACCAGCTCACCTGCTAAGCATTTCTGTAAGCTTAGGCTCTGAAGCATCGTTTTAAAAACTGAGTAGAAGCATAGTCAGGGTTGGAAGGGACCACAAGGAGCATCAAGTAGTGATATATAGCATTTTATCATCACCTTATCAGGGATGATATGTACCCTCTGAGGTAGAGGGAGAAAAAAATGGTGGGTTTTTTTTTCATGTGAGCCATTAAACCCCATCTCTTCTTCTCCAGCAACCTTTTTCTTTTCCTCCCACCTTTCATCTTCTGCTACTCATCTGGCATTCTCCTTCTAGTCTTAAAATGACTTGTTTTTACTTGGAGTCTAAGTTTATTATGAAGGAAATTAATCCTGTGCATTAAATGAGGCAGACATACTGTTGGAAAATGATAGACATGTTGTGTATTTATATAGAGAGATATAAAGTAACAGCAAATGCATCATCAGGGTAGTTTAATTTCTGGATAAATGTATTGAAACAGTGCCATCATGCATCTGTGATTGAGAGAGGTGATTCTGCCACTTTATTCTGGTAAGACCTCACCTGGAGCACTGCATCCAGCTCTGAAGCCCTCAACACAGGCAGGACCTGATGGACAAGGTCCAGAAGAGGGCCACGAAAATGATCAGGGAGTTGGAACGTCTTTGCTACAAGGACAGCCTGAGGGAGCTGGGGTTGTTCAGTCTGGAGAATAGAAGGCTCCAGAGGGACCTAATAGAAGCCTGCCAGTGCCTGAAGTGGGCTACAAGAAGGCTGCAGAGAGACTGTTTGTGAAGCCCTGCAGGGACAGGACAAGGGGCAGTGGTTTGAAATTAGAGCAGGGCAGATTTAGATGGGATATTAGGAACAAGTTCTGTCATGTGAGGATTGTGGAACACTGCAGCAGGTTTCCCAGGGATGTGTTTGAGGCCCCAGCCTTGAAGATATTCAAGGTCAGGCTGGCCAAGGATCTGTGCAATCTGCTGTAATGGAGGATGTCTCTACTCAGTACAGCAGGGGTGGACTGGACCACCTTTGGAGCTCCCATTCAACCCAAACCATTCTGTGAGCATCTTTCAGTACCTTCTGTGGTTAATATGCATTTAAGGTCAGTGTGCCAGACTTGGAAAGATCCTAATGGTTCTCTGAAAGTTAGTAGGTAGCTGACTAGAAAAACTTTACCTTCACTTACTATAAAGCTGTGTGGGTTCTCTCGAGCAGTGAAGTTCACAGTCCAATCTGAAAATTAATGCACTGGGGATTATGTTGAGTTGTTTAACAATGTGCTGTAGTAGAATAAAAAGCAGTCTCTCTCTCTCAGATGTAGGTAATGTATTCCCTTTGTTCAAGAAGTTTGAAATAATTTATGGGTAGGATGATTCCAGTCAAAGGCATTGTTAAGTGGCAGGGCAATCCACTGTTCCTGCTGACTGACAGATTTATTTCTGCCTACGAGCTGCGAGTGAGCCATCAGTCTTGATCTATGAACCCTCGCTTAAATAGAATATTGCAAGTGAGAATTCCTTCTGGTTATGAATGTGTTTAGGAAAAGATTTGTCACACAGACAGGAAGGATGAATGGCTGAACAAAAAAATCAATACCCAGTCGTCTGAATGTCTTCTTTTTATCAGGCTGCAGCTTCTAACTTGATGTAAAAAATGTGATGGTTACAAAAACGTTGTGAGAAAAAATAATACAATCACGTTTCCCTGCAGTGCTTCTGTAGTTTCATGATCATCTGTGCTAGTTTGAAGCTAGCTAGGATGTTTTGGTGAGAAGGACTAGATCATAGGCTGTGAAATGAAAACAATGGTGATATCTACTTCCCTTAGACAGTAGAGCATGGGACTCTTAATCCCAGGGTCGTGGGTTCGAGCCCCATGTTGGGCTCCAAAATAAAAGATGTGATGGTTTGGATGTCCCCCACCTCCCCCACACTTTAGAAATCACCCAAACTAGACTCAGCCGGCTCTGGAAATATGAATGAAGCTTATATTTACAGCTGGCACAATATACAAGCAGATAGTTACAGTATATACAGAAATATACAAGGTAAAAGGTAATACAGAAACACAACTCCCCTCCTAGAAACCTGAGTCCCCAGGAGGGGCTCTCAACCACCCCCTCAACCTTCCCCCTACCCCTCTCAACCTTACTCCAGTCCCAAGGAGGAATGGAGGTTCGGCAGAAGGGTTAAGAAGCAAGGTGAATCGGCCAAAGCAAATGCTGGGTGAGGTTAGAGAGTAAGATGGAGTTCAGCCAGCAGCCTCAAGCTCCCCAGCAGGCAAAGAGACCAGAGCAAAGCCCAGAGTGAAGTGATGAGAGACTTCATCTATGTTATCCTTTCCTTTTTCACACATCTCAGCAAGACCATGAGGGAAGTAGACATCACCATTGTTTTCATTTCACAGCCTACGATCTAGTCCTTCTCACCAAAACATTCTAGCTAGCTTCAAACTAGCACATCATCTATCAGAAGGTAATTCTGGAGTTCATTGAATGCTTTAGACCAGAGATGTAGAGGAAGGGATTTCAGTGATTTATTAACGAGCTCAACATTTTCCTTTTCAAGGGAGCAAGCGTATCGGAGATTAAGAAGCAGTACCGCGCGCTGTCGTTGAAATACCATCCAGACAAAGGTGGAGATGAAGTTATGTTCATGAGGATTGCCAAGGCCTATGCAGCGTAAGTGTATGGGGTTCTTTTGCCTTTAAATAATGGGAACTTGATATCACGGGGAGGGGAAACCTTTCAGGCAGTAGCAGGGATGATCTAAGCAGCCGGGAAGAAATGTTTTCAGATAGGTAATGAAAGTCAAAACATGTCTCAGTTCGTTGCCTGTTTGTGTTGTACAAGTCAGGAAGGAGAATTTAATTGTTTAGCAACTGTCAGAGTGCTGTAAGGTGTTAGGTCTTTGTATTAAACTTCCATGTCAGCTGAGGGAAGGGTTGCCAGAGTAGGATGCACATTAAGTCTTAAAGATGACAAAGAACAAAATGAGTGTTGCGGTTTTTAAGCGAGCAGCCCTGTCACAGCAGTTCTGAAGCGCTGCTTAAATAAATAGGCTGTTCGTTTTGCCTGCTGATAAAATTAAAGAGACAGCATTCAGAGTCTCTTCCCATCCAGTGACAAAGATGTTTCATTCTGACTCTGCTTTCTCTCAGCTTCCCCATGTCCCCTTTCATTTCTGCCTGCTTTGCAGTCCTGATTCTTCACTCGGCGACTGTTTCATGTTACTTGTATAGTTCTTTTTCCCTTTTTCTCCAGAATATTTTTGACCTCACCTCTGTTCAGAGCAGCCTTTTTTTTTTTTTCCTTTTAATCTGAGAGGTGGTGTCAAATAGAAGAATTCTGCCTAAAGGAAATCCCTTTTTATTGAGTTGTTCCACAATCAAGATGCGAGTTTGGATTTCACGATGCCATTCATACATGGAATGTAGATACAGCTTTTTATTCTTTTCTGTACTAAATGATTCACAGATTGGTTTGGCTTGGAAGGGACCTCAAAGATCATCCAGTTCCATCCTTCCTACCATGGGCAGGGACACCTTATACTAGAATCGTAGAATCAGTCAGAGTTGGAAGGGGCCACAAGGATCATCCAGTTCCAGCCTTCCTACCATGGGCAGGGACACCTTATACTAGAATCATAGAATCAGTCAGCGTTGGAAGGGGCCACAAGGATCATTTTGTTCCAATCCCTCTGCCATGGGCAGGGGCACCCTACTCTAGATCAGGCAACCCAGAGCCCCATCCAGCTTGGCCTCCAGGGATGGGGCTCCAGCCGCCTCTTGGCAGAAGCTGTGAGGAGTCACTGATACCAGTCTGAGCTTGTGGCAATATTATCTTTGCCCTTCTTTTCTCAGCCTTCTTCCATTTATAGGTCTTTATTGGATCAGTCACATCATAGAATGAATAGGAATTGGAAGTGTCTCTGATGATTGAGTCCAAACCCCCTCCAAACCAGAATGACCTAGGGCAGGCCACATAGGAATGCGTCTAGACAGATCTTGAAAGTCTCCAGAGGGGTAGACTCCACAACCTTCTGTTACAGGCCTCTGTCACCCTTACAGTAAAGTGTTTCCTCATGTTGAGGTGGAACTTGCTGTGTTCAGTTTGTATCCCTTGCCCCTTGTCCTGTCACAGGACACCATTGAAGAGAGACTAGTACCAGATCATAGAATCAAGCAGGTTGGAAGAGACCTCCAAGATCATCCAGTCCAACCTAGCACCCAGCCTTAGCCAATCAACTCATCCAGTCTTTTCTTGAACACCTCCAGGGATGATGACTCCAACACCTCCCTGGGCAGCCCATTCCAATGCCAATCAGTCTCTCTGCCAACAAATTCCTCCTAACATCCAGCCTAGACCCACCTCAGCACAGCTTGAGGCTATGTCCCCTTGTTCTGTTGCTAGTTGTCTGGCAGAAGAGCCCAACCCCACCTGGCTACAGCCTCCCTTAAGGTAATTGCAGAGAGCAATGAGGTCTGCCCTGAGCCTTCTCTTCTGCAGGCTACACACCCCCAGCTCCCTCAACCTCTTCTCACAGGGCTGTGCTCCAGGCCCCTCACCAGCCTTGCTGCCCTTCTCTGGACACCTTCCAGTCCTCAGCATTTCTTGAATCGAGGAGTCCAGAACTGGACACAGCACTCAAGGTGTGACCTGACCAGTGCTGAGTAGAGGGGATGTTGTGCTTTCTGCTTTTGTGATTTCTGCATCTAAGTCAGTCATCTCTGTGTTTGACCTTGAGGATCCTCTTTGGGGTGAGGTGAGAAGAACCAACACCAAGCTCACCTGAGCACTTTTGCAATGCTACTTTCTGCTTAACCACATCTGTACTCTTATGGAATGCTCTTCAGCAGGTATTGCAGCACAATTCTGGCATTGCTTTGTGAGCTCCTGGACCATCTCACTGCTCTGGTTTGCAAGCCAGCACTCAAAGCCTTGGTGATAGAATTTTGGGAGTGCAAGAGCTGTGGCAGAGGCAAATCTTGATGTAGATTACTCTGTGAAGTCCCTTAGCCATGATATCTTGAAAGCTGTAAAAGCTGCCCATTGGATGAGTCTGCTTGCTAACAAATGTGAGAGTTGGAAGCAATCAGGAGATGTCTGCCTCGTTTGCTGGGTTTCTTCCACGAGACAAAATCTCTCTTGTAGTGAAGAAGCAAATGCCTGGTATTCTGTTCCCTAAAGCAGTGCTCTCCCTTCTAGTAGCAGGGAAACTGTTTGAGGTATTATGTTGTTGCCAAGAAATTGTCATTTCACAGCAGGCATTGAAGCTGTAAGGTTTAGGAGGTGGTCTTAATTTAATTCTGTCTTCTTCAATATGAAACTGGGGAGTTCCAGGAGGGGACAACCCAACCAAATGCATGCATGCATGCTAAAAGTCTGGAATAAGAGAATTAAAAGCTCATATGGACAACTTCTGTATCAACTCATCCTGGATATTTTGTTTTCGACCTTTTTTGTCTTCCAAAATTTGCAGCACTGTAACCTGGCATTGAAAAGTGCTCTTTGCTGATGGGAACCCACTCACTCAGAGGAAAGGAAGATATGATTGTTTCATCTCCTGTACAAAGGGTGCACCTTCTGTGTCTGACTTCTTTTGGTGTCAGAGCAGTAAAAGAATATGCCTGTGTCTCAAGGAGGAACACAGCAGTACTGGTTTATATCAGAGTTCCTACAGACGGTAGCAGAAGCTGTTCAGTTTGCCAAACTCATCTCTGAAGGACAGTCTTAAGCACCACGTTTTAAAGCTGCTGCATGTTAATGATTGAGGGTTTTGTTTTCATTTCTGTATTAACTGAATCTCTCTTCTTCAAACTAGCTTAACTGATGAGGAATCACGAAAAAATTGGGAAGAATTTGGTAATCCAGATGGACCACAAGGTAACAACTGTGCATGCCAGAAGTCCTGTCATTTCTGTGCATTGAGCTCTCTGATACCTGATCATTTCAGAAGCACTCAGATGTTAATTTATATATAGAGTAACTTTTCCCCATGATATGAAGCTGTATATCAAATTGACTTGCTTGTGAAACTGGCTCCAGGGTGGTGGTGGGAGTGAAAGACTGCAAAGAGTTTGTTTAAAGAAAAACAAGTATTTTTTTTTTAATTAGTCAGCTTCAGTGAGTATCTGGAGAGAGTTGCCAGTGTTAAAACATCTCTTTTGAATTGAGGAGCCCAGAACTGGACACAGTGCTCAAGGTGCGGCCTGAGCAGTGCTGAGCACAGGGGCAGAAGAACCTCCCTTGTCCTGCTGGCCACACTGCTCCTGAGCCAGGCCAGGATGCCATTGGCTGTGCTGCCCACCTGGGCACACTGCTGGCTCATCTTCAGCTACTATCTGCCAGCACCCCCAGGTCCCTCTCTGCCTGGCTGCTCTCAGCCACTCTGTCCCCAGCCTGTAGCACTGCTTGGAGCTGTGGCCAAAGTGCAGAACCCTGCACTCGGCCTTGTTCAGTCTCATCCCATTGGCCTCTGCCCACCCATCCAGCCTGTCCAGGTCCCTCTGCAGGGCTCTGCTACCCTCCAACAGCTCCACATCTGCTCCTAGCTTGGTGTCATCTGCAAACTTACTGATGCTGGACTCAATCCCCTCATCCAGATCATCAGTAAAGATACTGAACAGGACTGGGCCCAGCACTGATCCTTGGGAAACCCCACTAGTGACTGGTGGTATTTAGGAGGTATAATAAAAGGAGGTGTAAGTAACAAATAGAAGAATGCTTACCAGAAACATAGCAGTTTTAGACATTTCTTTGGTCAGATGCTCTAAATGTGTATTACCAACTGAAGAACAAGCCATAGTGCAATAAACACACTTTAAAGGGATGTAGGTGAGGCTGTGTTTGCATTGAAGTAAATGCTCTATACACATCTGCCTTCTACTTGCTGGCAGCTGTACTGTCTGAGCATAGCTTTATGCCACCTTCATCCTGAGGAGTCCTGATGGTTATCCCTGTGCTGGTTGATTGTTCCTGGGCAGGTAGCTACATGAAAATAATTCTGATCATCATGTGTTAGAAAGGTAGAGGTTCCAAACTAAAACAATTTACGACTGAAACTAAATAGATTCCCCCCCCCATACACGCCCCCTTTTTGCACTCAGTGAATCACTCTTAAAACATCTCTGTGACCATTGTTTAAGCTGGCTAGCTTTGAGGAAGAATATTGTGTATTTCAGGCTGCTTCTGATACTGATTACAAGCAGTCATCTACTATCTTGTTAGGTCAGGTTTTCACAGGTCTCTTCTTGTCGATGCCTTGCAGTTTGTGGGAAGAAGTCAGGCTGCAGAGCCACATGGAATGAGTTAAGGCTTGGAAGTGATGAATGGGTTTGGTAGCTTAATTGTGAGGTTACAGGATGACATAAGGGAACTCTGTGCTGGAAATTCTTTTGAACTGTATCCATTGAACATAGGAAATTAAGTTGAAAAGGGAAGAAGAACCTCAGCTCTTGAAGTAGTGTTTCAAAGAAACAATCTTCCCTCCTCTTTCAGAAACAGCCAGCTCTCTCTGCTAAGTCATAGCCTGACAAAGGCATTTCTGCCTACAGAAGCAAAAGGCAGAGCTACTACCACCAAGCTGGAAGCTGCTGTTGAAGTCACTTTAGGCTTGTGCACAGCAGCTGTCTGTCTGAACTGATGGCTGTCACAGTTTGTTTGGGACAGTATTAGAATAGCATCTGTGTACATAGGGGATCCTAACCTGTCCTTATTTAAGGCAGTAGTCCTCACAAGTAATATGTAGAATCAGACAGGGTTGGAAGGGACCACAAGGATCATCTACTTCCAACTCCCCTGCCATGGGCAGGGACACCCTACCTTGGATCAGGCTGGCCAGAGCCTCATCCTGCCTGGCCTTAAACACCTCCACCTCCCTGGGCAACCCATTCCAGGCTCTCACCACTCTCATATTGAAGAACTTCTTCCTCCTCTTGTCCAGTCTGAACCTACCCACCTCCAGCTTTGCTCCATTCCCCCTAGTCCTGTCACTCCCTGAGAGCCTAGAAAGTTCCTCCCCAGCTTTTTGTACGTCCCCTTCAGATACTGGAAGGCCACAAGAAGGTCACCTGGGAGCCTCATTTTCTCCACACTGAATAGCCCCAACTCTTTCAGTCTGTCCTCACAGCAGAGCTGCTGCAGCCCTCTGAACATCCTCGTGGCCCTTCTCTGGACACACTTCAGCATCTCCACATCCCTCTTGTAATAGGGGCTCCAGAACTGGATGCAGCACTCCAAGTGGGGTCTCACCAGTGTGGAGTAGAGAGGGAGAATCACCTCCCTGGCCCTGCTGGCCACACTTCTCCTGCTGCAGCCCAATACAGAAACACAGCAGCCTCCCCATGTCAAGTTGACCTCTCTTGTAGGCTGCGTGGGAGAGGGAGAGACCACTGAGCTTACACCAGTGTGATGCATAATGGTCAGTCCATTTATCCAAGCTAAGTCTGATACCTGAATAGTGGAGTTCAGCAGAGGGACCTGTACTTTGATAGGCTGACATAGGAGAAATGGGCACACCTCACCAACTACCTTCCTTAATCCAACTTAGCCATAACATTGCTTGTTCCCAGGGCTGGCCAGCCTGGCTTCTTGCACAGCTCAGAACTCCCTCAGCTTCTCTGCCAGCCTCCCAAGGCCACTTTTCTGCAGCTGTGCCTCCTTATCAGTGTGACCTAAGTCTGTTCAGTTACTCTGCCTGTTCTTTTCACTTCAGTTCTGCTCAAACCCCAACAGTCCCAGAAACCAGAGTCCCCAAGAGGGGCTCCCAACCACCCTTCCACCTCATTTTCACCCCTCTGCCTTATCCCAGACTTTGCCTTATATGCAAGGTGAGTTTGGAGGATTGGCCAGGGGAGTTAGAAAGCAGAAGGATTAGTTACACAGAAATCAGGCCGGGGGAGAAGTCCAGGCACACAGAGACACACAGCAACTGTGTTATCTGTGTTCTTGTTTTTATCCATCTCAGCAAGTCTGTGAGTGAAGCAGCCATCACCACTGTTTCTTTACACAGCCTATCATCAATTTCTCTCACTAAAATATTCCAGTTAGCCTCACACTAGCACAATCTTTTGAAGCTGTTTTAAAATACATATTAATAAATCCTGCTTATCTCTTTCACTGCACTACATGAAGCTAAAGTCTTTGGTGTTTGAGATGTTGCATTGAAGTCTTGCTATAGTAGAGTGAATTCCTAATTTGCTTTTTTGATTTTACTGTTAGAATTTTGCTTGTTGGAATGCTAAGCCTGAAGATTTTTGTGGGGGGATTGTCATTTAGGGTTGTTTGGTTTGGGGTTTTTGTTTTGGTGGTTCTTCTATTTTGGAAATAAAACTTTAAAACAGTTATTTTAAGGCAGTTGTCTTTTCTTCCTACAGCTACAAGCTTTGGTATAGCTCTGCCAGCTTGGATTGTGGATCAGAAAAATTCCATCTTGGTGAGTCAAGTTAATTAGCTCAAGATTTGAAAGGGATCTTTCAAATGTTAGCCTTAAAAATCTTAGAATGCATTGGATTGGAAAGGACCTTTAAAGGTCATCTAGTCCAACACCCCTGCAGCAAGCAGGGCATCTTTAACCAGATTGGGTTGCTCAGACCCCTGTCAGGCCTGAATAACACCAGGGATGGGTTCTCTGCTACCTCCCTGGGCAACCTGTTACAGTGTTCCTCTACCTTCATAGTCGAGCCCTTTTTTTCCTTTCCTCCTGGTTCCCAGAGACCCTTTTTTTTTCCTCCCCCCCTGGTGCCCACAGACCCTTTTTTTCCTCCCGCCCTGGTGCCCAGAGACCTTTTTTTTCCTCCCCTCTTGCATAACTGATCATAAAGATGACATACACTAAAGTCATGCTCCTTATTTGTCCCCTCCCCTACTGATTATACCACTGCTGAGTCGTTCTTCTGAAATAATAATAGCTCTTATGCAATAAGGCTGCATTAATTTGTAGTGGGCTGGTGGTAATAAAAAATATTTGGCTGTATTTTTGGACAAAGATTAAACAAGAGTAGTATGAAGTAACAGAAGTAACTAAGACACCATTTCATCATTTGTCTCTAGGTTTTGCTTGTATATGGACTAGCATTTATGGTTATTCTTCCAGTTGTTGTGGTAAGTATCATCTAATTAATATTCTCCCCTCTAACCAAAGCTGAGCCATAACTGGAGTTGCTTGTTCTTGGCCATTCATGGAGAGACTGAGCAAACTCTCTCTTTGAAATATTTTTTTAGTGTGGGTGGTCTCTTTTGTTGTGGAAAAAAGTGTAGCTGCTGTGGAGTTTGCAATAAAAGATGCAGTGCTACGACAGCCAGGTAGGGTTGGTCTCTTCTGCCAGGCACCCAGGGACAGAACAAGAGGACACAGCCTCAAGCTGCACTAGGGCAGGTTCAGGCTCTATGATGGGAAGAAGTTCTTCACAGCAAGAGTGATTGGCATTGGAATGGGCTGCTCGGGAAAGTGGTGGAGTCCCCATCCCTGGAGGTGTTTAAGAGGAGGTTGGATGAGGCACTTAGTGCCATGGGTTAGTTAATTAGAAGACTTAGGTGTTAGGTTGAACTTGATGATCCTATAGGTCTTTTCCAGCCTGATTGTGATTCTGTGACAGAGAGAGGGCAGTAGGGAATGTATTTGCTATTACAAGAATTAGACTGAGTTGTGCCTTGCACCTTGTGTCATTCATCACATGAAAATTAATGCAATGTGATGAACTCAGGAGTATTTTCAGTGGTGTTACTGTAGAGCCAAGACTGAGCTGTGTGTAGCTGATGATACTGGAATGATCAGTCATGTGGAACAGGTTGTTGATTTAGTTTCTCCTGGCTGCCTTTGTTTTCATACCTTCAGTTTTTATTGATCTTGTGTACACCATGAGATGCCTGCCCTTGAGATTTCTTTGTGTGAGGGATCAATTGCTAGGTGAGTGGAGTTTCAGGGCTGAGGTTTGCCCTACAGTATTGCTTTTGGACAATGTGCCTTATTCAGTGATTGTGTGTTTGGGGCATGGCATGAGGAAAGAACCAGAAATTTGACACCCAGAAACCTTCATGTTTTGGCAAAGAAGAGTTTAATTTGAGAAAGTGCCCTGGGGGCTTGGCAGCTGCTTCCAGCTCTGTATGCAGAGCCTCAGCCAGGCATTATCCCTTCTCTTCGAGAGTCATTCTGCATAATTGAGGATTTAGTATAGAAAATTAGCTGTGGTGGTTTCAACAAGTTGTTGAATAAAGATTCTGAAACCCAGAGTAGAATGTCTACATATTTTTCCATTCTCCCTTTTACGTTGGTGTCTGTTGATGCTCTTTTGTACACATGTGCTTGCAGTGATTTATACCAGGTTTATCACAGCTTAAGTGAAAGTAAACATCCTTCCTCTTGTTACAAAGGAATGTCCCAAGCAGAGAAAAACACAATCTGCCTTTTCATACCCCTATGCCAGATGTGGACTTCTGCATTCAGACTTGACACTGTAAATTTCTTTTATAGCCAGTGAGGAGGAGTAGTCATTTTTATGGAGCAAGTCATTTTATCATTTCATTCTAGAGTAGCTGTACAGGATGATTCATGTCTTTAATGGGCCTGTTTCTCTTTTATGAATCAATAAAGAAGCCAGAGTTACCCACAGTGTAGTCATCCTGTATCTGAGATTGGCATCTAAAATAGGTGAGGCTAGTTCCCTCCTTTGAATCCTGAACAACACCAAAGGAGTACACTGAGATGTATTTCTTCATAGATCTCCACTGACCTAAATAATGTTCTCTACATGAGGCAAGAGAGGCAGGATGTGTCTGCAGAAGTACTTGGGGCAGCCCCTTTCATGGACTGACTGTAGTCATATATATTTAGGCACTGGAATGAGCTGCACAACATGAGACTGTGTCCCCTTATTCTGTTGCTGGTTGCCTGGCAGAAGAGCCCAACCCCACCTGGCTACAGCCTCCCTTCAGGTAGTTGTAGCCAGCAATGAGGTTTGCCCTGAGTCTTCTCTTCCCCAGGCTGAACAACCCGAGGTGTCCTTTTAAAAGGTGTCAGCAAATAGCTTTTGTCTCCTTTTCCTTTTTGAAATTCAGATGAACTTAGCATAGGTAAAATCAGTTCAGGTATTCACAGACTGCTTCAGGTTGGACTGGACCTTCAAAGGCTGTCTTGTCCAACCCCCCTGCAGTCAGCAGGGACACCCCCAACTAGAGCTGTCCAAAGCCTCATCAAGTCTGATCTTGAATGTCTCCAGGGGCAGTACCCCAACCACATCCCTGGGCAAGTGTTATCTGTTTGAGGTGCTCCAGTAGAGCTGTTGCAGTGCTTCATCATAGCTAATGGTGTTTTGTCCTTGCTAAATGCCTCAGGGTTCCTGGTGGTACCGATCGATACGGTACAGTGGAGATCAAATCCTCATTCGGACGACTCAAATATATACCTATTTTGTCTACAAAACAAGGAACATGGACATGAAACGTAAGTAAAAGACATCTTGAAGTGTTGATCTCTTCATCTGGCAATGACCATCTGCTGATGTTAAGATGCTTCTGCTTTATAAGCCTTTGTTAGCTTAAAATAACATTTCTGGGTCTTTTGGAGTGTTTTTAAGAGCTTCATTTTGTCACAGGTGAAGAGCACTGTGTAAGGAGGTTTAAGTATTTGG
This sequence comes from Tricholaema leucomelas, assembly GCA_013400475.1. Classification (NCBI taxonomy): domain Eukaryota; kingdom Metazoa; phylum Chordata; class Aves; order Piciformes; family Lybiidae; genus Tricholaema lacrymosa; species Tricholaema leucomelas. The sequence continues at coordinate 1,045,059 of WAAF01002413.1, forward strand.
GAGAGAGATTTATAGATCTGTTTTATGTCTCTACTGACATGCTGACCTGCCTATAGTCCTGAGTGACTGTGTGGCTCCTAGGAGTACAGCCTCTGTCTGTGTGTTTTCTTCTGTTAGTGGAACAAAATAGGCTTGGGGGATTTTCTAGGGGCTGCCATAAAGTTTTTAGATCACCAAGGAGCGAGCTAACATTTCTGTACTTATTGTATAGCTAAATTTCTCTTTAACAATTTACTCTCAAGCTCATGTTATAGAATAAAATAGAATAGAATCAACCAGGTTGGAAGAGACCTCCAAGATCATCCAGTCCAACCTATCACCCAGCCCTGTCCAGTCAACTAGACCATAGCACTAAGTGCCTTATCCAGGCTTTCCTTTGTTACTTATGTATAGTTTCTGATAGATTTTCATTTCTCCTTCTCTGCTCACTTCTAAAGGAAGAGCTCCATTCCATTTCAGGGAAAAAGTCTGTAGCTGCATTATATTGATGCAGAATTGGATCTTTCAGTTTGGAGGCTGGCATGGGCCTGAAGAATTGGCATGATACTAGTTAGTTGTGGATTGGATTTTACTAGATGGAATGCTCAGGGCAATTGAAAAGCAGAATTAAAAACTTCCTCAAAGCATCTGAAAAGGGTTCATAAATATATTCTCTTTTTAGATTTGATGGAAACATCTTCTCTTGATATACCTTTTTGTGCTTCACAGATAATCCAAGAGGCCTAGGAGGTAGATGGGTGGGAATGTGTTTGCTTTCCAGTCGTAGCATGCATGGATTTCTGTGTGTGGGATTCAGTCCAGTTTATTCTCTCCACCTTGCTGTGTTCTCCTGCTTTTTCCCCTCTCCAAACAGTTAAGTGAGAAAGAAGGAATGGGAGAGCAGGGGAGATTTCTTTAGAAGTTTAGGGTGGTTACTGCAAAGCCATTCCTTACTCTCTCCAAACTTGTTGTCAGGAGTAGATTACTGAACCTTGCTTTGAGGCTTGCCTTGTTGCTCCTACAAACTGATTAAAAAAAGGTTTAACTGGCCTTATTTAAGGACTTGACCCCAGGACTCTCTGGAAGTGTTAAGGGCAGGGCAGGTTTTTTCACTGATCTCTGTTGGACTGTCTGAATGAAAAATGAGTCACAGCTGAGATGGTTTAGACAAACCACATAGTGACCAGGTGAGGCTTTTGCTTGGTTATGAGCTCCATACTGGTGAGGCACCAGTGCCAAAACTCAAGGCTTAAGCCTGGGCAAGTGTTATCAACCTGGGCAGGAGTGGGACAAATCTGCATGACTTGCCTTGTGTTAGGTACTTTATTTTAAGCTTCAAGACAAATGAGTTTATTATAAAGCTTCCTTTCTTGATGCTGCACAATTGTGGCTCTTAAATAATAGGGAAGTATTTATAGCTCTTTGAAACTCTTCAATATGCTCTGCTCAGGAAGTAAATAGATACTTGAGAACAGGAGTGAAAATTGATGCTCAGGGAACTTGACTAATTGTTAGTAGGTGGAATTCACTGAGCATTGCAAGTGAGCAAAAATAACTTGGACTTGCTCAAAATGTAAGAACAAAGCTTGAGTAATTGCTGAAAAGGTCATTTTAACTGGAGCAAATGATGGGGTGAGCTTTCTCTTGTCTGGGGCTGGGGGGGTCTGATGTGTTCATGAGCAGAACAGCTCATAGTACCCCACTGTGTCCTCCTTTCATCTTAATTACGTAACCAAATCTTCGGAGGTAGTGTGGATTTTCCTAATTGCATTAGGAAAAGAGCAGTCCATCATCTTCATGGAATTTGTTTGCAGGGTTATTTGTTGAGCTGCTTTTCTGATCATTAAAAGGCTTTTTTTTTTTTGGTGACTTTTCAATGCTGGCTGAACAGAAAATTTAAGTTGAAATTTTATCTTTCCCTCCTGCCCCTCCAGTCCACACATCACCGTGCAGCCACAGGCACATGAGTTACTGAGAGTGCTCTTGGGCATGCAGATGCAAACTGCTGTGCAGTGATGTCTGCCAGTCCTAAAGAAGCCTGGCTGTGTTTTTGTGGAGACATTTAGAGGCAAAGGCTGCACTTGATGCCATGCAAAATGGAGCCTTGAGCGATCTCTTTTGTCTTGTGCCAGCCATTGGTTCTTGCCTCCTTTGCCCGCTGGCAGTAGTGACAGATCCATTAAATAGAGAGCATGGATATTCAGGGTTGGTGGGGGAAGAGTTGGGAATAAGTTGTAAAACTGAGGGTTCTGAAGAAATAACTGGGTGGCATAGGATGTTGCTGACATTTTCTCTGTCTGCCTCCAATTATCTTTGCAGGGCTTATCATGGTTTTAGCAGGGGCCTCCGAATTTGATCCTCAGTACAACAAAGATGCTACAAGCAGACCAGCAGACAACATTCAGATCCCACAGGTTAGTTACATCAGGAGATGTTTTCTAAAGAACTGACACCTCCAAGGGAAGAGGGAGGTGGTGTTTGATAGAATTCAAGTTCTTCAAAGGCAGTAATTTCGTTGAGGTGCAACTGTGTCTCTTCAGAAGTAGAAATCAAGTGCTAGACTTGTGTGGGTTTGTGGGGTTTGGGTTTTCTTACTTAAAGAGAAGGCAACATCAATTGGTGATAATGCTTAGCTTGAAGGGAATCAGCTTACTTACAGACTGCTGGGTTGGGGTTTTGGGGAGGGGTGAACTAATCAGAGAACTTAGTCTTATAAATGTTCAGTATTGATCTAAGGTGGTGACTATCAATAAAGTCCTTTTATAAACATCATTAATGCAGGTCTGGTTAGACATGTTCTTACTGAAATAAAATTATCAGATCTCTGAGTTAATATCTTTAAATATTATAAAGAATCCTTCCTGAATGTCAGCTCCCTTCTGGTTGCCTTTTTTCATTTCCTCTCTTCCCAGCAGTTCAATTTCCCTATTTAATTTCCAGTCTTCCCCAACAGCTTCCCTAATGCATACTGTGGCAAGTAATTATCACTAGCAGAGCTTTAGGAGATCTTATTGATGAGAAACATTTTGGCTTGAAGAAATTCAAAGCACACTATTACAGAAGTACTCCAATGAAAATGTTCTGTGTTTTGCAGAATGAGAGAGGATGGTCCCACAGGTTGAAACTTTTTATAGAATCAGTCAGAGAAGACTGATTCTATAAATCTTGGAAGAGACCTCTAAGCTCATCCAGCCCAACCTAGCACCTAGCCCTAGACAGTCAACCAGACCATAGCACTAAGTGCCTCATCCAGGCTTTGCTTCAACACCTCCAGGGACTGCAGCTCCACCACCTCCCTGGGCAGCCCATTCCAATGCCAATCACTCTCTCTGCCAACAGCTTCCTAACATCCAGCCTAGACCTCCCCTGGCACAACCTGAGACTGTATCCCCTTGTTCTGTTGCTGGTTACCCAGGAGAAGAGCCCAAACCCACCTGGCTACAGCCTCCCTTCAGGTAGTTGTAGCCAGCAATGAGGTCTGCCCTGAGCCTCCTCTTCTGCAGGCTGCACACCCCCAGCTCCCTGAGCCTCTCCTCATGGGGTCTGTGATCCAGGCGTCTCACCAACTTCATTGCCATTCTCTGGACACCTTCCAGCACCTCAACATCTCTCTTGAATTGAGGAGCCCAGAACTGGACACAGCACTCAAGGTGTGGCCTGAGCAGTGCTGAGCACAGGGGCAGAATAACCTCCCTTGTCCTACTGGCCACAATTCCTGAGCCAGGCCAGGATGCCATCGGCTGTCCTGGCCACCTGGGCACACTGCTGGCTCATGTTCAGGTGCTATCTACCAGTACCCCCAGGTCCCTCTCAGCCTAGTTGCTCTCAGCCACTCTCTCCCCTGCCTGTAGCACTGTTTGGGATTGTAGCCAAAGTGTAGAACCCTGCACTTGGCCTTGTTAAATCTCACACAGTTGAATTTTCAAGTCATAAACATACTTTCATGTCCTAAACATAAAATAAGCTGAGATACCTCTTTACTAAACTGCCTCTTTATCTTCTTGTGAACTATTTAATGTGGTTAGATGAGGCTTTTCAGCAGGACTGTGCTTGGGACCACAAAGCCTGGGAAAGTTCACCTTGATCATCAGTTGTGAGCTGTTGCAAGCATTGGCATTGTGCAAGCCCTTTACATTTAACACTTCTGTATTTAAAAGGCAGCCAAGCCTCCTGTAACTGTATCCCACTGAGAAGCTGTTCCAGAACTCGCTGTTCTAGTGCTTAGGAGTGTTTGTGATCAGTTTATATCTATGGTTTGTCATCATTATTCTTGAGCCTAAATGATTCTTGCTTATGTATCCTTAATGCACGTACAGACAGAAGCAGCAGCCTGTTTGTTTTCTTTTTGTCTTCAGTTTGTTTCCCTCATCTTGCTACATGCTGAACTTGTTTGTCAGCCCACCAGGAAAGTCCAGCTTGTAACCCTCCTTCCACTTGGTTTGTAGGTTCGTAGAATGGTTTGGGTTAGAAGAGACACTTTAAAGATCATCTAGTTCCAGTCCCCTTGCCATGGCCAGGAACACCTCCCTCTAGCCCAAGTTCAAGGCCTCATCCAATCTGGCCTAAAACACCTCCAGGGAAGAAGCATCCACAGCCTCCCTGGGCAACCTGTGCCAGTGTCTCACAACACTCACTGTCAAGAATTTCTTTCTAACCTCCAGTCTCTTCCCATCTTCAAGATTGAGTCTGTTCCCTCTAGTCCTATCACTACAAGCCTGTGTAGAAAGTCCCTTCCTGGCATTCTTGTAGCCCCCTTCAGGTACTGGAAAGCTGCTTTAAAGTCTCCCTGGAGCCTTCTCTTCTCCATGCTGAACGGCCCCAACTCTCTCAGCCTGTTCCCCTAGGGAGGGTTCTGCAGTCCTCTGATCACCTTCATGGCTTTCTCTGGACCCACTCCAGCAGCTCCACCCAGCAGAACTGGGCACAGTACTGCAGGTGGGGATCTCACGAGAGCCGAGGGGCAGATTCGCCTCCCTCATCCTGCTGGTCACGCTGCTTTTGATACATCCCAGGACTACTTCTAAGACCTAGACAACTTTGTCAGATGAGTGAAAGGTCTCAAGATGATTCTTTTTGCTAGTGCCTATTGAATTGAATAGAAATACCTTAGAGATATGATTGAATCTGGTAAACCATGGCAGTAAAATCAGGTTTTAAACGTATGTATCTATCAATACAAATTCATGCAGTGCTATTTGAGGTTAGTTTCTTGTGTGAAAATCTTTACTTCCTTCCTCACCCACACGTTGGAGCAAGGCATTTCAAGTTCCTTTTCAGAGCTGTGTTATGAATAAAAGTGGTAAATGTTCATCTTTCCAGGGAAAAGTTACTTAAAGGCTCGCTATTGGGAATAGCTTTTTCTCCTTCCAAACTGCTCTCCTCCTGTCTTTGTTTCTCTTTAGCACCAAAACAGCTGTTTGTCTTTATCCTTTCTTTTAGCTAATCAGAGAAATTGGTGGCATAAATTTGAAGAAGAATGAGCCTCCACTCACCTGCCCTTACAGCCTGAAAGCCAGGGTTCTGCTGTTGACTCATCTTGCCAGGATGAAAGTTCCTGAGGTGCTTGAAGAAGGTAGTGGCTTCTCTCCTGACTGGAGAGGATTTTCTCATTCTCTTGATAGCCCTGTAATATCCTAGTTTTAAACATGGGTTGTTTGGGCTGCAAATGTGACTTTGATCAAGCTTGGGGGGTTTCTTTTGGTTGGTTTGGGGTTTTGATTTTTTTTTCTTTCTTTGTTTTGTGTTTTATTTTCTTGGTGCTTTCGGTGGTGTTGTTTCCTTTGTAACAAAGAGTTATGCATATGAAGTGTATTTGCTTTTCAGAGTAAAGAAATCCAAGATAAGCATAATATTTCTTTCTAACATTTCCAGTCATGGTTGGTTTTGGAGTTTTTCCCTTCACTCTGTGTAAAGCAGGGGTGAGAAGGTTAGGACTTCTAGGTATCAGTTACATCTCTCTGCTTTGCTTTTGTGTTTTGCAATTTTCTTGCTAGGGAATACACAAACTGAAATGTTCCTCAGTGCAGTACTTCAGTTTCAGCCATAGAATCATGGGATTTGTTTTGGTTGGAAATGATCTTTAAGACAGACTAAGCCAAGCCATTCTCCAACTCTACCAAGGCTGGTGCTTAAACTCTGCCCCTCAGCACCATCTCTTGTGTCTCTCGAATGCCTCCAGGGATGGGGATCCAACCACTTCCCTGAGCAGCCTGTTCCAGTGTTGACTTCTGAGGCTGAGTAGCAGACTTGGGATGTTCTGTATTTTAATGCAAATGAATAAAACCTCAAATCACATGAACAGTGAAGAAGCTTTGATTCCAATTTTTCAGACTCTTTCAAAAGGAAAAAGGTCAATTTTAAATAGCCACTGAAAATACCTCCTCTTCCTTGCTACTGTGTACTTAGAACTTCACAGCTCTGTAATCAGAAGTGGTTAGCAATTTGCAAAGAAAGGTTTGCCCCCAAATTGGTGTTTCACTTCAAAATGCTCTTTAAAAATCTGTGATCACCAAAAGAATTAATGCTGTGAGTAGTCTGTGCCATCCTGTTGCTTTTTCAGGTGGATCTAATGAGTACTTCTTCATGGGCTTGTGTAGCCTGGAGAAGAGGAGGCTCGTGGCAGGGGGGCTTTGTTGCTGTCTACAACTACCTGAAAGGAGGATGTAGCCAGGTGGGGGTTGGCCTCTTCTCCCAGGCAACCAGTGACAGAATGAGGGGACACAGTCTCAAGCTGACCCAGGGCAGGTTTAGGCTGGGTATTAGGAAGAAGTTCTTCTCAGAAAGAGTGATTAGAGATTGGAATGGGCTGCCCAGGGATGTGGTGGAGTCACCATCCCTAGAAGTGTTTAAAAAGAGACTGGACCATGTGGCATGGTTTAGTTGATTAGATGATGTTGAGTGATAGGTTGGACTTGATCACCTTGAAGATCTTTTCCAACCTGATTGATTCTGTGTGTGGTTTGGTGTGGAAACTGCTCACCTGGTACACAAACTTTTATGTTCCTTTTTAGCAGTGCTCTTCCCTGTTTTGTTAGGGAATGTTCTGGATGAATGTGTCAATTTTCACTGATGTAAGAACTATTAAATGTCCAGTATGTGTAAACTGTCCCTTTTTCCCCCCCCTTGTAAGTGCAGCATAATTGCAGCCAGTTATGTCTTGCAGATCAGCAGTTTATCCTGAAGAAGAGTCCTGCGCTGCTTCAGGAAATGATTAATGTGATCTGCCAGCTAATCATAATGGCTCGGAGCAGGGAAGGTAAGAAAAACTCTGTAATTAAAGCTAGTAAATACCATTCTTCACTGCAGTGTTTCCTGAAGTCTGTGCTCCTCTTAGGAAGCTTAACCTGTGATATTTAGAAATGCCTCAGTGTGCTTCTGCTCTTCTCACTGTAATGAGAGAGCTCTCCCATTTTGAAGATTGAAATGCTGCTGCTGCCACCAAGCCCTGCTCTGAAATCTTGAGCATCTCTCTTCACCTTGTGATTTTTTTTTTTCTCTCCAATTAAAAGTTGATGTTGTTGTTCCCCCCCACCCCCACCCCTTAAACGCAGTTGAAAACCTTTTCTTAAAGATCTGGTCCATTTTTGGTAGCAAAACACTCAGTGTGAGACATGTTGAACCTTATGTTCATCTGTCTTTTAATTTGCGCTTTCACAGTTCTTCCTCCTCTCCTAAGTGTGTCACTCATGTTTTGGCTCATTCCTTTGCTGTCATTTCTTTGTGTCTGTTGCCTTTATTTCTCCATTTCTGGTTCCTGTGCTGGTGAGCAAGCTATGTAGGTTGCTTTTTGTTTTTTGACCTTCTCTTTCTTTCCCTGAACTTGTAGTGGCAGGTGCTGAGCTGTAATTGCTGTAGAAATTACAGTTTGATTGAAAAAGTAATATTTAAACTTTTGTTTTTTTACTGTAAAAAAAAAAAAAGGCAATTATGCTGGAGATGCTTGCAGTGTAAAGAAACTGAGACTGGGATCTCAATCTGTTGTTGTAATAAAAATAGGCAAGGCATTTCCTAAATGTCAAGCTGGGGACCGTTCGTTTTGCTTGCCATCAAATAATGCATTGATTGCCTCCTAACAGGGGTGGTTTGGGGGAAGATTGTTCCCAGCACTGTTGCTGGTGATGCTGGAAATTGTGTTCCTCAGAAAAGATTGTTAAAAGTATAGGGAAAGATGCAGAAAGACTCTTAAATAAAATGACAGGCATCATAACAATGATAAAATAATAAACCAAAATGACAGGCATGCCCTGGAGATATTCAGAGTGAGCCTCAACAGGGCTCTGGGCATCCTGATCTAGTTGAGGATGCCTCTGCTTACTGCAGAGGGGTTGGACTGGAGGTCCTTTGGAGGTCCTTTTCAACTCAGACCATTCTCGGACCATGTGTTCAGAGAAGGGCGATGAAAGGTGAAAGGCCTGGAACTCAAACCCTATGAGGAGAAGCTGAGGGAGCTGGGGGTGTGCAGCCTGGAGAAGAGGATGCTCAGGGGTGACCTCATTGCTGTCTATAACTACCTGAAGGGAGGCTGTAGCTAGGTGGGGTTGGGCTCTTCTTCCAGGCAACCAGCAATAGAACAAAGGAACACAGTCTCAAGTTGTGCCAAGGGAGGTCTAGGCTGGATGTTAGGAGGAAGTTGTTGGCAGAGAGAGTGATTGGCATTGGNGTTGTTGTCAGAGAGAGTGATTGGCATTGGAATGGGCTGCCCAGGGAGGTGGTGGAGTCACCATCCCTGGAGGTGTTGAAGCAAAGCCTGGCTGGGGCACTTAGTGCCATGGTCTGGTTGATTGTCTAGGGCTGGGTGCTAGGTTGGACTGGGTGATGTTGGAGGTCTCTTCCAACCTGCTTGATTCTATGATTCTATAAATTACAGAAGCCTTCTATTGTACAGCTATAAAATTGCCTTCAGTCCTTTCATATAGAATCATTTTGGTTGGAAAAGACCTTTAAGGTCGAATCCAACAGGACTTATCCATTATCTTATTCTGAGTGTATGCCTCACCTATCAGTTCAGTGAAAGATTTCAGTAGCTTGAACTCCTCTTGGCTCTCAGATGAGGATCTAACTTCTTTTTCTGTTTCATTGTAAAGCATTTATAGAGCAACTTGAAAACTGCCAGTTCCTTGAGGCAGCTCTTGAACTTGTGGGGGAGTTCTGACAGGAGCTTTCTAAGCAGAGTTTTGAGAAGTCTTATTTATGAATGGATGGTTGTCTAACAAAGTTCAGTACCAATTTGTGGAAGCCTGAGAATGGTAGATGGAAGTCTTTCCCTTTCTTTATTTTCAGCTGTGATAGCCTAAATAGAAGGAAGAAAACGTTGTTGGAGATGTGTGACTGCAGTTGAGAGTTAAAAGGCTGCCTGGTGTATTATGCTGAACAGTTTAAGCTGCTTCATTCTTTTGGTTGACTGGGAGCTTGGTTTCCTGTAGTGTCCCATAGAAGGATGCATTGTGAGAATATGAGGAAAAACAGAAGTTAAAAATGATCTGGTCTGTTTCATTCTCCTCAAGAAAGGGAGTTCCGTGCTCCATCTTTGGGATCTTTGGAAAATTGCATGAAGCTTTCCCAGATGACTGTCCAGGGACTTCAGCAGTTCAAGTCTCCCCTTTTGCAGCTGCCTCACATTGAAGAAGACAATCTCAGGCGAGTCTCCAATCATAAAAAGGTACACAACTACTTGGTAACTTGTTGCAGATCAGCAGTTTAGCTCATAATCCCATCTATCCTTCCTCCTGAATGAGACCAATTGATTAGCCCTCTTTGGGCAGAATTCCTCTGCATTGAACTGATCAAAAGCAGAGTCCCCTGGAGCTGTCAGCAGGCTGTGTGGATGTGTGAAGTTGTTCTTACTAAAAGACATTTATAATGGTGAGATAATCAGATGTTCAGACAAGTCTGTGTTGGTTTTATCCTTTTTGCTCTGCTCTGCAAATCTTAAAAGAATAGGTTCTAGATTTGTTTGCAGTTCTGGGAGGGGGAGAACCAAACAGGTACTTGTGCTTAGTCATTCCTGCTAATAGAAATCTCAAAGCACCAAAGTGGTCTAAAGAACTCAGATTTCTTGGCTCAGCTTTCTGAACAAGCTGGCTAAAGTAAGAGGTTTTTTTTAAGGAACTTAGCCAGTTTCTAAGGGTAATATGTAAGGAATACCTCAGTGCTCCAACCTGTGAGACCTAGCAAGTTTGAATGCAGCCTTTCTGTTTTGTTGCTCAAAACATGAGTGCTTGTTTCCTAAAGTATGCTTTGGATTGTTTTTTTTCAATTAGAACAGATCTGGTCTTAGCCTTCCAGTATCTGAAGGGGGCTACAGGAGGGCTGGGGAGGGACTATTGACAAGGTGTTGTAATGACAGGACGAGGAGTAAGGGGTTTAAACTGGCAGAGGGGAGAATTAGACTGGATGTTAGGAGGAAACTCTTTCCAGTGAGGGTGGTGAAACACTGAAACAGGTTGCCCAAAGAGGTTGGGGATGCTTCTTTCCTGGAGGTGTTCAAGGCCAGGTTGGATGAGGCCCTGAGCGACCTGTTCTAGTGGGAGGTGCCCCTGCCTATGGTGGGGGGTTGGAACTGGATGAGCTTTGAGGTCCCTTCCAACTTAAGCTATTCTGTGGTCCTTTTGCTTGGCACCACTGGCAAGAGACTGGCTCTGTCTTTACACCCTTCTTTCATCTGGGCTTGGAAGAGTGGGGTTGAAGGTTGGACTCAATGATCTTGAAGGTCTTTTCCAACCTAAATGACTCTGATTCTGAAGACTATGATTGTGGAAACGGTGTGTGTGTGTGTCAGTAACAGAGAGACACCAACAATGTGTTACCAGGAGTTTGTGGACTGCATTCTTTGCTACCATCTGACTTTACTTTTTTTCCTCCCCTCTTCTTTTTTCCTGCATCCAGTATAAAATCAAAAGTATTCAGGATTTGGTGAGTCTGAAAGGTTCTGATCGCCGCAATTTACTGCACTTCCTAGAAGACAAGAAATACGATGAAGTTATGGCTGTCCTTGGCAGCTTTCCATATGTCACCATGGATATAAAACCACAGGGTGAGTAGGAGATCCTTTTGTTCTGTATGTGTTGCTCTCCTGATAATTTGATAGTCTGCTGTCGGCATCCTGTTGGAGGACGCTGAAACACAGCTCACATTTAAGTCATGTGGCCTGGAAACTGCATAACCATTTTGAGTATGAGATGTAGATCCTGGCAAGATTAAGTACATAGACACATTCCACAGGTTCTCAGGCCAGTAGTAGTTTCTCTGAGAGAAGCTTACTGATCTTTCATCTGCTGGTTTAATATTTCAGGAGCAATATGAAATTCTGGTTGAAATACCACTTCTTTTAGCTGTCCTAAAAACGTGTCCTTATTGCAGAATTGATGCTCAGCTTATTCCAGCATGGAGAGACCTTTGTGAGATTTGGAGTTGGAGATCCTCATGACTAAATGTTCATGGGTTCCTTTGTGATAATCCTGATCTGGCAGAATTTATGCATGTTATGCTTAGCTACCTTTTGTGTGCAGTTTCCACTGAGTGTCTGATGCTGTTCCTCTCAGAAGATGAAGTATATGATCTTTCGAGGTCACTTCCCCTTGACTGCTGTGTCCAATTCTGGGCCCCTCAATTCAAGAGAGATGTTGAGGTGCTGGAAGGTGTCCAGAGAAGGGCAACAAAGCTGGTGAAAGGCCTGGAACACAAAAACTATGAGGGGAGGCTGAGGGAGCTGGAGTTGTTTAGCCTGGAGAAGAGGAGGCTCAGGGCAGACCTCATTGCTGTCTACAACTACCTGAAGGGAGGTTGTAGTCAGGTAGGGTTGGGCTCTTCTCCCAGACAACCAGCAACAGAGTAAGGGGATACAGCCTCAAGTTGTGCCAGGGGAAGTCTAGGCTGGATGTTAGGAGGGAGTTGTTGGCAGAGAGAGTGATTGGCATTGGAATGGGCTGCCCAGGGAGGTGGTGGAGTCACCGTCCCTGGAGGGGTTGAAGCCAAGCCTGGATGAGGCACTTAGTGCCATGGTCTGGTTGATTGTCTAGGGCTGGGTGCTAGATTGGACTGGGTGATGTTGGAGGTCTCTTCCAACCTGGTTGATTCTATGATTCCATCCCCTGACATTCCATGATTCTATATGGTTGGGCATTTTCTGCTAGACAGCCATAGAGTGGAAAGTGAATTGGTTCTGCAGGCTGCTTGCCTTTGTAGAGTATAAAATCATAGAATGAAACAGACCTTAAAGATCATCTGCAGTTGCTACACTGGGATAGAATTCCCTAACCTGGGACATTCTTCATAGATTGGAGATATAAACTTCTTCAGTGGTTTTCCTGCTGGTCTTATGCTTTAGTTAAAATCACAGAGTGGGCTGGGTTGGAAGGGACCTCCAAAGGTCATCCAGTCCAACCCTCTCTGCAGTCAGCAGGGACATCTTCAACTGGATCAGATTGCCCAGAGCCTTGTTGAGCCTCACTTTGAATGTCCCCAGGGATGGGGCCACAACCACCTCCCTGGGCAACCTGTTCCTGTGTTCCACTACCTTCATAGTAAAGAATAATTACTGTTCTTGCTTTTATTGTCCTTCGCCTTCTATTTTAACAATCATGCATTTAATTGTGGGTCTTTTCTCTAATGTGGCATTGTAACTGAGCTGTTAATCCTAGGGAAGTCAGGAATATCAAAGTTATGATTCCCAGAACAAATACAAATGGATCCCTTTGGCTATGTGCAGTATTTCATGTTTCTGAAGTGCTGTGCTTAAAATATATAATGCTCAATGTTAAAAGAGTTATGGTTCCCCCAGCAGCTGTAACTTTGAATCTTCAAACTTTTCATACCAATTAAAATCTCAGAGTCCAAGTTGCTGGTTTGTAGTTTGCTGATTTGCCAGCCCTCATCCTGATAGTCATGAAATAATGTTTTGAAATATGATTTTCTTTTAAAATCTGGAATTTGTAAGCAGAACCAGTGTTTAATGGGGGGGGGGAGGGGGAGAGGAAAGGAAGCTGTTAAAGATATTTAATAGATGTGTTGCTTTTCTTTTTTACACTTAGTTTTGGATGATGAAGACAGCAACAATATTACAGTAGGTTCTCTTGTCACTGTTCTGGTCACGCTGACAAGACAGACCATGGCAGTAAGTATTAAGAATGTTTGTTCTTTCAGAGTAGCTGCAAGTATATGCTAATAAACAGGCATTTCTTCTTTGTAAGCCAGCCTAGTGTTCTGTAAATACAACTCTAAAATGCAGAGAATTTGTGCTCTTAATCTTCTCAGGTTTTGTTTCTGAATGAGAAAGTTTTCCTGGAATCAAACCAAAGTCCAGTCTGACCTGTTGCAGTTGTCTAGGGAACAGTAAAAGAATATGGCAAGTGATGCTGCCCCTGAGGTTTGTGAATAACAGGAAAAGAGACTTTCAGAAGCTCAGTTCTTGAACTAGAATAAAGTGTTCACTCAAGTCCTTCGCAAGGTGTCTGAGGCTCAGAGTTACAAAACTCTTGGGGTTTTTATATGCTTTTATGAAAGAAACTCAGTCCAGCAGAATGTACATGGTTTAAGGGAGGTACACCAATGCCATGTGAAGGAAGTGATCTGCTCAGTAGGTAGCAATCACAGAATGTTAGGGGTTGGATGAAACCTCCAGAGATCAAGTCCACCCCCCCTGCCAGAGCAGGATCACCTAGGCAGGTCACACAGGAACACATTCAGGCATGTTTAGAAAGCCTCCAGACAAGGAGACTCCACAGCCTCCCTGGGCAGCCTGCTCCAGGGCTCCATCACCCTCACTATAAAGAAGTTTCTCCTCATATTGGAATGGGCTGCCCAGGGAGGTGGTGGAGTTGCTGTCCCTGGAGGTGTTCAAGAAAAGCCTGGGTGAGGCACTTAGTGCCATGGTCTGGTTGACTGGCTAGGGCTGGGTGCTAGGTTGGACTGGGTGAGCTTGGAGTTCTCTTCCAACCTGATTGATTCTATATTGAGATGGAACCTCCTGTGTTCTAGCTTGTACCTGTTGTGTCTTGTCCTGTCACTGGGCACCTCCAAAGGCAGCCTGGTACCACTTTTGTGACACCTGCCCCTCAGATATTTGTATATACTGATAAGATCTGCTCTCAGCCTTCTCTTCTCCAGACTGTAATAGTCCCAGGTCTCTCAGTCCTTCTTCGTAGGAGAGATGTTCAAATCCTGCAGTGATCCTCATGGCATAACCAAAATAATACTACAGCCTAATAGTTAAACTTCTAACTTGTGCTTATGTTTTAGCTTCTAACACAGTACTAACTTCCTCTGAACAAGAACCTAACCAAGTGTCAATGTTTGCATCATATAATTGTCTAAGTAAACAGAAAGTCTGAGTTATGCCTCTAAAGTGAGGCACAGGAGTGTGGGTGTTAGAGCAGAGTTGAAGCCAGTCCAGCACACAGCAGCCTCTGTGTTCATCCTGTGGAATTTCTGAGTGCATCATCTCAGTGACAACTGAGGATGCAGTGGGCAGGAAGGAAAAGCACAGGATCACTGTGCTGGATTTTAGAAATGAAGGAAAGTGAAAGTTGTAAGCAAGTTGAACTGTTCTTAGAAATTCATTACAATGTCTGTCAGCATATAGAAAACTCATTTAGATGTTTTCCATCTGAACTTCACTATTCTGGCACTGAGGTAGATGAGCCAAGATCTAGAGCTAGCCACTGATGTAATGCTCATGTTTGTCATGATGATGCTCATGTTTGGCATCTTTATATAGGACAGCTCCTTATGACTGATGGACTGTTTCTTTTAATGGTATAGTGCCTTTAGGAGAGAGACATGCATGTTAAAAATCCATTTACAAAGAGAAGCTTTAGTCTACATAATACTTACACTGTGTTTTGTCTTAACACTTTGTGTTTCTGGTTTGATTTGTTCTGTGTCCCTGAGCAGCAGTACAGCTGTTGAAAGTTTTTAATGCTTTGGCAACTGGAGCAGAATTTGCATTTTACTACTGCTTGCTTTTGTGATGGAGGAGTTCTGTGCTTTCTAGAACAAATAGGTTCTTTGGAAGGAGCTGACATGTGCTAAAATTCTTTATGATGCCAGTGATGGAAAAACCCCAAACCAAGTGCTGGAAATGGCCTTTCAGTTTTGATCTGGTTAATCCCCTCTTGTGCGTTTCACTGATAAAAGAATTTGCCATAATGATTAAAACCTTCAGACCTGATTAAAGTGATTTTAAGTTTAAGTTCACATATAAAATGAAGAAAAAAAAAAAAAGTCTTTTGGTATAGAGAGAGGCATTGATGGTTTCTTTTCACATCTTTCTCTAACCAGGAAGTGTTTGAAAAGGAGCAGTCGATCTGTGCGGCGGAAGAGCAGCCAACAGAAGATGGGGTAAGTGGAAAGTGATCTGCCATTGGAATGGGCTGCCCGGAGAGGTGGTGGAGTCAATGTCCCTGGAGGTGTTCAAACAAAGCTTGGATGGGGCAGTTAGTGCCATGGTCTGGTTGATTGGACAGGGCTGAGTAATAGGTTGGACTGGATGAGCTTGGAGGTCTCTTCCGACCTGTTTGATTCTGTGAGAATGAATGTTCATCTTGCTAGCCAAAGAGAACTTTGCTTTCAGTTCCTGAGTTGCTCGTTGTGTGCTTCTTGAGCCTTTTTTGACCCATCCCTTTTCTCTTCAGAAATGCCTACTGAAGTCTCAAGCTATCATAGAATGGTTTAGGTTGGAAGGGACCTCAAGGATCATCTCACTAGAACAGGTTGCTCAAGGCCTCATCCAACCTGGCCTTGAACACCTCCAGGATAGTTGGGGATGACAGAATCACAGAATGTGATTGAAGATTGAACCTCCCTGGGCAACTTGTACCAGTGTCTCGTCACCCTCACTGTAAAGAACCCTCTCCTAACATCCAGTCTGAATCTCCCCTCTGCCAGTTTAAGCCCATTACCTCTTGTCCTGTAATTACAGGACCTATACCTTTTAACTTCTGGCTCTCTGCTTAAAATGCTTAAAGTTAGAGTGAACACCTAAAATGTAATGAACAGAATAAATATTTCAAGTGTTTCTTTCTTACAGCAAGGAGATGTCAACAAAGTTAAGAGCAAAGGATGGCAGCAGAAGAATAAAGGAACCAAGAAGGCTTCAAAATCAAAGAAAAAGAAGCCACTGAAAAAGAAACCTGTGCCACCTTCATTGCAGCCACCCAAACAGCAGAAGCAAAAACAAGCTAATGGGGTAGCTCATGAATTCATTGATGCTCTGGGGTTTTGTTCACTTTAGCACTCCTCATCCAATCAGTGCTTTTTGTCTGTTACATTTTATTCTATGCTGTTATGAAGTAAATCTGCTTCATAGTCCCTTCTTACAGTTCTGCTGTCTTCTGGAAGATGGAGTGTTCTGTACCTTCTGCTTTTCCTTTAAAGGAAAAAAACTGAATGTAGTCTTTTTTTTTTTTCCTGATAAACCAAATAGCTTTAGTGTCTTTTTGCTCCCACTGTATGATGTTTTCTGCACCTCATGGCCTATGCTGTTGGTACTTTCTGCTATACTCTAATTTTCTTCCAGCTCCCTGAAAAGTGACCCTAGAGTTAAATACTGTCTTCTCCTATTTGTCTTGTGGGTGCCATGTGGAGAAGGAAAATTATTTCCCTGCTCTTCTTAGCACATGAGGATTAATCTTCACCACAGGCATGTTCTGTGACACAGGATAGTGTAGATGAAAACAGGAAATAAAGACCTTAAGAGAGGTGCTGTGAATGCTGTGTACTACAGTAATGCAGACCAACTAAAGAGGTGTGGTTTGTTTTCTTTTTCCCATTAGGAAGTAGTGGCAAAGGAAGAAGAGGAGGAGCTTTCTGATAAAGGGAGTGAATCTGAAGAAGAGGAAACAAACAGGGACTCTCAAAGTGAGAAAGATGATGGAAGTGACAGAGACTCTGACAGAGAACAAGATGAGAAGCAAAACAAAGATGATGAAGCTGTAAGCCTTTCCTTTTTTCTCCAAGGGTGATGTTGCCTGTGGGGTTGAGAGAAAATGCACTTTAATCCTCTAGCATCCCCTCAGGCTAGGCAACACTAAGATGAAGGAGTAACACCAGAGATTTTCAGACCTCATTCTGGCCTGAGAGTTTTGTTACTGCAAGTCTGTTTCAGAGAAAACAGTGAAGAGCCTTTGCAGCACAGAAAACTTCAGAATGAGATGTGAAAACCAGTTCTTAACTTCAGGGAGAGACTCTGGTGTTTCTTTGAGCTTCATCTGCTTATTTGCTGCTGTAGATCTGGAGATAAAGTCTTCTTTGAATATTGTTCTTTATGTGCAGTGACTGTTACTGCATAATGCACACTATAGATGTGCTGAACTTGTACACAAGCTTACTAAACTGTTAATTATTTAGTCATTTAAAGCTGTTATTGAGAATGAGGCATTGTGGTGGTAGATGAGATCTGCACCACAGGTCATAAAGTAAAAGTCCCAGTGACAGCTGGAAGTCCCATGCAAGGTGAGAACAAGCTTCTGATGGGAAAAGAATCATCGAGCTCATACTTAGCCCTCTTGCAGCTCAGGTAGTGAATGCTCATAGGCAGTGCTGCAAAATTGGGTGTTGAAGAATCTGTACAAGCCCTGCAGATCTGTTTGGGGTTGTTGTTTTAACATTTATGTGAATGGTCTCCAGTATTACTGTTGCTTGATTATTGTTTTTTGCCTTTAATTGTACTGTATAACTTCACCTCTGCATGCCACTCTCCTTTTTGATGTGCAGTGTGGCACAAGAGCTCGTCATGTGTTATTTTCCTGGGCTAAAATGTCTTCCTTTTTTTGTTTTGTTTTAATGCAGAATTTGGTTAGAGCACAGTAACTCTTTAAACTTGTCTTTGACAGGAGTGGCAAGAATTACAGCAAAGTATACAGAGAAAGGAGCGAGCCCTTCTTGAAACCAAGTCAAAGATAACCCACCCAGTTTACAGTCTTTTTTTTCCTGAGGTAATAAAAAACGTTAGAGTTGTGAAATGAGAATTAATGTGACAGAAAGATTTTGGTAACATAAACATTGGGCTTTAAAACCAAAATATAGAGCTTGAAAAATTGCTTATGTTTAAAAAAACTCTCAACTTGTAAACTCCTCTTAAACTCTTCAGATGCTTTCCTGAAAGCTTTTGATGTATTCTTTCTACCCAGAGACTTACAAACCTTTATCGAATGTAAGGTTCTTTTTGATGCTATTTTTTTTTCTCTGCTGATCTGCTACCTGTGGATAGATTCAGAATGAAACTTTTCAGAGATACAAGGATCTGATTTCTAGTCTCTTTCTGTTTGTTTTTTGTTTTGCCTATGGAAGTGAAAGCACAGCAGTGGCTCTGATAGAATTAAGGGTAGGATACTTGCTTTTTATGTAAATGCAAGTGCCTGTGAAATGAAGTCCTGACCCTTCCTCTGTTAACAGTGATGACAGGAGAGTTAGGGGGTCATTAGGATCAGCAGATTGGTTTAGCTTGCAGCTTGGCAAGTCTCACCACAGCAGTGTGGTGGCAACACAATGTGCAGCTCTGGGAGAAGGAGATGGTTGACAAAGCAGACTTTTTGCCACAGCATAGTTTGGAAGTGGCGGAAGGCAGTTGTGGAACAGTCTCTCCCCTGGAGCTCAAAAGTACCTGGGTTCCTCTAGAGCTCCATAGTGCAGGGTGGATGAGTGTTAGGGAAAGGATGTGTCTGAGAGTGCTGACTCAGTGCAGCAGGTAGGCAGAGGTGTCTTCACAGCAGGCTTTGCTGTCGGAAGGATGTTCTGATGCATCAGTTGCTGCTTAAACAAAACTCTCAGTAGGTGTCTGGAAAGGCAGCAATGAAACTCTGGAAAGCTGGGATTTTTCTCAAAGCATAGGTTATGTGTTCTGAGCAGTTGGGTCTTTTGGAAGTGGATAGGTTGGAACCAGAAGGAAGAAGTATTTGGCCACACTTAACTTTCCAGGCCAGTGGTTCAGAAGGTTTTCCTTTGCTTCCCTGCTGGTTGACTGGGAAAGGAATCTGGGATTTCTCCTTTCCATTAACAGGGAGGTGGGATACAAGGTTTATGATTCCTCTTGTGGTTTAAAGGAGACTGCTGAGATGGGGAAGAAGAGTTAAACATGAGCATAAAAGGAAGGCACTGTGTATATTTGCTCCTTCCTTTCATTCCCTAAGGCTCTTTGTGTCTGTACTCTGCACAGCTGCTGGCATGTGCAGAATATCCTCTGTGGTCCCCATGCTTGTGGTCATACTGTTCCTGCTGCTTTTACCTAGGTCTGCCATCAATGGACAGCCAGGTGTGGGAAGCAAGAAGTGTTGTTAAGGAGCCAGACAAGATACACAAATAAAGCACAGAAAATGTTTTCCCAGAGGCCTTAGCTGAGTGTTGTGTGGCCTTGTGGCATCTAGTTTTGTAAGGGCTGATCTTCACAGTGCCAGGAAAACAGAACATAAGATACTCTCCCATCACTCAGTAGAGCTTCCAGCAGCACTCCAGAGCAAGGTGTACTGGCATTCTGCTCTTCTGGCTGCCTTTAGATCATGTCAGATATGCAGCAGAGTCTTAATGGCTGCTTGCTGCCAAGGCAGCTGGCTTTGGTCATCAGTCTAAGCTCAGACAGTGAGTATCTGCTTTGCCCAGTGCCACAGGGGTGCCAACTATTCATATTTCTTTTTTACTGCACTTGAGGGTTCCTTCAGAGATGTCACTCCTTACAAAGCTGTTTCATCTGTATGTAACCAAGCTGCTGCTGGGGTCTGTGATAAAACCTAAGTACTGTGCTAAAAAAATAAATAATCTAGGGTTGAACTGAGTGCTGGAACCTGCAAGACACACACACGGCACTGCAGCTGTAAATTTTACAACCTCTCTTCACTGACTTCCTGAAAGCTGAATGTAGCTGCAGTTGGAGTATGTTCAGATAAAATTGATTTGCAGCCTCTGGTCTAGAGTATTGTGTGTGGTGTGGTCATGGCTAGGTCACAGATGCAGAGTGAAAGATAAAGTACCCTGGCCCTAGGAATCTGTGCTTCCAGAATTGATGGGTGTTTGACTGTAGCTGAGCCTAATGTACTTGTTTTTGAGAGGAAGCCTTTGCACTGTGTCATCTAAGCTTTCAGTCAGCTCGTTACTTTGCCAGAGATGCATCTTTAATCTGTGCAGATTCCTAAATAATTCTTTTCCTGCCTCCATGGATCCAGAAACTGCACAGATTGTAGCTTTGACATTTTTTTTTTTAGGTAGAAACTGGCCCTGGTGTTCCAATTTTATGAACATACTGGTTCCCTGGCATGCCAAACCTTGCACCCATCTGTTGAAGGGCATTTTGCCCACTTGCCTGTTAGCTTGCCAAATTCTCACAGGCAGCAGCTTTAAATTCCACCCAATAAGAGGCAGGAAAATGACACTCCTGCGCTGTTGTCCTTTCATTCAAAAACACAGTGGCACTTTGGGGTCAGCTTCACTTCCAAAGAGTTTACTTTATAGAGCAGCAGATCAATGAATGCAGTTTGTTCTGCTATTTCTTCCCCCTCCTTGCTCCTTGGCTGTTATGTTTTCACCATTTTTGGGGGTAAAAATCCAGTTGCCACTTTGGATCTTTTGTTCTGAAGTAAACCAAAACCGTTCCTTGCCGTTGGGAGCGGTGGAAATACAGACAATGTGGAGCAGAGTCGGTGCAGCCCTTTGCTAACATCAGAAGTAATGTGTTGATGCAAATGGAGATCCTTTTTTTTTCTATAGTCAAGAGTCCTTAGAGAGGCCCAAAATGGCAAGTAGCCATTTCTGTGATGGATCCAGCTTCTGTAGCTCTTGTTCATCTGTACTGTTTATCCTCTGATTCCTAGAGGCCCCCCGGCTAGGAAATAAACACTTCAGCTTCATAAGATTCTTCTTTGTTACAGCTGTCAGGCAGATTGACAATATGCTTATTGTTAGAACTGAAGGGATGAAATAACTTCTGCCTTGTAATCACAGGAGATGGGTTTTCTTCAAGGAAAATCACTTGGAATTGTTGTGAAAAGGACTTGTTCTATTATAACTCAGCAAGGTCTGGTCTTCGTGGGCCATGCCTATGAAGACAGGTTGGAATTAGATGATCTTTAAGGATGTTTCCAACCCAATCTGTGATTTTATTCTAAGGCCCAGTGGATCATGATGAGCTGCATGATAATGAACTGCATCTTCCAAGCTGGTTATAAAGTGCTGTAATGCTTTCTGAGCTTACACATTTTACTAGTATCAGTACCAGGTTTTACTGGGCTGATGAAGTGCATAGGTGTGGGTGTGATCACCTTGCAATTTCAGTTCAACATTTGTTGATGTCACCATTGAGAGATGCTTTGCCACCACAGAGATGTGTGCTTTAATTCAATAAAAGGAAATTGGCAGATCTGAAATATTCTATCTGCATTTTAAAGTATTTTTAATACTTCATGAGGGGAAATTGAACTCTGTGGCTGTAGGTTATCACCGAGCAGGGTAATGGTTCCTTGCTATGAAGGTAGTGGAACACAGGAACAGGTTAGCTGGGGAGGCTGCTGAGAACCTGTCCCTGAAGATACTCAGGGTGAGGCTTGATAGGCCTCTGGGCAACCTGATCTGATTAAGTGTAACCCTGCTGACTGCAGAAGGAGGTTGGACTGGATGACCTTTGATGGGGGTCCCTTCCAACCCAGGTGATTCTTTGGTTCTATGATTGATTCTATGTTTAGGCTGGAGAAGAGAAGGCTCAGGCAGACCTCATTGCTGTCTACAACTACATGAAGGGAGGCTGTAGCCAGGTGGGGTTGGGCTCTTCTGCCAGGCAACCAGCAACAGAACAAGGGGACACAGTCTCAAGGTGTGCCAGGGGAGGTCTAGGCTGGATGTTAGGAGGAAGTTGATGGCAGAGAGAGTGATTGGCATTGGAATGGGCTGCCCAGGGAGGTGGTGGAGTTGCTGTCCCTGGAGGTGTTGAAGCCAAGCCTGGCTGGGGCACTTAGTGCTGTGGTCTGGTTGATTGGATAGGGCTGGGTGCTAGGTTGGACTGAATGATGTTGGAGGTCTCTTCCAACCTGACTGATTCTGTGATTGATTCTACCATTCTGTGATTGATTCTGTGATTGATTCTACGACTCTATCCTGATGGTTTGAGTGTTTTTTGTTTGCTTTTTTCTTTTCTGCAAGGAAAAACAAGAGTGGTGGTGGCTGTATATTGCAGACCGGAAGGAGCAGATGCTAATATGTATGCCATATCATGTTTGTACACTAAAAGATAAAGAAGAGGTAAAGTGCTTGGATTTTCTTTTGGGGGGCTACTGCAAAACTGTACTGGGCTTGATGATCTCTGAGGTCTTTTTCCATCCCTAGTGTTTCTGTGAGGTGTCTTTATGGTATGCAGATAGATTTAGATTTTACTTTTTTTCTTATGGGAAAACAAATTTTACTCTCCTGATAAAAGCAAAGAGAAAATTGATAACAGAGGGGAGGGAGAAAACAAACCAAAAGATGGCTTTTAAGTTTCTGTGCAGAACAGAGATTTTTGGGTTTGTTTTATTCCCTGATATCAAAAGCTGATGAAACCCATTTTTAGTCCCCAGTGATAATTTTTAAAGGTAGTTACTCAAATCCATGAGAAAGGCTCAGTGTTCTTTTTTTGTCTGTGACAAATTCATTAGCCTTGGCTCATATGAACCTTTCTGAGTCTGTAACCTTTTGCTGTGTGCTTTGCTTTTCTGAGAAAGGGAGATTTTATGTGTTCTGTTCTTTCAAACCAGATTGGATCTTCAGTTTCAAACCACAGTAGGGCTAAACTTAATACTATCAACAGACTAAATATTTTGACCTGTTTTGGGTGTTGGAAGCAAACGGTGGAGTGAAACCTTGTGCTTTATGTAAAACTACTTGAGGAGAAAAGGTGATTTGATGTGTACTCCACTTTCATGGAAAGAGTTATGCTTGGCTTTTCTCTCTTGTGCAGGTCTTTTGTTATGCAGAGATTTCCACAGGAGTCTGAAACTTTTAAAAGTAGCACTCTCTAGCATTGTTTACTGCTCATTAGATTGCTCAGGTGCTTGTTGCAGTGTATGAGTTGAGAGCAGCAAGAATTCAGGGTGTGAATTCTCTTTTGTAGGTAGAGCTGAAGTTCCCAGCACCAGGCAAGCCTGGAAACTATCAGTACACAGTTTATTTAAGATCGGATTCGTACATGGGATTGGACCAGATTAAGCCACTGAAGGTGAGGTTCAATTGTTAATAGAGTCCTGTTACACTGCAAGCTGCTCCCTATAGCTATTAAAGCTCCCTGTTAGCTTTAAGAATTCAAGCTCTCCTGATTTTAAGAGTGGCAAGGAGGAACTCAGAGGCAGTTTTAGTCTGATGCCAATAATGGTGATGTTATGATCAGTGGGACTGGAGTTTGTGATGCTTTCCAGAGCCTGCATAACTTAATTCACCTTTTCTCACATATATTCCACTCCTGTGGTGTGGCTGGCTCTGGCTTTATGCCCTGAGCTTTGCCATGCCATTTCCATGCCCTTAATCCTAGATACATCCACTGAATTAGAAAAATCTAGCATGCCTTATTCCCAGAGGCAGTGGTTGGGTTGGATTTAGTTTGTTTTGTTAGTTTTTGGCTTGTGGGTTTGGTTTTATGGTTTGTTGTTTGTATTGGGTTGGGTTTGGGGGTTTTTTTTGCCTTTTTCTTCTTTGTTTTGACATTTCTTTTTGGGATGTGCCTTGGGGTTTGCTTTGGGATGTGCCTTGGGTTTTTTTGGTGGACTTCTGTTGTTTGCTTGGTGGTTTTGTTTGGTTTATTTTTTAAACAAGCTGTCAGCTTACTGTGGAGTAGAACTTTTGGGGTTTGGTTTCCATTGCTTGGGATTTTTTTTTTATGTGTTGGTTTGGATTTTGGTTTGTTTTTGTTTTCTTCTTGTTGTTTGGTTTTGTATTCCCCCAAATTGGTCATCTGATATCTGTAACCTTTTCCCTCCCCTGCCTTTCCTTTCTTTTTCTTTATCCAATTACAGCTGGAAGTTCATGAAGCAAAACCAGTGCCAGAAAATCATCCACAATGGGATACAGCAATAGAAGGTGATGAGGACCAGGAAGACAGTGAGGGCTTTGAAGACAGTTTTGAGGAGGAAGAGGAAGAAGAGGAAGACGATGATTAAAACAGTACTCTTGATTGACTACAAGATCTGCACAGAGTGCAAACTCTTGGTCTGACTGTGGGAACTGTACAATAATGAAGAAACTCAGTACAGAAGCTTTGAGAAGGCTGAATTTAATTTTTCTTCCCCTTACCAATTAAAGAGTGCATTATGTAACTTCTCAGTGGAGGTGAAACAAATCCTGTTGCCATTGATACAACTTGGAATATGCTTATGGCTCATCATAGCCTTCCAGTGCAGGATGGTGCATTTGTTTCAACTGAAAATAAAAGCTTTTTTTATTATACATGTCTGAAAGTGTGGGCTATGTATTGTCTGACCAAGCCTAGGGTCCAATGAAAGGGACTAGGAGCAAACTTTAGATCAGTTTTTTTTTTTTTTTGGTTGTGGTTTGTTTTGTTTTTTCTGCATCAGGAATTAATTTTAGAAGATGTCTTTTGGTCTATTTTGACATTACAGGTCTCTTGTTGATTGAAACAACATCTGCTCAACTTTCAGACTTGATTGACTCTGTGGTATTCAGTAAATATTCTGCTGTGATGCTGCTCACTTCATTCATAGCTTTAAAAAAAAACCTGGTTTACTTCACTTGGTCATTCTAAGTTGGCATCATCTCCACTGCCACATTCCACATTATTCTGGAGGGCTGCTTTTTAAAGACTTTCTGCCTTTTTGTGCCCAAGGTGATAATGAAAATCATGAACTTTCTTGACTCTGCCATAAGGGTACTTACTTAAATGGCTTAAAACATTTTTAAGCCTTTATTTCATCAGATCAGCAGAAGATCTGAGTCTTTTGATAAACAAAATGCCTGAAAACGATTCTGGGACCACGTGTGGCATTAAGTTGGTGGCTTTTGTGTAATGCCTTCATAAAAGGTACCTGCTGAAAGCTGCAGTATTATTCATTCTGAGTCTACCTGAGGCTGTCAGAAACGTTGGAAGGGTGAAGTGCAACATGCAAAGAGGGCATGTTTTGTATCAGTTTTGGATTCCCATCAATAAACTGGACAATTTGATGGCTGTTTGCATTTGTAATACTGTGCATCTCTTTGAGTTGTTGTTTTTATTTACCTCAAGAATTCAAGAGAGATGTTGAGGTGCTGGAAGGTGTCCAGAAGAGGGTGACAAAGCTGATGAGGGCCCTGGAGCACAGCCCTGTGAGGAGAGGCTGAGGGAGCTGGGGGTGTGCAGCCTGCAGAAGAGGAGGCTCAGGGCAGACCTCATTGCTGTCTGCAGCTCCCTGAAGGGAGGCTGTACCCAGGTGGGGTTGGTCTCCTCTCCCAGGCAACCAGCAACAGAGCAAGGGGACAAAGCCTCAAATTGTGCCAGGGGAGATCTAGGCTGGATGTTAGGAGGAAGTTGTTGGCAGAGAGAGTGATTGGTATTGGAATGGGCTGCCCAGGGAGGTGGTGGAGTCGCTGTCCCTGGAGGTGTTGAAGCAAAGCCTGGATTGGGGCACTTAGTGCCATGGTCTGGTTGATGTCTAGGGCTGGGTGCTCGGTTGGACTGGATAAGCTTGCAGGTCTCTTCCAATGTCTTTGATTCTCTTCTGTTCTCAGTCTGATGCAGGGCTGTAAGCAAGGCAGTGCTCTGAAAGACAACGAAGTCTAATTAGAGAATAAATTCAAGGTGGAAGACAATCAGGGCTGTTAGTGCATTGTATGGCTTGACAAAAGCCAGGGCTGACTTCTCCCTTCTCCTCCTCTCAGTAAAACAAATGGAAGTGATTTAATTTGAAGTTGTATCTCTGCATTTCAGCAATACACATTGAGTGTTCTGCAAGCAGGAAGAGATGCACTTCTGAACTGTGAAAATGCAGTGCTGTAAAACATGGCACGTTGGCAGGCAGGAAAATTTGTCCTCTGAAAATGGCCTGGAGCCAGAGTAGTTGCACACTTAATTTGTGACCTTGTGTATTAGAAAGGGTTGTCACTTGAAATGCAAATTTACTTTGTTACGTTCCTTTGTAATTGCAGGAGTTGCAAATAAAAATGGGGAATGTTCTACCTGAGGTGATAGTTATCTTGCAAAGTACTTTTTGAAGTGCAAGAGAAAAATAAAAGACCCAAAAACCACAACCTCTTGGAAAGCAGAAGCAGTATCAGGTGTTCAGAATGAAAAATATGGCTTTGAATTCAAGGATTTGCACACTTGATGCTTTTTAACTCCAGTTTTTGTTTGCAAAAAGCAGTGGAGAAAAAACAGTGGTTGCATTCCGTGGCCTTTCAAGCCAAACACTGCACTGATGGGAGAGCTGCTTTTGAGGAAGGGTCACCAGAGTCGTTGTTAGGTAGGCAAAATGAGTGCTGAACTTGCAGGCTTCTGCCTGAGGAAAACATGGTGAAGTTCTGTGGGTGTTACAAGTTGGGAAGTGGTCCAGTTCTGGAGCCCCTATTACAAGAAGGATGTGGATGTGCTGGAGTGTGTCCAGGTAAGGACCATGAGGACAATCAGAGGGCTGGAGCAGCTCTGCTATGAGGACAGACTGAAAGAGTTGGGGCTGTTCAGTCTGGAGAAGAGGAGGCTCCCAGATGACCTTATTGTGGCCTTTCAGTATCTGAAGTGGGCTACAAAAAAGCTGGGGAGGGACTTGTTAGGCTCCCAGGGAGTGATAGGACTGGGGAAAATGTAGTGAAGCTGGAGGTGGGGAGGTTCAGACTGGACATGAGGAGGAAGTTGTTCAGCATGAGAGTGGTGAGAGCCTGGAATGGTTTGCTCAGGGAGGTGGTTGAGGCCCAATCCTTGGAGGTGTTTAAGGCCAGGCTCGATGAGGCTCTGGGCAGCCTCATCTAGGGTAAGGTGTTTCTGCCTATGGCAGGAGGGTTGGAACTAAATGATGTGGTCCCTTCCAACCCTGACTGATTATGTGATTGTGTGATTCTGTGATTCTGTCACTGTCAGTCTGTGAAGTGGTCATAGTCAGGAGATCTAATTGACAATAAGAGTATGAGGGATGGAGAGGGAGTGCTCTGACTACTGCTGTCTATGTTTTGCTATTGGTAGTTGAGGTGTGAGTGCAGTGAAGTGTATTAAAAACAAAAACACATTGAAGAAGAACATCTCTGCTCTGAACACTTGAACTATTTTCTCCTTAAAAATTGAAGCTGACAGCTGGGATTGCACTGAAAGATTTGCAAACTGAGGAGAATTCTGTGGAGCTCATAAAGGCTCCATCTAATACTTCTTCAGCTGTGGGTCTCCTGTGTAGTCAAGGTAACCTGACAGAAGATGTGAGGAAAAGAACTGCAGTGATACTGGAAGTCTCTGTGCTGTGCAGAAGGTGATGCTGACTCTCTTCTAACACTGGCTGTGCAGTTGTGCATCATTTTACACCACCTCCCAAGATGGGTGCAAAAAATGGAGTCAAGAAGGTATTGGAGGAGCTTCACACGGTTAAAACTACCAACCACAGGTGTGCAACTCTTCATGAGTGATGCTGCATTGTTGAATTGATTGGTCTCATGTGTGGTGTGTCCAAATTCTCATTTCAAAACAAAGGATATTAATGAATTCAAAGATGTACTAATTCTCTCTTGAGTAACTCTTACCAGGATGGGGAAGGTTTTGCAGGGAAAAGCAGCGTTTTGCCTTCACTGCTGTGTCTGCCTTGCTTCTTGAGAGGATTTAGAAATGAATTCAGGCAATATTCATAGAATCAGCCAAGTTGGAAGAGACCTCCAAGATCATCCAGCCCAACCTAGCACCCAGCCCTGTCCAATCAACTAGACCATGGCACTAAGTGTGTCAAGTTTTACACTGAACTCTTCTGTAACTCTGAACTAGTAACTGAAAAGTGAAAAAAAATAAGGTCTGGATAAAAACCTGCTTTGCTTCTGCATCCTCTGTGCAACAGTGCTCCAAGCAGGATTTGGAAGCATCTAGTGTGAACAGTTTTATTCCTGCCTTTTTACTGTCAATTGTTGCTTTTCATATCCTTTTGTTCCAGGTCATTGTAGCCCATATGCACTGGTGGACTGTCCAGCTAAGCAGAGATGCTGCATCTGCCTTCAGGGCTTGTAGACATCACTTCCAAGGAGGAAAAAATTGGGTGTTGGCCAGAACAGGCAGGAAGGGGATGCAGCACAACTGGCCCTGCTCCTTCTGACCTGGCTTCTGTGTGTAAATCACAGCTAGAGGGAAACACCATGGATTAGATCTAGGGCAGACAAGCACTGCTTGTTGGAATGTGGGATAAACTGGAAGCAGATATGTGTAGGGAAAAGAAACAACAGCAAAATGGGATTTTAGTTTTTAAATATGAACTGATTTAACCTTCTGTTTTGCCCCCCCCCCAGTGCTGACAATGGTTAATTAACTTGGAAGGAAACTTTGCTTTTGTTCTAGGTGACCATCAAGTTACACTGATGAACCTCTTCTAAAGCAAAAGGTCTCAGGAGTTTGGGTTTGCTGTAGTGTGTCCTGAGTGACTGTTTAGAGTTGTAATGCATGGTATGGAAGGGCTGCAGACTTATATTCAATACTTACTGCAAATATTCTGGACTAACTAATGGAAAATATATTCATTCATTAGAGCTACCAGTGCAGTGTTCTAAATGGAGCACTTGGATATGCTTTAAGATACTCAAAAACTTCCCTGAGGAGGTGTTTTGCTGCTAATTTTGCTTTGCTCATCGTCAAGTTTTCTCATTTTATCGTTGCTGAGCTGGAGGATTGTCAAGGCTGGACGTTAGGAAGTAGTTCTTCACAAGAAAGAGTGATTGGCATTGGAAAGGGGTGCTCGGGGAGGTGGAGGAGTCACCGTGGCTGGAGGTGTTTAAAGGCTGTGCAGGAAGGAGCTTTTCCAAGCGCCCGGGTGCAGTTCCCCACCGCGTTCCAGCAGGGGGCGACAGTCTCCAAGCTGGGAGAGTCTCGGTGCTGCTGGCACCAGTGAGACCTGCCCGGGCGCTGCCTTTGGCTTTACTTGGGCACAGCTGTTAGATGATCCAAAGACAAGGCTGCTGTGAGGCCACCTTTAAGTTAAGGTGGCTGAAAAGGAGCTGCTGTCCTTGCTGGGGAAGGTTGTCTTGGCTTTTAAGCACAGTTTGCTGCCGCTGGAGTTGTTGATGTGTGTGCTGTGGACACGGCATCTTTTGTAGCTGTTCTGGCCTGTACCCTTGCATCCCAGGATCCCACCCTGCTCCCTCTGATGGATTCACCCCCCAAATGTATGCAGGGAGCAGAATAAGGCTATGCTCACTTGCACACCAGCCTGATGCTTCCTGCAGCTGGGAAATGAGGTAGCAGTGAGAGCAGAGACTTTGCCCTTGCACCTCCAAGCGTCTGTACTGAAATGCTTGGATTTGTTTGTGTGCCACCCTGCTGTCAAGGAGATGCTTCAGGAGCAGGAGATGTGGAAGGCCAAAAGCCTGTGGTTTATTGGGTGTTTGTTTTTTTTCCCCCTTCCCAGTGCACAACCCTTTCTCCATGCCCAGGTAGTCCCAGCTATGGGCTCTCTGCTTCCTGATACTTATGTGTGTAGTAAATTAAACTGGGATTGAAGGACCAATTTCCTTATAGCTGGAGCTCCATTAATTACTGGCTGTAAATCACATTAGCTGAGATTATCTCATAATGGCTGCAAAGTAGACATTGTCCATGAGAGGGTGGCAAGATTTGGAGACTCAGCTGACAATCCCTTCAGTTGCTTGAACTGAACAGGTGTGGTAGTTCTTGCTTCAGTTTTGCTCCCAGCTGTTGGTCCACTCACACTGCCTAGCCCATGAAGGTCTCTCCAAATCAACTGAGACCCAGGAAAGCTCTTTTGGTATCCAAGGACCAAGGTCCCACAAGGCAATCTGGGCAACTTCATTTAGGTCCTTAGCTCCTCTTAAACATCCTGTGGCAGCAGGGACTGGCTGTGTACAGGTACTTCTCCCTGAAGTTAGGAGGATTTATTCGTGGCAGTTTGCTTCCTCACATTAGGTTTTATCTTGGTTGTATCTTTTTATGGTTCCCTCCTGATGTAGATTTGTTAGGTGTATTTGATCCCTTTTTTTTGCCTCCTTCATTGCAGTAAAGGCTGAATAGTTCATTCTGTGACTGTGGTGTGCCACACTTCAGTACCTGATGTGCCCCCTTCCACCCAGACCCCCTGTTCTGTGGTGTTTGAACCCTTGGATCACCACCACCATACAACAGGCTTAAAACTGTACCAGAGAGGGCCTGCCCCTCCTTGGCTGTACAAAGCAGATGCTGTGTGTGGAAGTTTCTCAGCTGAGTTTGTATGCAAACAGCATACAGCTCCTGACTGCTGATGGCTATCCAACTCCCCAGCTAATTAAAATCTATAAACTGCACTGGCATATGTAATTTAAAAGGGAAAAAAAGCTATGCTATAGCATGACTCTGCATGCATATTGGCTGGAAACAGCACTTGCCAAGAGGGGAAAAAAGGATGATGATTACAGTGAATTTGGATTAGTGAGTGCTTTTATTCTGTTAAGGGAAAGGAGTATGCAAACATTGCTTACCCAGAGCTGTCTATCTGCACTGCTCCTTTAGCTACGGAGGGAAATCAGAGCTGCTGGACCTGGGAGTTTGTGTGCAGTGTTATGATATGAAGCTGCCGTTTGCGCCTTTCTCCCTGACAAGCTTTGCTGGAGGGTGGCAGCTGAGCCTGCCCCAGCTGGTGAGCTGCTGTGCTTCCCTGGCAGCAGTCAGGAGATGGCACCGTTGCTCTTCATCTTCTTCCTCTTCCTGCTGTGCGAGCGAGTGTTCAGTCTGGGGAAGAGGCTCCTCATGACATGAATCATAGAATTAAACAGGTTAGAAGAGAC
>WAAF01002414.1:0-12445 GCA_013400475.1 Tricholaema leucomelas
ACTCACCACAGCCCTTCTGAGCCAGCCCAGGATTTTGCCTGGGTAACTGCAGGGCTTTGGGAAGCTCAGGATCATCTCTCTTCTTTTGGATTTCTTTAACCTTTTTAAGGTCAGGGTCCCTAATTGGAGGCTATCAGCAAGTGATTGCTTGTTGCTAACTCTTGGTAGTGTTCAGGCTGTTCTTAGAGCTGGCTGATGTTTAAAATAGAATTAATTGCCTTCCATTTTTACCTCTCTCTGTCTCCTCCTTACCTGCTGCTTTCACAAAGAGAAATTAGCAGGGATGATGTGAAAGGAAAAAAGAAGGGACAAATGGCAGACATTTGGTGTAGGCTCCCCAGAGCAGTGACAGAACACCACAGTCGAGGCCTTCTCTAGGTAGTAGCAACTCTTGGTTGGGGTATTAAGTTACCTGAGGGGCAGAGAGCAGAGCAGCAGTGGAGGAGGTGATGCCAGGGCAGCAGATCCAGCAGAGTGCCACTGGTGAGTTAGTGAGAGCAGTGCTGCATGGCCCTGCAGTGCTGCTCTGCTGCTGCTGCCCCAGAGCAGCAGATGGAGCCTGAGGCACCTCCTTTGGTGCTTTGGGGACAGGGTGGGGAGCAGTGAAGGCTTAGTGCCAGGGTAGTGCTGAGCCTCTCTGGCTCTGGGGGGAAGGGTTAGTGCCAGGGTAGTGCTGAGCCTCTCTGGCTTTGGGGTTAAGGGTTAGTGCCATGGTGGTGCTGAGCCTCTCTGGCTTTGAGGTTAAGGCTTAGTGCCAGGGTAGTGCTGAGCCTCTCTGGCTTTGGGGTTAAGGCTTAGTGCCAGGGTAGTGCTGAGCCTCTCTGGTTCTGGGGTTAAGGCTTAGTGCCAGGGTAGTGCTGAGCCTCTCTGGCTCTGGGGTTAAGGCTTAGTGCCATGGTGGTGCTGAGCCTCTCTGGCTTAGGGGTTAAGGGTTAGTGCCAGGGTAGTGCTGAGCCTCTCTGGCTTAGGGGTTAAGGGTTAGTGCCAGGGTAGTGCTGAGCCTCTCTGGCTTAGGGGTTAAGGGTTAGTGCCAGGGTAGTGCTGAGCCTCTCTGGCTTAGGGGTTAAGGGTTAGTGCCAGGGTAGTGCTGAGCCTCTCTGGCTTAGGGGTTAAGGGTTAGTGCCAGGGTAGTGCTGAGCCTCTCTGGCTTAGGGGTTAAGGGTTAGTGCCAGGGTAGTGCTGAGCCTCTCTGGCTTAGGGGTTAAGGGTTAGTGCCAGGGTAGTGCTGAGCCTCTCTGGCTTAGGGGTTAAGGGTTAGTGCCAGGGTAGTGCTGAGCCTCTCTGGCTTAGGGGTTAAGGGTTAGTGCCAGGGTAGTGCTGAGCCTCTCTGGCTTCGGGGTTAAGGCTTAGTGCCAGGGTAGTGCTGAGCCTCTCTGGCTTAGGGGTTAAGGGTTAGTGCCATGGTAATGCTGAGCCTCTCTGGCTCTGGGGTTAAGGCTTAGTGCCAGGGTAGTGCTGAGCCTCTCTGGCTCTGGGGTTAAGGCTTAGTGCCAGGGTGGTGCTGAGCCTCTCTGGTTTTGGGGTTGAGGCTTAGTGCCATGGTGGTGCTGAGCCTCTCTGGCTTTGGGCTTAAGGCTTAGTGCCATGGTGGTGCTGAGCCTCTCTGGCTTTGGGGTTAAGGCTTAGTGCCATGGTGGTGCTGAGGCTCTCTGGCTCTGGGGGGTTCAGGAAGACATTCTCTGGAGATGAGGACTGGGGCAGGGCAGTGGGAATTGAGCAGATTCACACATTGATAGAATGGATTGGGAGGGAAGGGACGTTAAAGATCATCCTGTGCCAGCCTCCTGCCATGGGCAGGGACAACTCCCACCAGCACAGCTCACTCAAGGCCTTGTCCAACTTGGCCTTTAGCATCTCCAGCAAGGAGGCATCCACTGCCTCCTGGGGCAACCTGTTCCACTGTCTCACCACCCTCACTGAAAAGGATCTCTTTAAACAGTGACAGCTACCAATTAAGGAATTGCTTTAATATGAACTGATCTTAGTGTTAAAAACTGACCCTGAAAACAATTCCCTCTTCAGAAATTGCTGACTAAGCAAGAAGAGTCCACCTGGACACTGCAGGAAGCAGAGCTGCAGGCTCAGAACAGTTGGTTTCAAGATGCAAAGCAGAACAGAACTGCTAAGCAAGCATCTCCATCACCACCTCAGCCTGCTCTGCTATGAGACCAGGCTGAGGGAGCTGGGGGGGTGCAGCCTGCAGAGGAGAAGGCTCCAGGCAGAGCTCAGAGCTGCCTGCCAGGAGCTGCAGGGGCTGCAAGCAGGCTGCAGAGGGACTGTTGGCAAAGGCCTGCAGGGACAGGAGGAGGGCAATGGTTTGAGCTGAGAGCAGAGCAGCTTGAGATTGGCTGTGAGGAACAAGTTCTGCAGCAGGAGGCTGCTGCCACACTGCAACAGGTTGCCCAGGGAGGGAGCTGAGTGCCCATGGCTGGAGCTGTTGGAGGTGAGGCTGGGCAAGGCTGTGAGCAGCCTGCTAGGACAAGATGATCTGTTGAGGTCCCTTCCAAGCCCTCCCGTTGCGTGGTTGTGTTGCTGTGGTCTCCCTTGGCAGTGGCAGTGAGGAAATGCTTTGCTGAATTTGCCTTAGTGAAGACCAGAAAACTGCTTCTGTCTCTTGTGTGGCTGCAGACACTGCCTCGACAGCTGCATCCAGCTTTCTACCACTGGGATTCCTTAAAGCCTCACAATCCACTCCTCCCTTGCCTGTCTAACAGCTGTGCAGATGAAATGAGATCTTTAGCCACACAAGTGTCATCTTTTTGTCTGTTTTCTCCCTTTCTGACAGAAACAGTCCGGCCCAAAACCCCTCCTGTGACCATAAAGCCTCAGATCAAACCTCAGGAGGTAAAACTGCTCTTTATATTTCATCTTCTCCTTAACAAGGGAACTGTTACTTAATGAGTGATTCTGCACCTGCGTTGTGCTGGGAAACCAACACACCAAAGTCTCTGACATCCCTGACCTGCTGCTAATTGCTAATGGCTACACTTTCACCTTGTTTGCAGCATAACAATCAGGAGTTTATCTGGAAAACACTTCCACTGATGCCCTGCACACAGCTGTGCTCTGAGCAGTGACCTCTCCAAACTGCTCACAGGAGCTTTGCATGCAGCCCAGAAGGCAGCTGTGTGCTGGCTGCAGCCAGCAGGGCAAGAGAGGGGATTCTGCCCCTTGGCTCTGCTCTGTTCTGCTCAGACCTCACCTCTAATCCTGCCTCCAGCTCTGCTGTCCCCAGCAGGAGGAGGACACAGAGCTGCTGGAGGGAGGCCAGAGGAGGCCACAGAGATGCTGCCAGGGCTGGAGCAGCTCTGCTGTGAGCACAGGCTGAGGGAGCTGGGGGGGTGCAGCCTGCAGAGGAGAAGGCTCCAGGGGCAGCTCAGAGCTGCCTGCCAAGAGCTGAAGGCATCCTGCAGGAAGGCTGCAGAGGGACTTGTGCTGAGGGGGTCTGCAGACAGGCCAAGGGGCAATGGTTTGGAGCTGAGGCAGAACAGGGGGAGAGTGGAGCTGAGCAAGAAGCTGTTGAGTGTGAGGGTGCTGAGAGCCTGGCACAGGCTGCCCAGGGAGGCTGTGGCTGCCTCCTTGCTGGGGGTGGTCTGGGCCAGGCTGGCTGAGGCCTTGAGCAGCTGAGTGTGGCTGAGAGGTGTCCCTGGGCACGGTGGGGAGGTTGCAGCAGCTGAGCTCTGCCAGCCTGAGCCACTCCAGGAGTCTGTGTAGCCAAGAGGAAAGCCTTCATGAAAGTCAGTTTGGGGCCAAACTCTGCCCAGCTCTTCAGGAGCTGCCAGGGTCGTGTATAGGAAAGGAGTGCAGCAGCCTCACCATTGTACTGCCACTCAGCAGAGCCCTTCAGCTCAGACACACAGCAGCCCTTGGTGATTGCTGGATTGTAAAGTCAGTGCCAGAGAACACTCCTGGCAGAAGCAGAGCTCTGCACTCACCTGCCAGCAATATTCAGAGCACTAAATGAAGGTAGAAGGATCTCAGCAGAAGAGTCCTCATCGTCTCCCTGGAGTGTAGGGAAGTGCTCCTTGGGTTGTGATCAGGCTTCAATGTTAGCTTTGGGTCCTGCTCTAAACTACTTAGGAGTGAGTTACTGCTTCTGAAGAGGACACAAACAGAAGGAAGGCTGTTGAGAGACACAAAGGCAGCCTAGGATGAAGAGCAGGCCATTCCCAGGAGAGCTCTCTTACCATGTCTGCCTGCACCAGAATCCTTTCAGGAGCCTGTGCAGCAGGAGCTGCTGGCTCTGGTTCTGCTCCCAGGGAGGCAGTCCCACAGGTGCTCTCTGCATTGCTGCCTTTCCCCCCTGCTTGCCTGAGCTCACCCAAAGCTGTCTCACTGCAGGATGAGGAGGAGATCTCCACGAGTCCAGGGGTGTCAGAGTTTGTGAGTGATGCTTTCGATGCCTGCAACCTCAATCAGGAAGACCTGAGAAAAGAAATGGAACAGCTGGTGCTAGACAAGAAGAAGGAGGGGACCTCAGCGGTGGAAGGTAAAGATGTTGCTGTCTTCTGTGTCCTCACAGGGCCACTGAAATGGGAGGAACCTCCAGAGAGCATCCAGCCCAACCTCTGCCAGAGCAGCAGCACCCAGGGCAGGGCACTCAGGAACACAGCCAGGGCAGTTGCAATGGCTGCAGCGGGGACTGCACAGCCTCTCTGGGCAGCCTGCTCCACCTGTCTCCAAGAGAGGCTGGGTTACTTAAACACTTGTAATTGGGTGTAGGCAAGGAGCTGCTGCTCTGGGTGAGAAATGGCCTGCAGGGAAATGCTGCAGCAGTGCCTGGGAAGGGAGAGCAGCAGCACAGGGAGGGGATTCTGCCCCTCCAGTCTGCTCTGCTCAGACCTCACCTGCAGCACTGCCTCCAGCTCTG
Organism: Tricholaema leucomelas; assembly: GCA_013400475.1. Classification (NCBI taxonomy): domain Eukaryota; kingdom Metazoa; phylum Chordata; class Aves; order Piciformes; family Lybiidae; genus Tricholaema lacrymosa; species Tricholaema leucomelas. Next base: position 4,871 of record WAAF01002414.1, read on the forward strand.
GGCTCCCCCAGCATAAGAGGGACATGGAGCTGCTGGAGAGGGTCCAGAGGAGGCCATGGAGATGCTCAGGGGGCTGCAGAAGCTCCCCTGTGGGGACAGGCTGGGAGAGTTGGGGGTGTTCAGCCTGGAGAAGAGAAGGCTCCAGGGAGACCTTAGAGCAGCCTTCAGTGCCTGAAGGGGCTGCAGGAGAGCTGGGAAGGGACTTTGGAGAAGGGCTGGGAATGGCAGGGTGAGAGGGGATGGACTGAAGCTTGAGGAGGGCAGATTGAGACTGGAGATGGGGAAGAAGTTCTTTGCAGTGAGGGTGGTGAGAGACTGGCACAGGTTGCCCAGGGAGGTTGTGGAGCACAGAACTTTGATCCCATTGGGTGATTCTGTGCTCCACAACCTCCCTGGAGGTGTTCAGGGCCAGGCTGGATAAGGCCTTGAGCACCCTGTGCTGGTGGGAGTTGACATTTAACAAGTAGCTTTGACTGTTGGCAAAGGCCTGCAGGGACAGGAGGAGGGCAATGGTTTGAGCTGAGAGCAGAGCAGCTTGAGATTGGCTGTGAGGAACAAGTTCTGCAGCAGGAGGCTGCTGCCACACTGCAACAGGTTGCCCAGGGAGGGAGCTGAGTGCCCATGGCTGGAGCTGTTGGAGGTGAGGCTGGGCAAGGCTGTGAGCAGCCTGCTCTGGTGGAGGATGTCCCTGCTGAGTGCAGGGCTTGGGCTGGATGCCCTTTGGAGCTCCCTTCCAACCCATCCCATGATTCTCCCGTGGGAAGAACTGAAGTTCAGAAGCAGTCTCAGTGCACAAGCACCAGCCCAGATAGTGCTGGTGTTGCTCTGGCCGTGGACAGGAGCAGTTCCTCTCCTGTGTGGGGATGCCTGTTGCAGGACAGAGCTCCTCTTAGCCTGTCTGTGAGATGCTGAGCCCTTGGTCTCTGCAGGGGTTGGCTTTTTGTCACCCATAGCCAAGCTTCAGTCGTGTCAGCTGCTTGCAGCTTTTCGATGGAAGGGTTTCAGTAAGTCGTTAATGTGGAATTTGGTCAGAGACATCTCAGCTGCCCTCACTGGCTTGGACTCTGGAACCCTGGTATCTGGGCTGCAGTACCAACCAGCCTGGCACACAGCAGCCAGCCAGCTCCTCCTCCTTGCCCTTGCATTTGATAGGCAGAGCTAATTAGCAGAGAGATTAACAACACAGGAATGCTTTCTGGCTTGTTTGTGCCCTGAAGGGTGAAATATGATCACCTTTAGCCCTGATCCACTGAGCTTGCCCAGCTACAGATGGCACTGAGAGCCCTGCTGCAGATCTCCTTTCTGTACGTTGATTTTCCCAACAGTGTAGCAAACAAACCTGGGAGCCACAGAATGGCTCAGGCTGGAGGAGAGCTCAGAAGCTCACCCACTCCGACCTCCCCACCGTGCCCAGGGACACTTCTCAGCCACACTCAGCTGCTCAAGGCCTCAGCCAGCCTGGCCCAGAACACCCCCAGCAAGGAGGCAGCCACAGCCTCCCTGGGCAGCCTGTGCCAGGCTCTCAGCACCCTCACACTCAACAGCTTCTTGCTCAGCTCCACTCTCCCCCTGCTCTGCCTCAGCTCCAAACCATTGCCCCTTGGCCTGTCTGCAGACCCCCTCAGCACAAGTCCCTCTGCAGCCTTCCTGCAGGATGCCTTCAGCTCTTGGCAGGCAGCTCTGAGCTGCCCCTGGAGCCTTCTCCTCTGCAGGCTGCACCCCCCCAGCTCCCTCAGCCTGTGCTCACAGCAGAGCTGCTCCATCCCTGGCAGCATCTTTGTGGCCTCCTCTGGCCTCCCTCCAGCAGCTCTGTGTCCTCCTCCTGCTGGGGACAGCAGCACTGGAGGCAGGACTGGAGGTGAGGTCTGAGCAGAGCAGAGCCAAGGGGCAGGATCCCCTCTCCTGCCCTGCTGCCCACACTGCTCTGGCTGCAGCCAGCACACAGCTGCCTGCTGGGCTGCAGGAGGGCACTGCTGGCTCCTGGGGAGCTGCTCAGCACCCAGCACCCTCAGGGCTCTTTCTTCAGAGCTGCTCTGCACCCAGGGCACAGACAAAACTTGATTATTTTTTTGCCCAGAGCTTCAGAAGTGCAGAGAGAGCTCCAGTTGAGAGGAGACCGAAAGCCTGTGGGAGATGCACCGCAAATGGCCACTCGGCACTGGGTGTTTGCCTCTCGTACCTTTGTTGCACTGCACATGGCAGCAGAGGTTTGTGTAGTGATGAACTCCAAGCTGTGGGCAAGGAGAAGATGGAATTTTTCTGGCTTTTATGAATGGGCTGTGAAATCTGGGGGATGTTAGAGAGACTCAGCAGCCTTCAGCAGCTCAGTCTAGCTGAGAGGTGTCCCTGCCCGTGGTAGGGAGCTTGGAGGAGATGAGCTCTCAGGTCCCTTCCAACCTGAGCCATTCTAGGGTTCAGCAGAGTTTCACCCAGTGTTCCATCAATCAAGACCTGATTTGTCTCTTGCAGAAGAAGCTGCTGACTGGGAGAAGGAGCTGCAGCAAGAGCTGCAGGAGTATGAGGTAGTGACAGAGTCAGAGAAGCGAGATGAGAACTGGGATAAAGAAATCGAGGAGATGCTGCAGGAAGACAACTGAAGAACCTCCACAGCAGCACTGTGAGCGATTCCTGAGCGCTGAGCTGGATTTCTGCTCTCAGCTGGGCTTACAAGAGGCGTGCAGAGAGTCCCCAGTTGTTCTAGTTCCATATGGGAATGCAGCCACCACTCCTGTTCTCTCTATGAGCAGTTTCTGAACTTTCTGCGTTCTTCAAATGAAAGCCAGCCAGAGGCAGAGCTGCAGTGCTGCCCCTGGGGCAGCAAGGTTAGCGGGAAGCAGCTACAGGGGGTCCAGAAGCCTGGCAATCTGAACTGCCTTTGTCTCCTGCCTTCTGTTTGAGCTGTACAAGTGGATGTGGTAACTTAGTCCTCGCCAGGAGCTCCTCACGTCTGCACTCTGCACCACCTGCAAACCTGTCCTGTTTTTTTAGGGTACTCTCCTTTGTATTTAACTTCTCTAATGGATGTAGCCAAAGAGTTTCTGGAGGAGCCCGGGACTTGGAAGACCTTCCAGTGATTAGTGTGAAACAAGGCTAATTCAGGCTCTGACTAACCATCAGCACTAATGAAGTGGCAAACGTGGAAGCGTTAAGCAAGAGCAGAGTCGTTCACTGCTTGAATTCAGCTGTTGCATAGTGTTAAATCATCACCTCCAGCTGCTGCCTTTGCCCATGCATTCATTGCATTCTTTAGCAGGAGGCTGTGCTCTTCCCATTGAATTTTGCTGCTTGAGAGCAAATTAAATGTTTCATTTTCTTTTACATTCATGTAAAGACTTTGGCTGCTTTCAGCATCTTCATTAACCACTGTAGATATGTACAAAGTGGTCTCTCTTGTTTGGAGGGAGGGCAGAGGGAGGCTCAAGCACAGACTGCAGTAGACTTTGGCACTCTGCTTCAGACCTGCAGTTCAAATAAAGTTTTCTTTCAGAGAGTTTGGTTTCCTTGTTACTCCTTTTGGGTATCTGCTGGGTAAGGTTGCCCAGGGAGGTTGTGGATGGTCCCTCCATGGAGGTGTTCAAAGCCAGGTTGGATGAGGCCTTGAGCAACCTGTCCTAGTGGGAGGTGTCCCTGCCTGTGGCACGGGTTGGGACTGGCTGAGCTTTGAGCTCCCTTCCAGCCTAAACCATTCTATGAAGGTAAGGTCCTGCCCTGTCAATCCTCAGTATCAATCCAGGCTGGGGGACGATGAGACTGAGAGCAGTCCTGCAGAGAAGGACTTGGGGGTAAGAAGCTGGGCAGGAGCCAGCAGTGGGCACTGCCAGCCCAGAAGGCCAAGGGCAGCCTGGGCTGCATCCAAAGCAGGGTGGGCAGAGATGGAGAGAGGAGATCCTGCCCCTCTGCTCTGCTCTGGGGAGACCTCACCTGCAGGGCTGGGGCCAGCTCTGGAGCCCTCAGCACACCAAGGACATGGACCTGGTGGAGAGGGTCCGGAGGCGGCCACAAAGATGATCAGGGGCTGGAGCAGCTCTGCTGTGAGCACAGGCTGAGGGAGCTGGGGGGGTGCAGCCTGCAGAGGAGAAGGCTCCAGGCAGAGCTCAGAGCTGCCTGCCAGGAGCTGCAGGGGCTGCAAGCAGGCTGCAGAGGGACTGTTGGCAAAGGCCTGCAGGGACAGGAGGAGGGCAATGGTTTGAGCTGAGAGCAGAGCAGCTTGAGATTGGCTGTGAGGAACAAGTTCTGCAGCAGGAGGCTGCTGCCACACTGCAACAGGTTGCCCAGGGAGGGAGCTGAGTGCCCATGGCTGGAGCTGTTGGAGGTGAGGCTGGGCAAGGCTGTGAGCAGCCTGCTGTAGGGGAGGACTTAACTGGGTCATAAAAGCTGTGAGGGTGGCAGAGGCCTGGAGCAGGCTGCCCAGAGAGGCTGTGGAGTCTCCTTCTCTGCAGCCATTGCAACCCCCCTGGCTGTGCTGTGTGTGCCCTGCCCTGGGTACTGCTGCTCTGGCAGGGCTTGGGCTGGCTGCTCTCTGGGGGTCCCTTCCAGCCCCTAACATGCTGTGGTTCTGTGTAATAAAAGCAGTTGCAGCACTAAGATTTGTGCATGACTTCACCCCCCACACACCCTGCCCTCTGTAGAGCATCATCTATCCCAGCAGCCACCAAACCTTTATTCTTCTGCTTTTATATATAATCCTTCACTGACTGCAGTTTCCTTCTCTTTCCCTGCTCTGGCAGAGTCTCTCTGAGCTAAAACAACCTTCCTGCCTATGTAGCTCTGGATGAAGCATAACCTCCCAAGAGTAGCTTTGTCATAGCTCCATGAATGCCTGGACTAGCACAGGAAGATGCTCCCAACCGGGGCCAGAAGGACAGCCTGGCTTTTGAGACACAGAGTGACTCATTCCTCAAGAGAGTTTCTGTCTCCTTAGAAATGACAGAGTGGCAAATCCATCACCATGAGTTTGGTTGCTCCTCCTCTTGCAATGGTAGATGTGGGTTTGCAATTCTGTTCTATGCAGTCTTCATATGTACAGCACAGAATGTCAGGGGCTGGAAGGGACCTCCAGAGAGCATCCAGCCCAAAAGGTTGCCCAGGGAGGTTGTGGATGCTCCCTCCTTGGAGGGGTTCAGGGCCAGGTTGGACAAGGCCTTGAGCCTTCCAGTGGGAGCTGTCCCTGCCCATGTCAGGGGGCTGGAACTGGCTGAGCTTTGAGGTCCCTTCCAACCTAAACCATCCTATGAACCCCCTGCCAGGGCAGCAGCACCCAGGGCAGGGCACACACAACACAGTCAGGGGGGTTTGCAATGGCTGCAGAGGAGACTCCACAGCCTCTCTGGGCAGCCTGCTCCAGGCCTCTGCCACCCTCACCATACAGCAATGTCCCCTCGTGCTCAGGTGGCACCTCCTGGGTGCCAGCCTGTACCTGTTGTGCCTTGCCCTGTCACAGAGCCTGGCACCTGCATCCTGACCCCCACCCCTCAGATACTGACAGATATTGATCAGATTCATAGAATCACAGAATCAGTCAGGGTTGGAAGGGACCACAAGGAGCAGCCAGCTCCAACCCCCCTGCCATGCCCAGGGACACCCTACCCTAGAGCAGGCTGCACACAGCCTCAGCCAGCCTGGCCTGAAACACCTCCAGCCATGGGGCCTCAACCACCTCCCTGGGCAACCCCTGCCAGGCTCTTACCACTCTCATGCTCAGCAACTTCCTCCTCACCTCCAGATCTCTCTCAGCCTTCTCCAGAGTCAAGAGCCCCAGGGCTGACAGCCTCATTTGCTCTCTTAGCTCTGACTGCCACGCTCCAATGTGAAGGTTTCAGTCCAGGTAAGGCTGCTGTTTGTCTGCAGGCTCTCTCCTCCCTGGGGGGAAGTCAGCAGAGTTTAGTTCAGAGACAAATAATGACCAGCAAATAGATTGATCACACACAGCTTTCTGGCCCACTTCAGAGGTGTTTTCATGCTGGCCAGGTGCCCTTGCATGGCTTTGATGCCTGCAATTTAGACATCAAACAGCTTTGCTGTCTCATCACCACCACCACCACCACCCTGCATCCTTTCTCATGTGTAACAAGTCTTTCAAGCCCATCATGTGTTGGGTGGGTGAGAAGTGCTGCTGTAAGGGCATTAGTAGGGTGGAGATGAGTCTCAGCAGGCCTTTAGTCTGGATGTACAAACAAGTCTCCCTCAGCAGGATTTGGGGATGTGGATGGAGGAGCTGAAACCGTTGCCTCAGCAGGCAAAAACACCACTGGGGAGGATCTTTGCAGTGAGGGTGGTGAGAGACTTGCACAGGTTGTTTGAGGGGGGTGAGGCACTGGCACAGGTGGCCCAGGGAGATCACACTGGGTGCTTCTGTGCTCCACAACTTCCCTGGAGGTGCTCAGGACCAGGCTGGATGAGCCCCTGAGCCACCTGGGCTGGTGGGAGATGTCTCTGCTGATGGATGAGCTTTAAGGTCCCTTCCAATCTAAACCATCCTATGGATCTGAGTGAATCTTCCAGGTAGAGGAACACTGTCAGCAGACAGCCTTTGGCTCTGCCTGGCTATGGGCACAGCACTCAGCTGCCCACCTGCTGCCAGCTGAATGCCTACAAACACCTCTGAAAGCAAACCTCTCATAAGGGTGTCTAGAGAGACTTTTGCTGAGGGTGTCTGGAGACAGGCCAAGGGGACATGGTTTGAAGCTGAGGGAGAGCAGGGTCAGATAGGAGCTGAGGTAGAAGTTCTTCAGCACTAGGGTGCAGTTCCTGGCAGCCTCTTGCCAGTGTCCATGAAAGCAATAGGCAGTGCCACAATAAAGAGAGAAGAAGAAAATCAAACTGATGCTGCCTTGCAAAAGCTTTGTCATTTACCTGGGCCTGAGCAAGGCCTCTGGCACTGTCCCACTCCACACCCTGGTCTCCAGGCTGGTGACACATGGGTGTGATGGGTAGATCACTAAATGGATAAAGAAGTGGCTTGAGAGCCCCACCCAAAGAGTGGCTGCCAATGGCTCCATGGCCAAGTGCAGGCCAGTGACAAGTGGAGTCCCTCAGGGATCAGCCCTGGGACCAGTCTTGTTCAACATCTCTGTGGGTGCCATGGACAGAGGCACTGAGTGCAGCCTCAGCAAGTTTGCTGCCCACACCAAGCTGTGTGGTGCAGCAGCCAGGCTGGAGGGCAGGATCCATCCAGAGGGACCTGGGCAGGCTGCAGAGGTGGGCACAAGCCAAGCTCAGGAGGTTCAATGAGACCAAGGGCAAGGTCCTGCAGCTGGGTCGAGGCAATGCCAAGCACCAATCCAGGATGGGCAGTGCCAGGCTGGAGAGCAGCCCTGAGGAGAGGGACTTGGGGGTGCTGCTGGAGGAGAATCATAGAATCATAGAATGGTTTAGGTTGGAAGGGACCTCAAGGATCATCCAGCTCGAACGCCCTGCCACAGGCAGGGACACCTCCCACTAGAGCAGGCTGCTCAAGGCCTCATCCAGCCTGGCCTTAAACACCTCCAGGGAGGAAGCATCCACAACCTCCCTGGGCAACCTGTGCCAGTGTCTCACCACCCTCACTGTAAAGAACTTCCTCCTAACATCCAGTCT
>WAAF01002414.1:12793-66281 GCA_013400475.1 Tricholaema leucomelas
TGCCCAGGGAGGTGGTTGAGGCCCCATGGCTGGAGGTGTTTCAGGCCAGGCTGGCTGAGGCTGTGTGCAGCCTGCTCTAGGGTAGGGTGTCCCTGGGCATGGCAGGGGGTTGGAACTGCCTGATCCTTGTGGTCCCTTCCAACCCTGACTGGTTCTATGTGATCAAAGCTCACATTGGGTGATTCTGTGCTCCACAGCCTCCCTGCAGGTGTTCAGGACCAGGCTGGACGAGGCCTCCAGTGACCTGTTCCGGCGGGAGCTGTCCCTGCCCATGGCAGGGGGCTGGAACCGGCTGAGCTTCAGCTCCCTTCCCACCCAAAGCACTCCACGCTTCCCCGAGCCGCGCCGGCCCCAGGCTGTTCTCGCACTCCTGGCCTCGGCAAAGCAATTCCCGGCAAACCTCCCTCCTGTAACTCCGCCACCTTCCCTCCGGGAGCAGAACCGCTCAGCGCTCGGCCCCGCTCTAAGCCGTGACAAACGCCACCGGAAAGGCGTTCCAAAGGCCGAGGCACGGACCGGGCGAAGCCTCCCCCGTTCCTACCGCCGCAGCCGCTCCCGCGGCGCTCCGCGCTGCCGGCCCAGGCGGGCGGGACTACACCTCCCGGCACCCCCCGCGGCCTCCCGGACTACCTGTCCCGGCAGGCCCCGCTCCGGCCCGACCGGGGCGCGGCGCAGCGCATGCCGGGCCCGTGCCGGCGGCGCCTGGGCGCGGAGCACGCCGGGAAGCGCAGTCCCCTGTCTGTGTGCGGGGCCGCACCGGCACTCCGGCGGCGCCTGGCCGGCGGCGGGCAGGGAAGGAGCAAGCCGCCCACGTGGGGCCGAGGGCTGCGCGGCGATTCGGTGCGGCCGGAGGAGGGGCGGGCCGGCGGGGACAGCTTCCGGCGTTCGGCGGCTCGGCAGCTTGTTTGGATGCTGCCGTCACATCATGGCGACGCGCGGAGCAGAGGCAGTGCGCGGGGGAGGCGGCAGCAGCGGCGGCGGCAGCGCGGCGGTGGCGGCGGGACGGGGCCGGCGCCGGAGCCAGAGCGGCGAGGAGGAGGAGGAGGAGGAGGTGGAGGTAGCGGTGGCCCCGAGCGGCAGCCCGGAGGTGAGGGCGGCGCGCAGACGGGCCCGGGGCCCGGGGGGGAGGGGAGTGCGCTCCCCTTCCCCGCCTCGCCGGCTTGTGGCGCCTCGTTCCCCGCCTCCCCCGTACCCGTGCGGCCTCCGCGCTCCGGAGGGGAGTCAGCTCGGGTGGTCGGAACTGGGGCGGGCGCTGCGCCCGCCGCTTTCGGCAGCCCGCGCCGGGCAGGCCAGGCTCCGCTCCGCTTCCCCTGGCGCCGAGCCTGTCGCCGCAGCCGCCGGTGTCGTGCCGGGGCGGGGGTGTCTCGGCGCAGCCGGCGGGCAGCCGCAGGCGGTCCCCTCTGCCGGTCCCCTCTGCCGGGCTCTGCCGCCGGGCGCACGCGGCGGGCCGGTGGGGGCGGCGGCGGCACGTGGCGGGAGCCGGCGCGGGGGGGGGCTGCCGTGCTTCGGCCGCCGGCACTGCCGCCCGGGTCAGGCTCTGCGCCGGTCAGGCTTCTGCGCCGCCTTGAGCGCTTCCGCGGGGCTCCCTGGGGCTCCGCCGGGCGCTCCGCGGCGTCTTCCTCGCCAGGCGCAGGCACCGCGGCCAGGCGCTGTCGGGCGGCCCCGGCGCCGCCGTTGGGCGCTGCGAGCGGTGCGGCTGAGGGGCGAGGCGCGCCCGGCAGCGGCGGTGCCTTCGGCTCCCCTCCTCGGCGCCTGCCTGCCCGCGGCCCGGCGGGGCCGTAGGGGCGGCCGGGAGCGTTTCCTTGCCCTCCGAAATAGGTCACAAGGGCCTCCCATGTCTGTTCTTCCTCCCCCGCTCTGTGCCCAAATGGCAGGGGCGCGCTGGTGGCTTTGGGCACTGCGCAGCCTTTCCCTTCCCGAGTGTACACCCGCGTGGGAAAAGCCTGAAGTGCCTCTTGCTGGGCACCGAACGGCAGCGGTGGCAACCTGCTGGCACTGCAGCTGCGATGCCACAGGACTGCCCTGCCCATCGCACCTGGCACTGCACTGTCTCGTCCCCTCTCCTCACCTAACTTGGAGTGACATTTTTGTGGTCACTTTTTGGGGTTGGTTTGTTTTTTCCCTGTGACACGAAGGGTAACAACATCCCCCATCGAAAGAGTTAACTTCGAGGTGCCGCTTGTTTGTTTCTGCTGCTAGAGGGAGGATTGGGAGGCTACCGAGGAAGTTTTCCTCAATGAAAACAATCTCCCTGCTGTGTGCTTCCTGCAGCTCTCTCAGCTTTGGAAGCAGATGATGAGCTCTTTACAGACTGCGGAACACAGCCCCCCCAAGAAAAGCATCTCTGTGCTGCATGGGAATAGCCCCAGCCAGCTGAGAATAGAACAGAATAGAATCAGAACCAGCCAGGCTGGCAGAGAGCTCCAAGCGCCCCCAGCCCAACCTAGCCCCCAGCCCTGCCCAACCAACCAGACCATGGCACTAAGTGCCCCAGCCAGGCTTGGCTTCAACACCTCCAGCCACGGCCACTCCACCACCTCCCTGGGCAGCCCATTCCAATGCCAATCACTCTCTCTGCCAACAACTTCCCCCTAATATCAAGGGTGAAACATGGCAGGGGAGAAACAAATCTTACTTTGAATTCAATGTTTCTTGGTTGGGTGAATGAGAACTCCTGCCTAAGTCTCTGGGGAGACCTCCCTCCCCCTGCCGTGGTGCACAGGAGCTCCTTTATTTTTAGGCTCCCTGTGACCTGTTTGCGTTGGGAATTCAGAACTTGCCTACCCTGCTTTTTCCGGAACCCTTCTGTGGGTGACTAGAAAACTACTGGCTTGAGAGTAGAGAGGCAGTGAGACCTGGGCTGCAGGAGGGATTCGTGCCTTATTAGAGGTCTTCGTAGTTAGCACCTGTCTGGGGTGCTTGCATTAAAGCTGACATTGCTGGAGCAGTGTGCAGCACTCTGCCCTGCGTGTGAAATGCCTCTGAAAGCTTCCACTTGAACCTCCTGTCATAGGTTGGACTGGATGAGCCTGGAGGTCTCTTCCCACCTGGTTAGTTCTGTGGTGCTAAGCTTTTGGATTGCTCCATGGAAATGGTTTTTAATGCCTTAAATTACAGCAGGGAAGAGTTCTTTCCAATATATATATATATTTATTTTTCTTCAGAACACAAAGAAGAGAGAAGGGTTTGATGATTTTATTGTTGTCCTTTTGCCTTTTGAAGTTGGTGAGGTAAATAAAAATCTGCTTTTGAGAGCAGGAATCACAGAAACATCCAGCTTGGAGAAGCCCCTCAGGGGCTGCAGAATCTAATGCCCAGCTTGGAGAAGCCCCTCAGGGGTCACAGAATCTAATGTCCAGCTTGGAGAAGCCCCTCAGGGGTCACAGAATCGAATGCCCAGCTTGGAGAAGCCCCTCAGGGGTCACAGAATCGAATGTCCAGCTTGGAGAAGCCCCTCAGGATCACCAGTTCCAACCTATAACCCCACTCTACGAGGTTCACCTTAAGCTATATTCCCTAAGCACCACATCCGAACGACCCTTAAATGCATCCAGGGTGGGCGACTCCACCACCTCCCTGGGCAGCACCAATCAGGATGTCTCCTGTGGCCAAGGCAAGAGGAAGAGGTTAGGTTTTCCCAGGATCTCAGCTTAGGTAGAGGGATGGCTCTCCCTTTAGTCACTGAGCACAGAGAGTGCATGAGGAAGGTCACTTCTGTCCTGTGACACTTCCCTTTGCACAAATGTGATGGAAGTGGGTTGGGTGTTCAAGGGCAGTTTAAGGCTCCAGAGGGGGCCATGAAAGGTGTTCAGGGGACTGCAGAAGCTCCCCTGTGGAAGCTGAGCGAGTTGGGGCTGTACAGCCTGGGGAAGGGAAGGCTCCAGGCAGACATTAGAGCAGCTTCACAGTATGCAGAGTGGGCTGCAAGAAAGCCAGGAGGGGACCTGGGACAAGGGCTGGGAGTGATAGGATGAGAGGGAATGGACTGAAGCTGGAGAGGGCAGATTGAGACTGGGGAAGAAATACTTTGCAGTGAGGGTGGTGAGACACTGGCACAGGTTGGTGAGGGTGGTGAGACACTGGCACAGGTTGGTTGAGGGTGGTGAGACACTGGCACAGGTTGGTGAGGGTGGTGAAACACTGGCACAGGCTGCCTAGGGAGGTTGTGGAGCACAGAAGCAAAGATCACATTGGATGCTTCTGTGCTCCACAACCTCCCTAGAGGTGTTGAAGGCCAGGTTGGATGAGGCCTTGAGCACCCTGGGCTGGCGGGAGGTGTCCCTACCCATGGCAGGGGGTTGGAACTAAATAGTCTCCAACCTCTGTGATCTTCATCATCCTTGTGGTGTGGTTTCTAACCTTGCCCTGCCTTGAAGCTGATGAGTGATGTGGGTGCCCCAGGTTGGCGTTGGGAGTTAGATAAATGAGTGCATGGGAGATCATTTTTAATATCATGGTGGAAGAGGGTGAAATGTTGGCTGGAAATGATGTTCTCCTCTCAAAACTGAGCTCTTGGTTCAGTGGGGGGAAGCCACTTCAGAGCCCATGGTGTTTGCAGAGAGGTATAATTAGGCTGCAGGATCATCCAGGTCAGTGAGCACAGGACAGGGAAGCACTGCATGGAGAAATGCACCTGAGGTAGTGCTGTGGTCACCAGCACCTGAGTCAGTGTCACCAGAGCAGTGCATGAGGGTGCACCTGCTCTAATATTCAAGCCCACGTGTTGTGAGACCCCAAAAAGTGAGGTTTCCTGGGGAAGTCAATCATAACATTGCTCCTGAGAATGACTGTGGCAATCTTGTTTACATGACTGGATCCTGCTGGGCTCTCCAGATTAATTATTGCATTGACTTTATTACTGGTAAGAAAATTGCTACTGAGAATGGAGCTGGATGATCCTTGTGGGCCCTTCCAACCCTGATTCTGCGATTCTAATGAGAGTTGTTCTGGGCTGGCTCAGAAGGGCTGTGGTGAGTAGGTGCAGAGAGGTTCTCCTGCCCCTCTGCTCTGCCCTGCTGAGGCCACAGCTGGAATCTTGTGTCCAGCTCTGGGACACTCAGGTGAAGAAGGAGCTGAGGGAAGTGGTGGAGAGAGCCCAGGCCAGAGGCATAGAGCTGCTGCAGGCAGTGAAGATCTCCTGTGAGGCCAGGCTGAGGCAGCTGGGGCTGGCAGCTGGCAGCAGAGCAGCCTGAGGGCTGCCCTCAGTGCTGGGCTCAAGCTGTGCAGGGCAGTGTGGGCAGGACGCAGCCAGGCTCTGCTCAGGGCTGGCCAAGGGCAGCACAAGGGGCACTGGGGGCAAGNTAAGGCTCCAGAGGGGGCCATGAAAGGTGTTCAGGGGACTGCAGAAGCTCCCCTGTGGAAGCTGAGCGAGTTGGGGCTGTACAGCCTGGGGAAGGGAAGGCTCCAGGCAGACATTAGAGCAGCTTCACAGTATGCAGAGTGGGCTGCAAGAAAGCCAGGAGGGGACCTGGGACAAGGGCTGGGAGTGATAGGATGAGAGGGAATGGACTGAAGCTGGAGAGGGCAGATTGAGACTGGGGAAGAAATACTTTGCGGTGAGGGTGGTGAGACACTGGCACAGGTTGGTTGAGGGTGGTGAGACACTGGCACAGGTTGGTGAGGGTGGTGAAACACTGGCACAGGCTGCCTAGGGAGGTTGTGGAGCACAGAAGCAAAGATCACATTGGATGCTTCTGTGCTCCACAACCTCCCTAGAGGTGTTGAAGGCCAGGTTGGATGAGGCCTTGAGCACCCTGGGCTGGCGGGAGGTGTCCCTACCCATGGCAGGGGGTTGGAACTAAATAGTCTCCAACCTCTGTGATCTTCATCATCCTTGTGGTGTGGTTTCTAACCTTGCCCTGCCTTGAAGCTGATGAGTGATGTGGGTGCCCCAGGTTGGCGTTGGGAGTTAGATAAATGAGTGCATGGGAGATCATTTTTAATATCATGGTGGAAGAGGGTGAAATGTTGGCTGGAAATGATGTTCTCCTCTCAAAACTGAGCTCTTGGTTCAGTGGGGGGAAGCCACTTCAGAGCCCATGGTGTTTGCAGAGAGGTATAATTAGGCTGCAGGATCATCCAGGTCAGTGAGCACAGGACAGGGAAGCACTGCATGGAGAAATGCACCTGAGGTAGTGCTGTGGTCACCAGCACCTGAGTCAGTGTCACCAGAGCAGTGCATGAGGGTGCACCTGCTCTAATATTCAAGCCCACGTGTTGTGAGACCCCAAAAAGTGAGGTTTCCTGGGGAAGTCAATCATAACATTGCTCCTGAGAATGACTGTGGCAATCTTGTTTACATGACTGGATCCTGCTGGGCTCTCCAGATTAATTATTGCATTGACTTTATTACTGGTAAGAAAATTGCTACTGAGAATGGAGCTGGATGATCCTTGTGGGCCCTTCCAACCCTGATTCTGCGATTCTAATGAGAGTTGTTCTGGGCTGGCTCAGAAGGGCTGTGGTGAGTAGGTGCAGAGAGGTTCTCCTGCCCCTCTGCTCTGCCCTGCTGAGGCCACAGCTGGAATCTTGTGTCCAGCTCTGGGACACTCAGGTGAAGAAGGAGCTGAGGGAAGTGGTGGAGAGAGCCCAGGCCAGAGGCATAGAGCTGCTGCAGGCAGTGAAGATCTCCTGTGAGGCCAGGCTGAGGCAGCTGGGGCTGGCAGCTGGCAGCAGAGCAGCCTGAGGGCTGCCCTCAGTGCTGGGCTCAAGCTGTGCAGGGCAGTGTGGGCAGGACGCAGCCAGGCTCTGCTCAGGGCTGGCCAAGGGCAGCACAAGGGGCACTGGGGGCAAGGTGCAGCAGAGGAGGTGGCAGGGGAAGAGGAGGGGAAGCTTTTTGGCTGTGAGGGTGGCAGAGGCCTGGAGCAGGCTGCCCAGAGAGGCTGTGGAGTCTCCTTCTCTGCAGCCATTGCAACCCCCCTGGCTGTGCTGTGTGTGCCCTGCCCTGGGTGCTGCTCTGGCAGGGCTTAGGCTGGCTGCTCTCTGGGGGTCCCTCCCAGCCCCTGGCACTCTGATTCCATGGTTTCTGACAAACAGGACATAGATTTGCAGAAGGTGTTTCTCTGTGGCTGATCAAAAGAAGGCTTTGATGTTTCCTCATGTGTGTGTGAGCAGTTTGGGACCTCAGCTGGGTGAGGTTATTGAGCTGATCTCTTCTGGAGCCCGATGGTGAGCACAGATGACTCTGTATTTCCTTGTGTGTTCAGGTTGTCTTGCAGTGTTGAACATCTCCTCTGTGTACAATGTTTGCTCTCCAGCTTCCAGGAGGTGTTTTGGCAGTGTTAGAGCTCCAGAGGCTAAGGTTTTCAAGACTGTTTGGCAGGTCCAGGCCAGGTCACTAGGAGCAGTGTAGGAGATGTTTTGCCAAGGTAATGCCAATGCTTGCTTTAATGTTGTAACTTCTGAGACAAAAAGGATCTTGATGTAGCTACTAATTGTGGTCTCTTTAAATAAAGGACTGCACAACTCTGCTGGGGAAGGGTTGAGTAATTGCTGCCATCCAACCAGAGCTGGGCAAAGGGGAGCCCTGCTGGAGTCCAAGGGCAGAGTCCTGCCTCTGGGGAGGGACAACAGCAGGCACCAGGACAGGCCTGTAACTCCATTTTGAATCACCTGAAGGTGTTTAGATGTGTCAGCATCTTCTCAGAGCTGCTTTCACCACTTGGTAGGTGGCAAGCATCTGGGGTTTTTCTCTAGGGTAGAATTTAGGGGTTTGGCAAACATTGTTCTTATCTTCTGAAGGGGCAGATAGCATAGACTCAACCAGGTTGGAAGAGACCTTCAGGAGCATCCAGTCCAACCTAGCACCCAGCCCTGCCCAACCAACCAGACCATGGCACTAAGTGCCCCAGCCAGGCTTGGCTTCAACACCTCACTCCCAGAAAATCCAGGCATGGCATCAGCTCGTTCTAAACCACCTCTGACTAGAGCTGGGTAGAGGCTGGAGGTTGGGAGGCAGCTGGAAGAGGCAGTGGTGATTTCAGCAGAGGGCCTTTGCTGGGATGGTTTGGTTTTGTTGTTGTTTCAGTCAGTCCTGAATCAGCACTGTTACACAATGTGCTGTTGGAAGGGCTCTGTCCTGGCTGCGCTGTTCCCCTGGGAACTTCACTGCTCTGATGGGAGAGATGTTCTGAGCAGTGTCCCAGGCAGGGTGGGCAGCTGCCCTGGCAGCTTAGTGCTTCACATTCTCAGTGTGGCATCCACTGCTGCCGTGCTCCAGCCTGGAGCTTGAGACAGATCAAATGTGAGTCTCCTCAGCTAAAATGTTTCAGGAGCAAACAAGGTCAGGAAAGCTGTTTAGACTCCTGGTTGTGCTTTTGATACCTACAGTGGTAGCTGATGGAGATCATCTGGCTCTAGGTGTCTGTGCCCCACTCAGGCAGTCTCAGACTTCTCTGTTTCAAATGAAGTATCAGAGAATCCTGGAATGGCTGAGGGGGGAAATCTTCACTCCAAGGGCAGCTCAGAGCTGCCTGCCAAGAGCTGAAGGCATCCTGCAGGAAGGCTGCAGAGGGACTTGTGCTGAGGGGGTCTGCAGACAGGCCAAGGGGCAATGGTTTGGAGCTGAGGCAGAGCAGGGGGAGAGTGGAGCTGAGCAAGAAGCTGTTGAGTGTGAGGGTGCTGAGAGCCTGGCACAGGCTGCCCAGGGAGGCTGTGGCTGCCTCCTTGCTGGGGGTGTTCTGGGCCAGGCTGGCTGAGGTCTTGAGCAGCTGAGTGTGGCTGAGAGGTGTCCCTGGGCATGGTGAGGAGGTTGGAGCAGAGGACCATCTAGGATTCCTGGAGAGCCAGCTGGAAAGGCAGAAGTGTTGGAAGGGACCCCCAGAGAGCATCCAGGCCAGCCCCCTGTGGAGCAGCAGCACCCAGGGCAAGGCACACAGGAACACAGCAGAGGGTTTGCAATGGCTGCAGAAGAGACTGCACAGCCTCTCTGGGCAGCCTGCTCCGTGGCTCCAGCGCCCTCGGCGTTCTGTGCTGGTTCTCATGCAGGTTGCCCTGCTGGCAGTGCTGCAGTGCCTCGGCAGTCAGTGGCAGCTGCCCACCTGTGCCGTGGCTGAGGTGGCTTCGTGTAGCTCCTTATGTGCTGGCTCTGACCAAATTGCCTTTTTCCTTTTCAGTGGCTCTCATGCCTTGGCTCCCTTCCAGCCGCCAAGCCGGCACTGCTGGTTAGCAGCACTGGCTGTTGCTGTGCAGTGAGCTGGGCTGAGGTAGTGACCTGGCTATAAACTGTGTTGGAGCATAAATGCAGAGGCAGGGGTGAAAAAGGGCAGTGCAGTGATGGCAAGAGAGCTGCTGGGCACTGCTGCTGCTCTGAGTGTAACCACAGCTGAGCCAGGCAGCCCTTCTCAGCTGCTGCTTGCAGCTCTGGCACTTGAGTTCTCTGCTTTCCAAGTGAACATTTTGAGTCCCTGTATGGGTTTTGGGAAGGCTGGAAGCACCCTGCCAGACCAGATCTGAATGTGGAGCAGGCTTTCCCCTGCTCTTGGCCAGGCTGCTTGGACATGAGTTTCTGTAGTGCAAGTTCATGTTCTACACGAAATCTACTCCGCTCTGCTGAGACCCCACCTGGAGTCCTGCATCCAGTTCTGGAGCCTCTGGGACAAGAGGGCTGTGGAGATGCTGGAGAGTGTCCAGAGCAGGGCCAGGAGGATGCTGAGAGGGCTGCAGCAGCTCTGCTGTGAGCACAGACTGAAAGAGTTGGGGCTGTGCAGGCTGGAGCAGAGGAGGCTCCCAGGGGACCTTCTTGTGGCCTTCCAGCATCTGAAGGGGACTACAGGAAATCTGGGGAGGGACTTTTGAGGCTGTGAGGGAGTGGCAGGAGTGGGGGGAATGGAGCAAAGGTGGAGGTGGGGAGAGTGAGGCTGGAGGTGAGGAGGAAGTTGTTCAGTGTCATCCCCGATCCCATTGGGTGATTCTGTGCTCCACAACCTCCCTGGGCAGCCTGTGCCAGTGTCTCACCACCCTCAACCTGTGCCAGTGCCTCACTAAAGATTTTCTTCCTCCTCTCCAGTCCCAATCTGCCGTCCTCCAGTTTCAGTCCATCCCCTCTCATCCTGCCACTCCCAGCCATTCTCCACAGTCCCTTTCCAGCTCTCCTGCAGACACTGGCAGGCTGCTCTAAGGTCTCCCTGGAGCCTTCCCTTCTCCAGGCTGAACAGCCCCAACTCTCCCAGCCTGTCCCCACAGGGGAGCTTCTGCAGCCCCCTGAGCATCTCCATGGCCTCCTCTGGACCCTCTCCAGCAGCTCCATGTCCCTCTTCTACTGGAGGCAGCCCAGAGCTGGAGGCAGTGCTGCAGGTGAGGTCTGAGCAGAGCAGACTGGAGGGGCAGAGTCCCCTCCCTGTGCTGCTGCTCTCCCTGCTCTGGCTGCAGCCAGCACACAGCTGCCTCTGGGCTGCCAGCCACCAGTGCTGGCTCCTGGGCAGTGCCACAGTTTAAGACAATGTAAAGGAAAATACATCTCTCTTCTGCAGGCACTTAGTGCCCTGGTCTGTTTGGTTGGACAGGGCTGGATGATAGGTTGGGCTGGGTGAGCTTGGAGGTCTCTTCCAACCTGCTCGTTCTGTGATTCCATGAGAGTCAGCTCTTCAGTGCTGGGTTGCAGCAGCTGTTGGTGCACCACCTTGGCAGGCATTTGTCAGGGGCATGGTCTGACCTGGTTGAGGCATGTCCACAGCATTTCACACCTGTGAGGAGCACTTCAAAGTGAATCTTCCTTCATAACTCAGAGTTGCTCCTTGCTGTCTGTAGAGATTTGCAGTTAAAAAGCTTGCTGTCCTCTGTTGGAGAGATTGGATGAATTCCATCTTCTCAGGAAGGGGTCTGCCTCGAGGTGAGGTCTAAAGCAAGGAACTTGCTTGAAGGACAAAGAACAACTAAGCTGTTAGGTATTTTTTACAGTATTTGAGGC
Source organism: Tricholaema leucomelas (assembly GCA_013400475.1). Lineage (NCBI taxonomy): Eukaryota > Metazoa > Chordata > Aves > Piciformes > Lybiidae > Tricholaema lacrymosa > Tricholaema leucomelas. Next base: position 23,700 of record WAAF01002414.1, read on the forward strand.
TGTTTTGGTTAAATGATTTTTAAATCACTGTTCCAAGCATGCTGAGCAAACTGGGACTTGTGGCTCAGATGATGCTGGCAGTGGTGGCTGTTCCTGTGCAAGCTGGGGAGGGGCCTGGAGCACAGCCCTGTGAGGAGAGGCTGAGGGAGCTGGGGGTGTGCAGCCTGCAGCAGAAGGAGGCTCAGGGCAGAGCTCATTGCTGTCTGCAGCTGCCTGCAGGGAGGCTGTAGCCAGCTGGGGTTGGGCTCTGCTGCCAGGCAGCCAGCACCAGAAGGGGACAGAGGCTGAAGCTGTGCCAGGGCAGGTCTAGGCTGGATGTGAGGAGGAAGTTGTTGTCAGAGAGAGTGATTGGCATTGGAATGGGCTGCCCAGGGAGGTGGTGGAGTGGCCGTGGCTGGAGGTGTTGAAGCCAAGGCTGGCTGGGGCACTTAGTGCCATGGTCTGGTTGGTTGGGCAGGGCTGGGGGAGCTTGGAGCTCTCTGCCAGCCTGCCTGATTCTGTGATTGGGCAGCACTGATGCCAGTACAGACCCTTGAGGGACACCACTTGTCACCCATCTCCATCTGCACATTGAGCCATTGACCCTTTGGCTGCCATGATCCAGCCAATTCCTTATCCACTTCCCCAATCCATGTCTCTCCAGCTCAGAGAAGGATGTTGCTGGGGTCTGTGTCGAGGGCTTGACAGAGGTTGAAGCAGCTGAAGCTCAGCCCCTGTTGATGATACCAGAGCAGTGTATGCTGGTGGATTTCTTGGGGCTTCCTAGCAGCTGCTTTCCTTCCCCTCCTTCTCTTCCAGTCTCTCTCTTGAATCATTCAGCAGCTTCTATCTTCTGGTTTCTGACAGTTCCACCCAGTGTTGGGTCCAGTGCTGCTGTCCTCCTGCCTCAGGTTCTGCACCTTGGTTTTCATAAAGTTCATTAAACCCTTGCTGAGTTCCAGTACTAATTACTGTTGCTTTGTGAGATGCCTTTGAAGAGCTATGAAGGAGAAGTGGTTTCGTTGGGGTTGGTGTAGTGCAGCAGCTGCGGTGACCTGGCCGGGGAGGGCTTTAGGAGCAGACCTCCATGGGAGCTTTGCCTTTCTGGTTTCTGCGATGACAGCGGCGTGAAGCTGCCGGGAGGGACTCCTCCATTCAGAGTTTGGCCTCTTATGTGCTGGCTTCGTTGCTGTTCAAGCTGGGCGGGCAGGGCTGCGGGTGAAGGGCAGCTGGGCAGGCAGTGCTGCGGGTGAAGGGCAGCTGGGCAAGCAGGGCTGCGGGTGAAGGGCAGCTGGGCAGGGCTGCGGGTGAAGGGCAGCTGGGCAGGCAGTGCTGCGGGTGAAGGGCAGCTGGGCAAGCAGGACTGCGGGTGAAGGGCAGCCGTGGCGGGCAGGGCTGCGGGCGGGCAGGGCCGCGGGCAGGGAGCCGTTGCAGCAGCGATCATCACCTGGGCTCAGCGTTATTAACAGTGGCATTTGACTTGTCCGTGCACAAGCACCGTGGAGGTCCTCCCGTTCAACCCAGTTGCTTGACTGCCTGCTCCCGCTTTTCCCTTCCCCCCGCAGCTGGTAGGTGCTGCCGTGCAAGGAGCCGCGGGCCCTGAGGAGCTGGGGATGGGCAGCCAGGAGCAGCTGGCGGGCAGCAGGTGCAGGGAGCTGCCTGCTGCAGCGCTGCAGCGCACACAGCCCGGCTGCTGCGGGCTGCCGGACGCGGGAGCGGCGGAGGAGGCCGAGGAGAGCAGGAAGAGCAGAAAGCAGCCAGCGTCCTCCCCGTGCTGCTCTCGGGAGTCCCGCGAGGAGACCCCTGGCAGAGAAGAAGCCCGTACTGATCCTCCTGATGGCCAGCAGGACCCAGAGAGTGAGAAACACAAAGAGAAAACTTTGGGTAGGTTCTCTGCAGCGTTGGAATTGTTAAGAGGCTTGAAGATTCTCTGTGCTTTTGCTTTGTCTCAGGTTTCCTCTGGAGCCAAAGGTTGTCACCTCTACCAGGACATCCTTCTTCTTAGGAAGAGTCCCTCATGCTCCCTCCCTGGAGATGTTCAAGGCCAGGTTAGATGAGGCCTTGAGCAAGCTGTTCTAGTGGGAGGTGTCCCTGCCTATGGCAGAGAGTTGGATCTGGCTGAGCTTAGAGGTCCCTTCCAGCCTAAACTATTCTATGATTCTATGTCTGTCCTTCATCTGGGGTGCTGGGTGTGCAGGACATAAACCTGGAGTCCTGGGTGCAGTTCTGCAGCCCCCAGCACAAGCAGGACAGAGGAGGCCACCAAGATGCTGAGAGGGCTGCAGCAGCTCTGCTCTGAGGCCAGGCTGAGAGAGTTGGGGCTGTGCAGGCTGGAGAAGAGAAGGCTTGGAGGGGACCTTGGAGTGGCCTTGCAGGATCTGAAGGGGGCTGCAGGAGGGCTGGGGAGGGACTATTGACAAGGCCTGGGAATGAGAGGAGGAGGAGGAATGGGTCTGAAGTGTCAGAGGGGAGCTTGAAAGTGGATGTTAGGAAAGGGTTGTTGAGAGTGAGGGTGGTGAGAGACTGGCACAGGTTGCCCTGGGAGGTTGTGGAGCACAGAATCATCCAATGTGATCTTTGATGAGGCCTTGAACAACCTTTTCTAGTGGGAGGTGTCCCTGCCTATGGCAGGGGTTTGGAACAGACTTATCCTTGAGGTCTATTCCAACCTAAACCATTCTGTAATCCTTTCTAATCTGAGTTTGTAACTTTCCCAGTGCTGGAGTAACTTTGCAGCTGGGGGTTGTGCTGTTCAGTCCTACTGCAGCACTGCCACTGGCAGTCCAAGGGCTTGCAAAAGCCCTCCTGTGAGTATCCTCTATTAGCAGAACTGAAGCCTTTCAAATGTCACTCTCTCAGGTTTGATCTCTGCTGTTGGGAGTTACAAAGCAAAATACTTTGTGGGTTTAAGATTAAAATAACTGTTGCTAAAAAGTTGTGTAATGGCACATGGGCAAGGCAGATTTATTCTTACTGTGATCACAGATTCTGCCTGGTTGGAAGAGAGCTCCAAGCTCATCCAGGCCAACCTTCCACTCAGCACTGAAGGCTCAGCACCATTTGCTCTGCTCCTGTCCCGTGGCACCAAGCAGCAGAGGCTGCTGCCTCCTTGCTCCAACCTCCCTGCAGAGAGCAGTGAGCTCTGCCCTCAGCCTCCTCTTCTGCAGCCTGCACACTCCCCTCCCTCAGCCTCTCCTCACCCCCAGCTGCTCTAGGCCCTTCTCCAGCCTCAATGCCCTTCTCTGGACAGGTTGCAGCCACTCAGTGTCCTTCCTGCAGTGAGGGGCCCAGAGCTGAGCACTGCACTGGAGGGGTGGCCTCAGCAGTGCTGAGCACAGGGGGATGATCCCCTCCTGTCCCTGCTGCCCACCCTGCTTCTGAGCCAAGCCAGGATGGCCTTGGCCTGCTCAGCCCCCTGGGCACTGCTAGCTCATGTTCAGTGACTGCCAACCACTACCTCCAGGTCAAGTTGCAGCTTTCCAACCACACATCCCCAAGTCTGTAGCCTCCCATGGGGTCGTTGTGACTCATGTGCAGGACCTGGCACTTGACCTTATTAAATGTTATTCATGAGCCTTGGCCCATGGCTCTCACCTGTCCTGGTCCCACTGGAAAGCTTCCCTACCCACCCCCAAACTGACACAGCCACCCTGCTGGGTGTCCTCTGCAGACACTGAGGCTGCCTCAGTGCCCCTATCCAGCCCATTAATAAAGACACTAAAGAGGACAGGCCCCAGTGGAGAGCCCTGGGGGGCACCAGTGGGTCTGGGCACCAGGCCGGCTTAGCTCCATCCCCCACCACTCTTTGGGCACAGCCATCAGCCAGGTTTTTGTCCAGTGCAGAGGGCACTGAGCCAAGCCTTGTGCCCATTTGTCAGCTGCTAGGATTTATGCAGCTATCAAACCAGAGAACAGCTTCACTGACACTAATTTCTTGTGGCTCTCTGTTTCTGGAGCCAGGCTGCTTTCCTGCAGTGGTGCTGGGGGTGTTTTTCTCACTGGTGCTTGTCTCTCATCCAACTCCTAGGAAAAGAAGTGCTATTATTAATGCAAGCCTTGAACACACTTTCTACTCCAGAGGAGAAGCTGGCAGCTCTCTGCAAGAAGTATGCTGATCTGGTAAGCAGTCTGTGGAGTTAGCCATGGGTGAAACTGAGTGTGGAATGGGAGAGCTTCTAGTGCAGGACAGTTAGGGGGGTTGGTTATTTCACAGTGTTGGTGGGGGGGAAGAAACAGCTCAGGCTTATGACTGCTGCTTCAGCCAAACTTGCATGTAGCCATTTCACTGCTACATGGCTGCCTGCATCCAGAGAGGAAAACAGGTTATGAGAGCTCAGTGGTGAAGCATAACATTGGGATTAACAGAGGAGCTGAGGAGTTTGTTTTGGGAGTCAGTGTTTTCTATGTTCCTGTCTGGTGCTGTTGTGCTGGGGTTTTATAATGCCTATCCTCTGGCTAAATGGGAAGAAGATGCTGTGGTACCCAGATCTGGGAGGGGAAGAGCTCTTCTAAGATAAAGGAGAAGAAGATGCTGTGGTACCCAGATCTGGGAGGGGAAGAGCTCTTCTAAGATGAAAGGGAAGAAAAAGCTGTGGTACCCAGATCTGGGAGGGGAAAAGCTCTTCTAAGATGAAGGGGAAGAAGATGAAGGGGAAGAAGATGCTGTGGTGCCCAGATCTGGGGGGAGAAAGCTCTTCTAAGATGAAGGGGAAGAAGATGCTGTGGTACCCAGATCTGGGGGGAGAAAGCTCTTCTAAGATGAAGGGGAAGAAGATGCTGTGGTGCCCAGATCTGGGGGGAGAAAGCTCTTCTAAGATGAAGGGGAAGAAGATGCTGTGGTACCCAGATCTGGGAGGAAAGTTCCTCTAGGCTTAAGGGGGAGAAGATGCTGTGGTACCCAGATCTGGGGATCTGGGGGGAAAGTTCCTCTAGGCTTAAGGGGGAGAAGATGCTGTGGTGCCCACATCTGGGAGGCCAGCTGCAGGCTGCTCATCCGTGGTCAGCAGGGCTCTGAGCCCTGCTGCTCAAAGGCAAATGGGTTTGCATCTGTAGTTTGTGTGGGGTTTGTCTTCTGTCCTTACACATTTAGGGTGGTGTGAAGGGGGGTGGAAGCTTCTCTTTCAGACCCACTTGGGGGTCTGAGTGAGATGATTCCACTTGTTCTCATCTGCAGTGCTGAGCAGTTCGTTCAGCCTGTGCCTCTACTGTCACCTCTGCTTGTTTAACGAATCCACTCTAACACAGCTGGAGGAGAGCCGCAATGTCCAAAAGCAGATGAAGATCCTGCAGAAGAAGCAAGCACAGGTGGTGAAGGAGAAAGTCCACTTGCAGAGCGAGCACAGCAAGGCCATCTTGGCACGCAGCAAACTGGAGTCTCTCTGTCGAGAGCTTCAGCGCCACAACAAGACTTTGAAGGTCAGTTCAGGCACCTTCAGGTGCAGTGCCACTGCTGCTGGAAACCCTCCAGGGATTACTGCTCAAAAGCAGGCCTTGGCCCACCACCTGTGCCTGCAGAGCCTGAGCACCATGTGGCATAAGTGACCCTGATTTCAGGGTGAAGTGTGTGGGGGTAGCTCAGCTCACAGGTGAGGTTTTAACCACTTCCCATTGCAGAGGATCAAGAAAGCCTTAATCGTGTCAGAAGATGATCAGGGGCTGGAGCTATACTGTGAGACCAGGCTGAGGCAGCTGGGGGGGTGCAGCCTGCAGAGGAGAAGGCTCCAGGCAGAGCTCAGAGCTGCCTTCCAGGAGCTGCAGGGGCTGCAAGCAGGCTGCAGAGGGACTGTTGGCAAAGGCCTGCAGGGACAGGAGGAGGGCAATGGTTTGAGCTGAGAGCAGAGCAGCTTGAGATTGGCTGTGAGGAACAAGTTCTGCAGCAGGAGGCTGCTGCCACACTGCAACAGGTTGCCCAGGGAGGGAGCTGAGTGCCCATGGCTGGAGCTGTTGGAGGTGAGGCTGGGCAAGGCTGTGAGCAGCCTGCTCTGGTGGAGGATGTCCCTGCTGAGTGCAGGGGCTGGGCTGGATGCCCTCTGGAGCTCCCTTCCAGCCCAACCATTCCATGGTTGTATGAAGTATGGGAGTGAAGTGGAAGGGAGCCAGAAGGTCGTTAGCTGTGCTTCCAACCCAGACCATTCCACGGGGCGCTGTAGTTAATGTCACTGTATCAGTGCTGGCTTTAACCAGGCTAGTTCTGATGCGTGCAGAGGTAGTAACAGAGCGTCTGGTAGCAGTGGCCTGGCAGTGGTGCCCACAAGCGTCTCCCAGAAGCCTTGGGCTTAGGTCCTTGGTGTGAGTAGTTGGGGTACCAGGCTCGGACTGTAGCCTTAGGGCCCCTCTGCCAGGGTAGACTCGGGTGGAAGGGACATTTGCTAACTGGGACTCGCTGCCATCTCCAAGGAAGAAAACATGCAGCAGGCGCGCGAGGAAGAGGAGAGGCGGAAGGAGGCCACGGCGCACTTCCAGCTGACGCTGAACGAGATCCAGGCGCAGCTGGAGCAGCACGACCTGCACAACGCCAAGCTGCGGCAGGAGAACCTGGAGCTGGGCGAGAAGCTCAAGAAGCTGATCGAGCAGTACGCGCTGAGGGAGGAGGTGATGCAGCGGCGGCGTGGGAGCGTGGCTGGGCTGGCACTGCAGCTGTGGTGTGGGAGCGTGGCTGGGCTGGCACTGCAGCTGTGGTGCGGGTGTGAGGCTGGGCTGGCACTGCAGCTGTGGTGCGGGTGTGAGGCTGGGCTGGCACTGCAGCTGTGGTGCGGGTGCGAGGCTGGGCTGGCACTGCAGCTGTGGTGTGGGAGCATGGCTGGGCTGGCACTGCAGCTGTGGTGCGGGTGTGAGGCTGGGCTGGCACTGCAGCAGCTGTGGTGCGGGTGCGAGGCTGGGCTGGCACTGCAGCAGCAGCACAGGAGCAGGGCTGGGCTGGCACTGCAGCCAGCACCCAGATGTTGGAAGCACGGAGAAAGAAAGCCAAAGTGCTTCACACTGTCCTGTTTGAAAGGGTTCTCTTACCCCTGGCCTGGGGAGGGCACAGAGGGCACTGCCAGCAGGTTTGCTGGTGACACCAGGCTGGGAGCTGGATGCTCGCTGGAGCTCCCTTCCGGCCCCTGGCACTCTGTGGCTGTAGCGGCTTTGTCCCCACAGTCACAAGAGCTGTAAGTGAGCAGTTTGCAGCGCAGGCTGAACAGGCTGATGAAGTGCCGCAGGCTGCTCAGTTCTGCAGTCTGGCTTCCCACTGCAGAGGAGCTGAAGGCAGCTTCCTGCCTTTGGCCCTTACCTCGTGGCAGACACAAACGTTGTGTGATGACAGGAGGTGTGGAAGCAGCCTGCAGAGAGCTTTCTGTCTCACCCAATATGTGAGTCCAAAGCAAAGCCCAGCACCACAGCAGCAGAGTGCAGCAGTTGTACCTCACAGCTCCTGTGTCGACTACAAACCAGCAGCCTAAGCTTAGCTGTGGTCCTCCTTGAGGCTTAGCTCCCTTTTTGACAAGGGAGCCACAAGCCAGCCAAAGCAGAGTGCACAGAAACCAAGTAAGAGAGAGAGTAACTATTAAATGCCCTCCCGTTGTAATGTGGAGTGATAATTTGGTGCCGTTGCAAGCATTGGTCTGTGCTGGAGTTGGAAATAGCCTCTGGGAGGCGTTTAGCTCCCTCAGACAGGGGCAGCTGACAGTCTGGTCAGGTTGCTCACCCTTTGCCAGCTGAGTTCTGCAGCCCTTTCAAGGCATGGACCCCACAGTCTCTGGACAGCTTTCACTGAGCGGCTCAGGCTGGCAGGGAGCTCAGAGCTCAGCTGCTCCAAGCTCCCCACCATGCCCAGGGACACCTCTCAGCTGCTCAAGGCCTCATCCAACCTGGCCTGCCACATCCCAGGCAGGAGGCAGCCACAGCCTCCCTGGGCAGCCTGTGCCAGACTCTCAGCACCCTCACTGTGAAGAACGTCTTCCGAACAGCCAGTCTGACTCCACCCTGCCTTGCTGGCTCAGGGGCATCCCTCTGTGTCCCAGGACCCCCAGGTCACCTGTGCTGGTCCATGGGGTTGTGGTAACAAAGTATGCTGAGGATTAAAGGTGCACCGGGTCTAGAAGAGAGTACTTGGGCCAGGCCTTTTGAAGTGCCTGGTTTGAAGAGGCTGCCAGCAGTGCACCCAGCCAATACAATAAGCAGCTGGCCTCTGCAGGACAAGAAACATGCTGGGTGGGAGGGGGAGAGACAGAAGGCAGCTGAAGCAGGCTTGGGCCACTCTTGCACGAAGCACCTGCAGAGCCTGCATCTCCCCATAGCTGTTGTCCACTCGCTGCCCAGAGCACTGTTCCTGTTTGACTGATGAGGTTTCCTTTCTTCCCTCAGCACATTGATAAAGTCTTCAAGCATAAAGAGCTGCAGCAGCAGCTGGTGGATGCCAAACTGCAGCAAACCACCCAACTTATCAAAGAGGCAGAGGAGAAGCACCAGCGGGAGAGGGAGTTTGTAAGTGGTGTCCGTGTGTCTGTCTGTGTTGAGAGCGCTGGGAAGCCGCAGCCCAGCTCTGGCAGGCAGCAGCCTGTCCTCTTGTGACACTCAGGGTGGATTTCAACAGCAAGGCTTGAGGGCTAACTTTGACATTTCTATGATGCCTACACTATCTAATGTCTATGGACCTCTTGGAGCAGGTCCAGAGGAGGCCACAAAAATGACTGGGGGGCTGGAGAACCTCTGCCATGGGGACAGGCTGAGGGAGCTGGGGGGGGTGCAGTCTGGAGGGCTCCAGGCAGAGCTCAGAGCAGCCTGCTGGGACCTGAAGGGACTGCAAGGAGGCTGCAGAGGGACAAAGGCCTGCAGGGACAGGATGAGGGCAGTGGTTTGAGATGTGAGCAGAGCAGCTTGAGATTGGCTGTGAGGAACAAGTTCTGCAGCAGGAGGCTGCTGCCACACTGCAACAGGTTGCCCAGGGAGGGAGCTGAGGAACCATCCCTGGAGCCATTCAAGGTGAGGCTCAAAAGGACAACCTGCTCTGGTGGAGGATGTCCCTGGTGAGTGTGAGTGCAGGGGTTGGGCTGGATGCCCTTTGCAGCTCCCTTCGAACCCAACCCATTCTGTGTACAGGCAAGGAGTGCTGGAGTTGGTTTATTTACCTCCCTGGGCAGCCTGTGCCAGGCTCTCAGCACCCTCACACTCAACAGCTTCTTGCTCAGCTCCACTCTCCCCCTGCTCTGCCTCAGCTCCAAACCATTGCCCCTTGGCCTGTCTGCAGACCCCCTCAGCACAAGTCCCTCTGCAGCCTTCCTGCAGGATGCCTTCAGCTCTTGGCAGGCAGCTCTGAGCTGCCCCTGGAGCCTTCTCCTCTGCAGGCTGCACCCCCCCAGCTCCCTCAGCCTGTGCTCACAGCATGAATATGAGTACAGTGGGATAGGAAGCCCCTGTGCAGGGCCCAAGGTTGAGTGTCCCCTGGGTCAGGTTCCCATTGCATGTTGTACCTGGCCGAGGTGAAGCCTTTCTCCCTTCACTGGGTGTCGTTTGTGCTTTGTGTTTCAGCTGCTAAAAGAAGCTACTGAATCCAGACACAAATGTGAGCAGATGAAGCAGCAGGAGGCTCAGCTGAAGCAGCAGGTACCTTTTCTGGGCTGGGCTAGAGGGCTTCAGCAGCAGTTCCTCCCAAAGCCAAACACCAACAGGTGCAGCTCCATCCTTCATTGGGTGCAGTGAACTGCCTGGGAGCAGGGCTTGGGTGGGACTTTTAGGTCTTAAATGGAATGTGTAAATCTGCAAGGACTTGAGGTTTTGGCCTTGCTCTTTGATGCATCCTTGGAGTGCTGTTACTGCAAGGTGCTAAACATTGAGTTGCTGAAGTTGGACTGGCTCCAGCAGCTCTGTGTCCTTGTGCCAGGGCCAGCAGCACTGGAGGCAGGACTGGCGGTGAGGTCTGAGCAGAGCAGAGCCAAGGGGCAGGATCCCCTCTCTTGCCCTGCTGCCCACACTGCTCTGGCTGCAGCCAGCACACAGCTGCCTGCTGGGCTGCAGGAGGGCACTGCTGGCTCCTGGGGAGCTGTTCAGCATCCCCAAGTATCTTTCTTCAGAGCTGCTCTCAGCTCTCTGCACCTGGCCTGGGTGTGTGCCTGGGGTTGGCCAGAGGCTCATGCAGGACTCTGCACTGTGATGCTTTTCTCAGACAAGTTCTGCCTGCTCCTCAGACTGGATGTGGTGCTAGAAACTAAGCAAGGCCACTTCCTGCTGTGCTGTGTCATTTTGGCCTCGCACCTTAATGTCTTTATTTGCAGCCAGCTGCTCAGGTCAGTGTTCTCTGCCTTATTCTCCAACAGCTTTCTCTTTACATGGATAAGTTTGAAGAATTCCAGACCACTATGGCAAAAAGCAATGAACTCTTTACAACCTTCAGGCAAGAAATGGAGAAGGTACTCAGAGGATTATGTATTGCAGAGAAGGTGACATCAAAATGCCTGCTCCTGGGGGGTGCTTGGGAAATGTTACCCCCAGAGCACGGTGGGATTCGATTTGGATCACAGTCAGGGCAGCAGGGTTGCTCCTGTTCCTGGTGTCAATAACTGCTTCACATCTGAACCCCAGCTTCAGAGCTTCCTGAAGGCACACAGCACTTCTCAGTCCTCGTAGCTCTGCCTGTGTTTTCAGACAGCTTCCTGGAGCTTTTTACTTGCTGTACTTGAAGGCCTCTTTGGTTTTTAACAACCAGTTTTGATTTCTTCAACTTGGCTCAGAAAGCCAAGCAGAGCCTGGGCTGCAGCAGCAGAAGTGTGGCCAGCAGGGCCAGGGAGGTGATTCTCCCCCTCTGCTCTGCTCTGCTCTGCTGAGACCCCACCTGGAGTACTGCATCCAGCTCTGGAGTCCCTGGGACAAGAGTCAGGGAGTGCCAGGACTGGGGGGGAATGGAGCAAAGCTGGAGGTGGGGAGAGTCAGGCTGGAGGTGAGGAGGAAGTTGTTGAGCAGGAGAGTGGTAAGAGCCTGGCAGGGGTTGCCCAGGGAGGCGGTTGAGGCCCCATGGCTGGAGGTGTTTCAGGCCAGGCTGGCTGAGGCTGTGGGCAGCCTGCTCTAGGGTAGGGTGTCCCTGGGCATGGCAGGGGTTGGCACTGGCTGCTCCTTGTGGGCCCTTCCAACCCTGACTGGTGCTGTGAGTCTATGAAATTCAGACTCTCCACTTGTGGCCCTGACTTTGTGCTCTTCTGGAAAAAGAACTTTGTCAGGGTTGAAAACTAACACTGCAGCACTGAGGTACTGGTATGGAGTCCTGGAGTGCTTTGGGTTGGAAATGAGCTCCAAAGCTCATCCAGCCCAGGCCCTGCACTCAGCAGGGACATCCTCCCCTACAGCAGGTTGCTCACAGCCTTGCCCAGCCTCACCTTGAACAGCTCCAGGGATGGTTCCTCAGCTCCCTCCCTGGGCAACCTGTTGCAGTGTTGCAGCAGCCTCCTGCTGCAGAACTTGTTCCTCACAGCCAGTCTCAACCCTCCACCCTCAGCTCGTTGTGCAAGGCTGAAGGGCACCACCTACCCTTTTCTTTTCCATTTATTGTTAACCTAAATCAATGCTAAGATGTAAACTATGCACAAAGGTCTCCAAAAGTACCTGCAAGTCTTAAGAATTTGGTGTGGACTCACTGCTGGGGAAGGTGAAGAAAAGGTCTGGTGGTCATGGAGGTGTTGGGTAGAAGGATGGACTTGATAAGCTCAGAAGTCTTCTCCAACTTGCATGATTCTGTGTTTTTGTGCAGAACTTGTTCCTCAGAGCCAATCTCAATCTGCTCTGCTCTCAGCTCAAGCCATTGCCCAAGTCCTCCTCTGCAGGGCTGCTCTCCAGGTCCTCATCCATCAGCCTGGATTGATTTCAAGGGCTGCCCTGACCTAGGTGTAGGACCTTAGTCATTGCCTTACTGACCCTGATGTACAGCAGCCTGAAGTGCAAGGGCAGCCCAAAATCCAATCTTCTGTTTGTCTTGTGCAGATGACAAAGAAGATCAAGAAGCTGGAGAAGGAGACCATCGTGTGGCGCACCAAGTGGGAGAACAACAACAAGGCTCTGCTGCAGATGGCCGAGGAGGTAAGCTGGCTCTTGAGCAGCCCTCTGGCCAGGCTGCAGCTGTCAGCTAGGCAGCTTCGGGCACCTGAGGATCAAACCCACAGCAGCCTCCTCGTGGAGAGCCTTATGCTCTCTCTGGTGCCCCTGGGGCTTCTCACACGTGGGTGAGGAGGAGCTGCCACCTGTAAGCTGAACTCCTGACATGGAGCAGTCAGCCTCAGCTTCCCTTGCTTCCCGTTTGGTGGCAGGGATGTGAAACCCTGCAGGCTGAATGATTTGCCTGTGCTGTAATGTGCTGAGCAGAGCTGAGGTGAGAGAAATCTGTTTGAAATCTGCAGGTGTGGCAGGAGGGCAATAACCATGAGCGAGGGAGCCCTGCCCTGCTGCTGTGAGCCCTTGATGTGCCCTCCCTTACCTCCAGTGCAGCAAGGAGGGAGCCAGCAGAGCTTGCACACAGGCCTTGGGCAGGCAGCTCTGCCTGCGGCGTCTGCCTCCTGTAGATGAGCTGTGACCTTGCTAAACTGCTCCAGCTTCTGCTCATCTCTTCTTTTAAGGAGCTGGTTTGGAGAGCCACCAGGATGCTCTCTTCCGGCCTGGGTTTCCCACTCGTGTGACCTACAGCTGCCATCATTTGGCTTGTAACTGATTTATGGCCTTGCAAATCAGGATCCTCAGTGATGCTCAGCCCTCCCTTGAAACCAGACTGAGGTAGTTCTAGCTCTGACTGCTTCCTAGAGCTGTCTGTTGCCAGCCCAGCTTAGGCAAACTCTGAGTGGAGCGAGGAAACCTGCTGCAGTGCTGCTGGGCTCTGACCTGCTGGGTTCAGACTGAGGTAGTGGTGACTGCTCAGTCGCTTAGCACCCCCAGCATGGGCTGCATCTCAGAGCCTGGCTCTGTTGTTGTTCTTTCTGTCCTGCAGAAAACAGTAAGAGACAAAGAGTACAAAGGCTTTCAGCTCAAGCTGGAGCGTTTGGAGAAGCTGTGCAGGGCCCTGCAGACAGAGAGGAACGAGCTGAACGAGAAGGTGGAGGTGCTGAAGGAGCAGGTGTCCCTGCGGGAGGCGGACGTGGATCTGGCCGTGCAGGTGTTGCAGTCCTGCACGCTCAGCTCCCACCAGGAGCTGGAAGCAGGAATCCAGCCCCACCTGGGATCCTGTGCAGCCAACAGCTCTGCAAAGACTGTCTCGGTGAGCCCTGCCCCCGGCACTGAGTCTGTAGACTAAAGTGAAGTGTAAACACTGTCCTGAGAGCTCTATTTTGTGTATCACTTTCTCTGTGGGTGGTAACTTTGGTTTTGTGGTGACAAATTTTCTTACTTTTTCTACCATATCTGTATTTTCTTAGAACTACTGGACTCCATGTGGTACAGAGGCTGCATAGCAGCTGCAAAATAGCTTCAACTATAAATTTTCCACAACTGTGTTGCACATCTGCCTCATTTTTTTTGACAAAGGAACTATTTTTCCATGAGAAGGATGCATGTGCATTGCCTCCTCCCCCACCACACCGAGCACTGGCGTGGCAGGGCCCCCGGGCAGAGCTGGGGGAAGCAGGGACAGCAGCTTGCTGGTTTTTTGATGTACAAACCAGCATTCTACTGCTCTTCATGCGTTTGCCACTCAGCCTACTGCAGGTCAGCAGCTTTCCCGGTGAGTCAGGATGTCTCTTGGCCAGTGAAGCAGGCAGCTTTCCCCTTGCAACGGCGCAGTGCGAGGGCAGCTCAGCCCATGACCCCCCTTAGGGTGTTCCCATCTGAATGGGGAAGGCCCAAGCTAGAGCACAAGAGATCTGTTGGAAGGGGTTGATGCTCCTTGTGGTACGAAAAACGGCTTTGAGAGAGCTCAGGGTGCAGCTGGTGGCACAGAGTGGGCAGCTTCTGGTGCAGGCTTCTCAGGTCGTCTTGTGATAAGAGCGTTTGGGCTCCTTGCCCTGCCTGTGTGCAGTACACAGGTGTGAGCAGATGTGCAGCAGTGGTGCTGAGCAGGGCTGTGGAGCCACTGGCACAGGGGCTGGTGGTGCTCTTCCCTCTGAGCTGCTCCAGTGCTTGGTCAGCCTGCCGCATGCAGCAGTGCCTGGATGCAGACCTGGAGCAGCTGAAGGGCTGGAGAACAGGTGTGGAGGCTGGAGCCTGGCCTGTGGGCTGTGCAGCTGTGTCTGGGCAGAGGGACCCTGGAGGTCAGATCCTTTCCTCCATGGACCGTGGGAGCTGTGGCAGGCTCAGCCTCAGAGGTGTCCCAGCTGGCAGTGTCTTCCCAGTGAGGTTTTCTGGTAGAGATGTCTCTGAGATACCACATCGAGGCCCCCCTGTCCCTCGGAGCACTGACAGCCACACTTTGATGTCTTTCTGCTGGCAGGAGCTGTGCCCAGCACTGCTGTCGGGGCAGGCACTGTGCCAGCACTGCCACTCCAGCTACCAGCAGCTTCCTTGCTGCCCTTTGGGCAACTGCAAACGTGTGGAGCCTTTCCTGCTGCCTGAAGTCCTCTGCCCTTAACTGGGGAGAGACTTTCTGAGCCAAGCACATCTCAGTGGGCTTCCCACCCTGGCTGCCTGGGGACAGCTCAGTGGCTGAGTTACTTGAAGACTGGAGCTGCACTGAGCTCCTGGGCCTGCTCCTGGAGTGCATTGCAGTCATGTAGCTGGCTCTGAAGGAGAGGAAGGCTCCTGAGGAGGCTCAGGGCAGAGCTCGTTGCTGTCTGCAGCTCCCTGCAGGGAGGCTGTAGCCAGCTGGGGTTGGGCTCTGCTGCCAGGCAGCCAGCAGCAGAAGAAGGGGACAGAGGCTGAAGCTGTGGCAGGGCAGGTCTAGGCTGGATGTGAGGAGGAAGTTGTTGGCAGAGAGAGTGATTGGCATTGGAATGGGCTGCCCAGGGAGGTGGTGGAGTGGCCGTGGCTGGAGGTGTTGAAGCCAAGGCTGGCTGGGGCACTTAGTGCCATGGTCTGGTTGGTTGGGCAGGGCTGGGGGAGCTTGGAGCTCTCTGCCAGCCTGCTTGAGTCCATGAGTCTGTAGGCCTTCACCCAAGAGTTTTATCCCCTGCCACTGAGGAGCTGTGCAGAGCTGCTGTTTCTTAGCTGGAGGAGCAAAGGGGAAGCTGGCTTCTTTCTCCTGGGTTGGTGTGGGGATTGTGGTGCCAGCACAAGGCAGGGATGAGAAGTTAAGAGCCTTGGAATGGTGCAAACCATGTGGCACAAACCCCCTGGGAAGCCCCAAAGTGTTTGAGACTTGCTTTGCCGATTGCCTTCTAGAGCCAGGCTGCTGGGAGAGCGTAGCTGCTGCAAGAAGTGGTTTGCAGCTAACACTGAGCATGAAGTGGTTTTCCTGAGGAAAAGTTTTGCCCCTGCTGCACCATTCCCCTGGCAGGGTAGGAGCTGCAGGTCTCTATTTGCACAGGGGTTTGGACGTTTGTACCTTCAGCAATTCTTTCTGTCCTGCTGCTTCTGTGCGGAGGGGAGAGGGGAACTGTGCACCCTGCTGCAAGAATCTCTTCAAGGGCTTTTGGAGCTGTGACAGATGTGTGGAACAGCAATACAGATGTTTGTAACTGACTTGAAACGAAGCAGAACTGCCCCAAGGAAAGGCTTTTGGAATCATGGATCCGTGGGGATAGCTTCTTCCTACCGCAGCAACCTGGCTGGCCAAGGGGGGAGCTCTGCTTTGCTTCCTCCAGCCAGGCCCTGCAGCTTCAGGCACTGCTTAGGGAGTGGTTTAGAACCAAATCGTGTAAAGGAAGAACCAATTCACAGGAGGGGTGAGCTGGGCACTGCTCTGCCGGGCTGCAAGGCTGCCCCTGCTCTGCGAGGCTGCAGGGCTGGGCACTGCTGCGCAGGGCTGCCCCTGCTCTGCCGGGCTGCAGCCAGCCCAGCTCCAGGAGGGATTTGGAGGGGAAGCCTCTCCATGCCTTCCTCCCAGTACCCTCAGTGCTTAACCTGGGCTGCAGAGCGCTGGAGCCTGAAACGCTGCTGCCTGCCTGCCAGCTTCACCGGGCTGAAGCAGCACAAAGCTCCCTGGTAGGTGATGCAAGCCCCAGGGGGGTGCAGCTGTGCCCCCCCGGGGCATGAGGGGCTGTCTCTGCTGTCTGTCCTTCCTTTCATCACACCTGGTTAGGTTGCAGTTCAACTCTCAGGTGTTGCAGAAAATCTACCTCTTTGGACTGGAGATGGAAATAACTGTGAAAAAAACCAACCCCCGACCCCAGTGCTGCAGAACTTAGTTTGTGCTAAACACACTGCTTTATTTTTACAACCCACAGCTGCTTTCCTGAGGAGAGGAACCAACCAGAAATGCTAAACTGCCCTGGCAAGTCTTGGGTTTGCTTTTCAGAAACAGTTTTGTAGAGATTTTTTTCACTAATGTGAATCTGAAATTTTATCTACTCGACTCTGTAGAGGTCAAGTAAAAGGAGTATGCTGAAGAGACTGGGCTCTGAGTTGTTCTTTCACATCCACCCTCCTGCCTCCCAGCTGCACCTGCCGAGCTCCTTGTACCTGTCTGGAAACTCTGAGAATTAAAAGATGTGAAACTGGAGTTCAAGTGTTTTGTGCCGGTGAAATGCCCTCGGGGTGCCCCTACAGCCTCACGGCAGTCACAGAGGGGTGTGGGTTGGAAGGGAGCTCCCAAGGGCACCCAGCCCAGCCCCCTGCCCTCAGCAGGGACATCCTCCCCTAGAGCAGCTCGCTCACAGCCTTGCCATGCCTGCTTGCTGAGTGCTGTGAGACCCACACTGACAGCAGGGAAGGGCAGAAAGGATTTGGGTTTAATCATCAGTTTGAATGAAAGCAGAGCTGATGTTTGCTCTGTGTGCCAGGAGCTCTTTCCATTTCCCTTACTTCCAGAGTGCTCTTTGTTGTCTCAGATAAAGACTCTGCTTTCAGTTTGGGAACTGTCACAGAATCATGGAATGGTTGAGTTGGAAATGAGCTCCAAAGGGCATCCAGCCCAAGCCCTGCACTCAGCAGGGACATCCTCCACCAGAGCAGGTTGTCCTTTTGAGCCTCACCTTGAATGGCTCCAGGGATGGTTCCTCAGCTCCCTCCCTGGGCAACCTGTTGCAGTGTGGCAGCAGCCTCCTGCTGCAGAACTTGTTCCTCACAGCCAATCTCAAGCTGCTCTGCTCTCAGCTCAAACCATTGCCCTCCTCCTGTCCCTGCAGGCCTTTGCCCACAGTCCCTCTGCAGCCTGCTTGCAGCCCCTGCAGCTCCTGGCAGGCTGCTCTGAGCTCTGCCTGGAGCCTTCTCCTCTGCAGGCTGCATCCCCCCAGCTCCCTCAGCCTGTGCTCACAGCAGAGCTGCTCCAGCCCCTGCTCATCTTTGTGGCCTCCTCTGGACCCTCTCCACCAGGTCCATGTCCTTGGTGTGCTGAGGGCTCCAGAGCTGGCCCCAGCCCTGCAAGTGAGGTCTTCCCAGAGCAGAGCAGAGGGGCAGGATCTCCTCTCTCCATCTCTGCCCACCCTGCTTTGGATGCAGCCCAGGCTGCCCTTGGCCTTCTGGGCTGGCAGTGCCCAGTGCTGGCTCCTGCCCTGTCTTGCAGAACATTTCAGTGTGTTGCTCTTGACCTCTTGCAGCTCTGCCGATGAAGATTTGTGTTTTCCAGGGTCCCGTTCAGGAGTTGGTGCCGCAGACCGTCAGAGGAACAGCTCTGAAGCACTGCAGTGAGTGGTGAGGTTTGGCAGCTGAAGATTTTATCCAGAAACCCTGAGCTATTGAAGTAAAATTGCAGCTCTGAGATGTACTTTATCATTCCCCTGTCCTTCCTGCTTTGTTTTAGAACAAGGAATTTAAATGTCCTCGGTGCAAACTGAAGACCTCGGAGAGAGATCCTCTGTGCTGAAAAGCGGCACCTAGCAGGTAGGTGTTGAGAACAAAAGGGGCAATGGCCCTGAAGTGGCAGCTTTGCACTTTAAACTCTCACCTCTGCAATGCCTGCACTTCTGGGAGCGGCTGCTGCAAAAGGGAGGCTCTAAACTGTCACAGGCTCCCTGAGAAGGAAGGGCAGGGGGTGCAGAGCTTCCCATGAGCACCTCGCTGCAGCCAGCCCCCAGCTTGCTGATTTGATGCTTTCTTTTCTCTTTGCATTTATCCACAGAGTGGTTTAGGCTGGGGAGGGCCTTGAAGGTCTCATTCCAACCCCCTGCCATGGGCAGGGAGAGCTTGCACTAGGCCAGGTTGCTGGCTAAGGGCTGAGGGGCACAGTGGCTCCTTGCTCTGCGCTGGTGCTGCAGCCCAGCCTGCTGCTGGCTTGCTGTGCCCCTGCACAGTTTGAACTGCAGCCAGCAGGCAGCAGATTAACAGCCCAGAGCCATCACCACACTCCCTGGGGAGCACTTTTGTTCTGCCAGTGCCAGCCAGGCCCTTGACCTCTTCACTGCCTGCTTTTCAAGGGCTGCATCTGTGAGAACAAATGTCAGGGGGAAGCAGGACCTGACCAAGGCCAGCTCTGAGGTCAGTGTCTGTAGTGCTTATCCTTGGCTGTTACTTGCACGTTAAATTGGCAGCCAGAGGCTCCCTTGGAGATCTCTGCAGAGCCCTTCCTGCTGCTGGCCTGCTCTCACACACTGAGATTGTCAGTGGATCATAGGAGAGCTGGAAGGGACCTCCAAAGATCATCAGCAGGAGCATCCTCCACTAGAGCAGGCTATGAGTTGAAGCAGAGAGTGAGGTACGTGGCGAAGGAAGCAGTGCTTGCAGCACTTCATCTTCCCTAGCCTCCAGCCAGACACCAGCTTAGGGTGCCCTGACAGCTCCCCAGCTGCTGCCCAGCTGGGCTGTAGAACCAGGGCAATGTGGAGTCTCTTCCAGCCTGGTTGATTCTGTGATGCCCAATGAGAGGACAAGGGGCAGTGGCTGCAAGCTGAGGCGTAAGAAGTTCCAGAGAAGGGCAGCAAGGCTGGGGAGGGGCCTGGAGCACAGCCCTGTGAGGAGAGGCTGAGGGAGCTGGGGGGGTGCAGCCTGCAGCAGAGGAGGCTCAGGGCAGA
This sequence comes from Tricholaema leucomelas, assembly GCA_013400475.1. Classification (NCBI taxonomy): domain Eukaryota; kingdom Metazoa; phylum Chordata; class Aves; order Piciformes; family Lybiidae; genus Tricholaema lacrymosa; species Tricholaema leucomelas. The sequence continues at coordinate 42,665 of WAAF01002414.1, forward strand.
GCTCATTGCTGTCTGTAGCTCCCTGCAGGGAGGCTGTAGCCAGCTGGGGTTGGGCTCTGCTGCCAGGCAGCCAGCAGCAGAAGAAGGGGACAGAGGCTGAAGCTGTGGCAGGGCAGGTCTAGGCTGGATGTGAGGAGGAAGTTGTTGGCAGAGAGAGTGATTGGCATTGGAATGGGCTGCCCAGGGAGGTGGTGGAGTGGCTGTGGCTGGAGGTGTTGAAGCCAAGCCTGGCTGGGGCACTTAGTGCCATGGTCTGGTTGGTTGGGCAGGGCTGGGTGCTAGGTTGGGCTGGGGGAGCTTGGAGCTCTCTGCCAGCCTGCTTGGTTCTGTGATTGTGTGGATCAGTGCAGGTTTATGTGCTGGAGAAGTTACTGGGTCTTGCCATTGGCACTTCACCTGCACAGAGGCTTTCTGGTGAGCTGACCTTTGTTCTCAGCTGCCCAGATGTGAAACTGCTTTTCAGCTGCAGAGTAACAGCTCCAGTGTACCTTGCACAGCAGTGCAGAAGGGGAGCACAGGTTGGCAACCTGAGGACTATAGCTGTGAGCCAAGCAGCAGAGAGGCTGGTGACCATGCAGGAAGGGAGCTCTGTTCACCTCCCAGCCCTGGGGATGAAGCACAGCAAACTTCTTTAATAAAGTTTATTTCTGCAAGGCCAATCCCAAAGTGTTGTGTAAAAGTGAAAAGCTTTTTACATCTTCATAAAAACCTGGGCCTTGGGGCACTGTGTGTGGGAAGGGGGAGGAGGAGGCTGCTTTATTTACAGGAACCCACTCGGGCTGCTTAGAGCTGCAGCCAGAAAGGTCATTCCTCCCTCCCCCTGCCTGCTCTACAGCCTAGGAGGGCTCCCAGTGCCCAAAGCAGCAACCCTGTCCCGTGCCACCTGCCTGGCTGATGCCTCATCAAGTCTCATTTTGATGTAAAGCTTCTGCCCAGTGCTTGGCTGATGGTCAGGGGTCGGGTTGGGTTGTTGCTGTTAGGGGCACTTCTTTCTTTCTTTCTTTTTAACACATACAGCAGTCAAAGATGATGGTGATGAGGATGATGTCACAGCAGGAGGAAGAGTTACATTCCTTGACCCTCCAGTTCAGCTGCTGCTATATCTGAGTCTTCATCATTGTAGATGTTCTCTGCCTGAAGACACAAAAGTGGGAAGCATGAACTGGCTGCAGTCCTGTACACCTCCCAGAGACACAGCCTGGACTGCCCCACAGGCACAGACCTTCAGGAGCCTCCCCAGAGACACAGCCTGGACTGCCCCACAGGCACAGACCTCCTTCAGGAGCCTCTCCAGAGACACAGCCTGGACTGCCCCACAGGCACAGACCTTCAGGAGCCTCCCCAGAGACACAGCCTGGACTGCCCCACAGGCACAGACCTCCTTCAGGAGCCTTCCCAGAGACACAGCCTGGACTGCCCCACAGGCACAGACCTTCAGGAGCCTCCCCAGAGACACAGCCTGGACTGCCCCACAGGCACAGACCTCCTTCAGGAGCCTCTCCAGAGACACAGCCTGGACTGCCCCACAGGCACAGACCTTCAGGAGCCTCTCCAGAGAGGAAGCCTAGCCCTGCCCAAAAGGCACAGACCTCCTTCCCTCCTTCAGGAGCTTCTCTGCCTGCCCCTTCTTGAAGGAGCTGCACCCAGTGGCTACACTTCAGCAGATGTTTTCCCACCCTGCTTTTACTTCAGTAGGAGCCATTTAACCATCAACATTTTTGTCTGGACTTGTTTCAGCCTCGTTTTGAAGGCACAGAACAAGGTAAGGGACAGGTCTGAAACCCCCAAAGCCTGACCTGTGATGCAGCTCCAAGTCTGTTAGATGTTTTTTAACTTAGATTCTTCCCAAGTGAGTTGATTTCACATTTAGGATTGAGCAAAGTGCAGTGATGTAAAACAGCATCAACCAAGTGGGGAGCTGAGGCACCTGGCTTGGCAGCCACTGTGCAGCTGATGGGGAGAGGAAGTCTTGGCTGCTTTGCCATCCCAGTTTGTGGCTGCCATTCTTACCCTTAGCTAGTAGCTGACTTGGGAGCTGAAGGGCGAGCTGGCAGTTAGCTTTACCCAGGCTGCTTTAGCCTTTGTTTCCCTTCTGGAAGTCTCACTCTCTACTCAAAAGGAGTAGGAAGTCCAGGGACCAGGCTGCTGAGTCCCTGAAGGCAGCCAAAGCTGAGCCATTTCAGCTTCCTTTAGGCACCAGAGCTGCTGTGCCACTCACCATCTGCCAGATCTGCATGATGTTGTCCTCTGAGACAGAGCAGATGACCCAGGGCTCGTTAGGGTTCCAGCTGAAGTCTGAGATCTTGGCAGTGTGGCCTCCATGGATAAACTGTTAAAAGAGCCCCACAAGAAGCCTGAGTGAGACACATCCTGCCTCAGGGGGCTCTGTTACAGCCCAGGGTCAAGCCACTGAGTGCATCATGCCCATGGCTACCTGAGGCAAACACCTGCTGAGACTAACAGCAGAGACAGGGAGAGGGAGGTGAGAACCAGCACTCAGCACACAGTGTGCTGTGGCCAGCAGTGTCCCCAGGGGTCAGGAATGGAGCCAGTGCTGGTCACTGTCATTGGCTGCTTGAGTGCACCCTCAGCCCGCTTGGTGATGCCAGGCTGGGAGGGTGGCTGCATCCCACCAGCCTGGGCTGCCAGCCAGTGGCATCTGGGCAGGCTGAGAGCAGGGGGAAGGGAACCTCATGAAGCTCAACAGGGACAGGGGCAGAGTCCTGCACCTGGGCACCAGTGCAGACCAGAGGCTGTCCTGCTGGAAAGCAGCTCTGTGGAGCAAGACCTTGGAGTGCTGGGGGACAGCAAGTCCTGCACAGGGCAGCAGGGTGGCCTTTGGAGGTCCCTTCCAAGCCAAACCCTCGGTTCTCTGGCCAGACTGTAAATGTGTTCAGCACTGGACAGGCAAATTGTGTCCAGGACAGCTGCACAAAGCCAGTGAACAGAAGCAGCCTGCTGCAAGTCAGAGCAGTGGCTTGGAAGTGGGGGAGGTGGAATGGTTCAGCAACTCCTGTGGCTTTAGCAGCAGGGTCAAAAGGCCTCACACCACACAGCACATCTGTCCAAGCCTAGACCAAACCTACCAGCAGCTCAGGAGGCCCATCCTCAGCATCCTCTGCAGACTGCTCTTCTCCAATTTTGCTGTAAGAAAGCAGCTCAGGCTCAGCAGTGAAGGAACTGCCTCAGCTACCAGCTCGGCTGAACAGCTCCTGCAGCGCCAGCCTGGAAGGGACAGGAGCAGCATCCGGCCCAGCCCTTCCAGGTGAAACCCCTGTCAGGGAAGGATCAGTGCTGCCCTGCTCCGGTGAGCAGCTCCTGCTGCAGGCAGACTGCTGTACCTACCACCCACTCAGTTCAACCCCCGCGGCAGGCAGCAGCATTCTGTGCCCCAGACCTGCACTTGTGACCACCTGCAGCAGCTGAGCACAATCCTCTGGAGAAAGCTGCACCTCCCATCGAGGGCACTGCTACACCAAAAGGAGGCCCAGGTCCCAGCCTTTGTTTCCAGCAGTTGCTTTTGCTGTTAGAGCTCTTCCTACTCTGGAATAAGGCCAAGCCTCCAGAAAAAAAACATCAACTGTTTGCTATTGGCATCATGGAAACAGAGGCTGAGCTGTGAAGCACAGGGAAGCTCCTGGCCAAGCTGGCAGCTCGTGGCTCAGACAGATTCACTCTGCTGTGGGTCAAGAACTGGCTGCAGGGCTGGGCCCAGAGAGTGGTGGTGAATGGTGCCACAGCCAGCTGGCAGCTGGCACCAGTGCTGTGCCCCAGGGATCAGTGCTGGGCACAGTCCTGTTTAATGTCTTTATCGATGATCTGGAGCAGGGGATTGAGTCCAGCAGCAGGGAGTTTGCAGATGGCACCAAGCTAGGAGCAGCTGTGGAGCTGTTGGAGGGTAGCAGAGCCCTGCAGAGGGACCTGGCCAGGCTGGATGGGTGGGCAGAGGCCAAGGGGATGAGACTGAACAAGGCCAAGGGCAGGGTTCTGCACTTTGGCCACAACAACCCCAAGCAACACTGCAGGCTGGGGACAGAGTGGCTGAGAGCAGCCAGGCAGAGAGGGAGCTGGGGGTGCTGGGAGAGAGGAGCTGAAGAGGAGGCAGCAGTGCCCAGGTGGGCAGCAGAGCCAATGGCATCCTGGGCTGGCTCAGGAGCAGTGTGGGCAGCAGGACAAGGGAGGTTCTTCTGCCCCTGTGCTCAGCACTGCTCAGGCCACCCCTGGAGTGCTGTGTCCAGTTCTGGGCTCCTCCATTGCAGAGAGATGTTGAGGTGCTGGAAGGTGTTGAGAGAAGGGCAGCAAGGCTGGGGAGGGGCCTGGAGCACAGCCCTGTGAGGAGAGGCTGAGGGAGCTGGGGGTGTGCAGCCTGCAGCAGAGGAGGCTCAGGGCAGAGCTCATTGCTGTCTGCAGCTCCCTGCAGGGAGGCTGTAGCCAGCTGGGGTTGGGCTCTGCTGCCAGGCAGCCAGCAACAGAAGAAGGGGACACAGCCTGAAGCTGTGCCAGGGCAGGTCTAGGCTGGATGTGAGGAGGAAGTTGTTGGCAGAGAGAGTGATTGGCATTGGAATGGGCTGCCCAGGGAGGTGGTGGAGTGGCCGTGGCTGGAGGTGTTGAAGCCAAGCCTGGCTGGGGCACTTAGTGCCATGGTCTGGTTGGTTGGGCAGGGCTGGGGGCTAGGTTGGGCTGGGGGAGCTTGGAGCTCTCTGCCAGCCTGCTTGGTGCTATGAGTAGGGCTGGCATGTTCCAGAGCCTCTGCTGCTGTCACCCCAGAAGACCAGCTCTGTCTTGAGCAAACAAGGAGGCCAGAGGAGAGCACAAACCAAGGCTGCTGAGTAAGCAGGTCTGGTTTTCACCACCCAGCACACAGTAGAACAAGGAACTGCTCTCACCTCAGGTCCCACACGTTCAGCCGACGATCAGTGCCGCTGGAGGCCAGGATTGTCTCGTTGTGAGGAGACCAGTGAACCTGCATGGGAAGGAAGCACAGCTACCCCTCCTGAACTGCATCCTGAACAGCCAGCACCTGCCTGCTCATTTTCAACAGTTCAACTCAGCACAGTCTTTTCTGCCAGCAGGAAGGATGTCCTGGAGCTCAAACAGTGCTGTGAAGCCTGAGAGGCTCCTCAGAGCGAGCAGCCACTGCTACAGGTTTAATCATAGGATCAGCCAGGCTGGAAGAGAGCTCCAAGCTCAAGGGCTGGCCTGAGCAGTGCTGAGCACAGGGGTGGGCAGAAGAACCTCCCTTGTCCTGCTGCCCACACTGCTCCTGAGCCAGCCCAGGATGCCATTGGCTCTGCTGCCCACCTGGGCACTGCTGCCTCCTCTTCAGCTCCTCTCTCCCAGCACCCCCAGCTCCCTCTCTGCTCCCTCTGCAGGGCTCTCCTACTCTCCAACAGCTCCACAGCTGCTCCTAGCTTGGTGTCATCTGCAGACTGACTGATGCTGGACTCAATCCCCTGCTCCAGATCAATAAGACATTGAACAAGCCTGGGCCAAGTTGTATTGGCCATTGAGTGGAGACTCACTGCCTGAAACTCACTCACCCCTGCTGAATAAGGAGAGTTCACAGGAGTGGATCTGAACCCAGCTTCTCTCCACAGCAGAGCCTTCCACCTGCACTGAGGGCACTTGCAAGCTCACACTATCTTTTTAGTGCTAAGTTGTGGACTCCTTGCTCCAGTCAAGTGTGGAAACTGTGAGTCTGTGTTTGCTGAACCAAAAGCCATTATCTAATCCTTAGCAAACCTCTTTGTTGTGGTTCTTCACCGTGGCACAATTCACCTTGTAATGACAGGATGGAGGGTAATGGGTTTGAAGTGGCTGAGGGGAGATTGAAAGTGGGTTAGGAAAGGGTCCTTTAGAGTGAGGGTGGTGAGAGACTGGCAGAGGTTGAGGGTGGTGAGACCCTGGCACAGGTTTTCCAGGGAGATTGTGGAGCACAGAAGCACCCAATGTGATCAAAGATCACATTGGGTGCTTCTGTGCTCCACAACCTCCCTGGAGGTGTTCAGGATCAGGCTGGATGAGGCCTTGAGCATCCTGCTCTAGCAAGAGGTGTCCCTGCTTATGTCAGGGGGGGTTGGAACTGGCTGAGCTTTGAGGTCCCTTCCAACCTAAACCATTCTCTGACCTTTTCCTGTCCTTCTCAGTCTTTGTTACAGTTGTACTCACCTGAAAGATTTCATCTTTATGAGACTCAAAAGAATGAAGTTTCAGTTTCAGGTTTCGAAGGTCCCACAGAGCCACAGTCTGGGAAAGGAACAAGAGACCATTTTTGACTCTGCTGCCCCACAGAACTAACCCCCCCAAAAAGACTTGCAAAGTGCAAAGTACACCCAAGGAAGTACCTTGTCAGCAGACCCAGTTGCTAGAATGAACTCACTGTAAGGGTTGAAGGACAGACAGTTGACCTCAGCTGTATGAGCATCTACTGAATGGCTTGGCTTGGAGGTGGTGTTGGATCTTGTGTCCCAGCTGGGGAGTGGCAGGCAGCAGAGTCACCAAACAAGGGGTTTTTTGTCCCTCACAACACTACACGAGTCTAGGAGGCTGCATCAGTACTCCAAGTCTGAAGCTCCAGTTTGTATTCTTAGAGGGAACGGATTGAAGCTTGAGGGGCACAGGCTGGGAGAGTTGGGGCTGTGCAGCCTGGAGAAGAGAAGGCTCCAGGGAGACCTTGGAGCAGCCTTCAGTGCCTGAAGGGGCTGCAGGAGAGCTGGGAAGGGACTTTGGAGAAGGGCTGGGAGTGTCAGGGTGAGAGGGGATGGATTGAAGCTGGAGGAGGGCAGATTGGGGCTGGAGAGGAGGAAGAAATGCTTTAGAGTGGGGGTGGTGAGACACTGGCACAGGCTGAGGGTGGTGATACTGGCAAAGGTTGCCCAGGGAGGTTGTGGAGCACAGAAGCAGCCAATGTGATCTTCAATCACTTTGGGTGATCCTGTGCTCCACAGCCTCCCTGGAGGTGTTCAGGACCAGCTTGGATGAGGCCTTGAGCACCCTGTGCTGGTGTAAAGTGTCCCTGCTCTGGCAAGGAGGGGTGGAACTGGATGATCTTTAGGGTCTCTTCCAACCCCCCCCTTGCTAAGAATCCATACAAGCAGAAGTTGATTCCTAAGCCTTTCAGGACTGTGCACAGGAGTGTTTGGAGCAGGAAGCTGACAGCTATGATCAGTGGCAGCTTCACTTCAGCTCTGTGAACTCTTTTAAGTGCTCTGGACTGGTTCATTGCCAGCACACAGCAGGCACTACCCAGGGAATCACTTAACCCCAACTTACATCATAAGCTTCTGATCATCAGCCACAGATCCAAAGAGAGATTCATGAAGCAGGTGCCAGGCCACATCTTCCACTACTGCAGAGTGTCCAGTAAAGATTGATTTGGCATCAACAGTTTTGCCTTCTTTTGGGCCAGCACTGACATCCCACAGGCACACAGTCTGCAAGTAAGAGCCAGATGCTGCTGTTAGACTCTGGCTCTATTATCCCTGACACAAAAAGCCCCAATCACATCCTGCATAGAACCAGGGAGGTCACTCTCTTAAAATAAACAACACTTAGGATGCCCTGAGCCTGAAGTGAGCTGAGTTAGCAGTTGGTTGGTTGCACACTGGGGCTCTGCAGCCTGGAGAAGGCTTGGAGGAGACCTTGGAGTGGCCTTGCAGGATCTGAAGGGGGCTGCAGGAGGGCTGGGGAGGGACTATTGACAAGGTCTGGGAATGAGAGGAGGAGGAGGAGGAATGGGTTTGAAGTGTCAGAGGGGAGCTTGAAAGTGGATGTTAGGAAAGGGTTGTTGAGAGTGAGGGTGGTGAGAGACTGGCAGAGGTTGAGGGTGGTGAGACTCTGGCGCAGGTTGCCCAGGGAGGTGTTCAGGACCAGGCTGGATGAGGCCTTGAGCAACCTGTTCTAGTGGGAGGTGTCCCTGCCTATGGCAGTGGGATTGAAACTGGCTGAGCTTTGAGCTCCCTTCTAACCTGAACCATTCTGATTGCCCCAATGACTCCTGTTGGACCTGGCTGAGCTTTGAGCTCCCTTCCAACCTGAACCATCCTATGATTTGAGGCCCAAGGATTGAATTGTTTGTAAGGCCACAAAACCAATTCACACTTCTCAGGATCACATCAAGGTTATCACTTGGAGGTCTCTTCCAACCTGGTTGATTCTATGATTGATATTTCGGCTGATCTGAGAGTCTTGCTCAAGTCATGGGCTCAGAGCCAGGCCAGCTGAAAGGGTTGTTACAAAGACAGCTGCAAAGGGATCTGTTCTGACCAAAGATCATCAAATGGTTGGAAGAGACCTCAAAGCTCAGCCAGTTCCAATCCCTCTGCCCTTGGCAGGGAGATCTCCCACTAGAACAGGTTGCTTAAGGCCTCATCCAAGCTGGTCCTGAACACCTCCAGAGAGGCTGTGGAGCACAGAAGCAGCCAATGTGATCAAAGGTGCTTCTGTACTCCACAACCTCCCTGGGCAACCTGTGCCAGAACTGCTTTTTCTTCCCTGGGGGGAAAGATGTGGTTTTTTTTACGTGATCATCTGATGCACTGAGAAGATGTCCACTCAAATTGGAGTTCCATGACAAGCCATAGCCTTCTTTTTGGTGGCCTCTTAATCTCAGGTCAGGATTACACTCTCCACTTGGGTCTGAAAGAGAGGAAATGCTTTCCATTCAGCTTCATCTTGCACATCAAGCCAGAACAGCATCCCTGTCAGTCAAGAGCTCAGTTTCCATTGCAGCAATGGCATTTCAAACACCAGGCTCACGGGAAAAGGCTGCTTCTATGGTGCTGACAGCAGCAGCAGCAGCTCACAACCAGGCAGCTAAGCCAGCAAAGCTCTGAGGGCCTTCTTCTTTGGATCCCAGAGTCTATCATCTCTCCTAACTGCAGTCAAACACAAATTTAACCCTTCAATAAGCAGACTTCCACTTCAAAGAAGCTAACCCACCTGGTTTGGAAGGGTGTTTGGTGTAGTCAAACACCAAGACATCAGCAGAGGGAGTCTTGGTAGCAATGATGCAGGGGTTCTGCGGCATGTACCGAGCTCGGTTCACCTCCCCTTCGTGGTTAATCTTAATCTCTGTTTCGATCCTGCCAGTCACAGACCCAAAGCCACCAAACTCTGCATTGGGCAGAACAAGGTCAGGTCATCACATCAGCCTTTCAGACAGATTAAGCAGCATTTCATGCAGCTCCTCCACTCCACAATCAGTAGCAAGCATCTACCACCATACAACAGAGATAAGGAAGAGCAGCAGTGAGTGGCACAAGAGCACTGGGGAGGGAACCCTAAGGCTCTGACTTGGTGTCTGGGGCAGAGGAGGAAGACTGCTCTGCACCAAAGCTCTGACTTGGTGTCTGGGGCAGAGGAGGAAGACTGCTCTGCACCAAAGCTCTGACTTGGTGTCTGGGGCAGAGGAGGAAGACTGCTCTGCACCAAAGCTCTGACTTGGTGTCTGGGGCAGAGGAGGAAGACTGCTCTGCACCAAAGTGACAGAGAACTGGCAGTAAATCCCAGGAGGGATTGTGTATCAGTGTTACCTGAATGACTGTCAAATCAATGTCAGGAGCTGGAAGGGACCTCCTGAGAGCATCCAGTCCAGTGACTGTGTGCAGCACATCCATGTTATGACAGAGTCACAGCATGGGAGTGTCTGGGAGCTGCAGAGAGCATCCAGCCCAAGCCCTGCCAGAGCAGCAGCACCCAGGGCAGGGCACACACAGCACAGCCAGGGGGGTTGCAATGGCTGCAGAGAAGGAGACTCCACAGCCTCTCTGGGCAGCCTGCTCCAGGCCTCTGCCACCCTCACAGCCAAAAAGCTTCCCCTCCTCTTCCCCTGCCACCTCCTCTGCTGCACCTTGCCCCCAGTGCCCCTTGTGCTGCCCTTGGCCAGCCCTGAGCAGAGCCTGGCTGCGTCCTGCCCACACTGCCCTGCACAGCTTGAGCCCAGCACTGAGGGCAGCCCTCAGGCTGCTCTGCTGCCAGCTGCCAGCCCCAGCTGCCTCAGCCTGGCCCCACAGGAGATCTTCACTGCCTGCAGCAGCTCTGTGCCTCTGGCCTGGGCTCTCTCCACCACTTCCCTCAGCTCCTTCTTCACCTGAAGATCCCAGAACTGGACACAAGATTCCAGCTGTGGCCTCAGCAGGGCAGAGCAGAGGGGCAGGAGAACCTCTCTGGTCCTACTCACCACAGCCCTTTTAAGCCAGCCCAGAATAGTTATCACTGGAATCACAGAATCAGTCAGGACTGGAAGGGACCACAAGGATCATTCAGTCCCATGCCCTGAGCTCCTTCTTTCACTCCTGGTGAAAGAGAAGTTTCCTCTTTCCTGTCAGAGCCAGTGACCCAGAGCTACTGCACAGCAGCTAGTGGGTGTCAGCTTCAGTAGCTAAGAGCAAGTCAGAGCAGCAGGGACAGGAGCTGTGTTAGTGCTGCTGCTAGAGGGTTCTCTGCAGAAGGCATGCACTGCCTACCTCCTTTCTCACTGTCGTACTGGGTAGCATCAAAGTGATCATCAGTGGGGATCTGGACTCTTGCCACCACCAGGTGGTTCTGCTCGTCGGAGGTGTGCGTGCCCAGCACCAGCCAGTGCAGAGCGTAGTCCTTCCCCTCGGGCCTGTGCACAACGACAGGGGCAGGCAACTGAGTGCTCAGCTGCAGGCTTCTCAGCTAGCAGCAGAGCCCAGCCTCTGCAGGCAGCTGGAGGAGAGAGACCTGTGCAAAAGATCCTTGTGCAATGCAGTGCACCAGCCCGAGGGACAGCCAGCAAGGCTGGAGAGTGACAATGCAAGTCAACAGACATGGCCCGAAGGGGACAACTCCACACAGCAGCTGAAGGTGACACTAATAACTGCTCCTGTCTTGAATTCCCCCTGCAGTTGCACAGCATTGATTCAGAAAACAATCAATGCAGCTCCCTATAGAGCACAAGTACTGGGGACAGGCAGCAAATTACTTCTGACACTTCACACAGAAGCTTTTTCCTCAGTTACTGTTTTATTTCAGAGGATAATTTTTAAGCATTGCACAGATCCTAACTGGAATCAGATTCCTCTGCTGGCTGCTCAAGGCAAGGCTGAGTAACAAGTGCTGGGTGGACAGTGCCATTCAACTCTGAAAGGGGAGCAACTCAGCAGTAAACACAAGCAAATTCTGCCTTCCTGAAAGCAAGAGGCCAATTGTGCTGCCTGAACCCAGGCAAACAGGAACCACTGTGCAACTCCAGAATGGTTTAGGTTGAACTCAAAGCTCAGGCAGGCCCAACAGCAATTACTGGGGCAATCAGAATGGTTCAGGTTGGAAGGGAGCTCAAAGCTCAGGCAGGCCCAACAGCAATCATTGGGGCAATCAGAATGGTTTAAGGCCAGGCTGGGTGAGGCCTTGAGCAGCCTGCTCTAGTGGGAGGTGTCCCTGCCTATGGCAGGGGGTTGGAGCTGGATGATCCTTGAGGTCCCTTCCAACCTAAACCACTCTATGATTCTATGAAAGGGATCTCAAAGCTCAGGCAGGTCCAACAGGAATCATTGGGGCAATCAGAATGGTTCAGGTTGGAAGAGAGCTCAAAGCTCAGCCAGTTCCAAAGCCCTGCCATAGGCAGGGACACATCGCACTAGAAGAGGTTGCTCAAGGCCTCATCCAACCTGTCCTGGACACCTCCGGGGAGGCTGTGGAGCACAGAATCACCTAATGTGATTGAAGATTGCAGATCACATTGGCTGCTTCTGTGCTCCACAACCTCCCTGGGTAACCTGTGCCAGTGTCTCACCACCCCTACTGCAAAGAACTTCTTCTAACATCCAGTTTCAATCTCCCCTCTGCCAGCTCAAACCCATTCCTCCTCATCCTGTTGTTCTAAGACCTTGTCAATAGTCCCTCCCCTTCCTGTAGGTCCCCTTCAGATACTAAAGGCCACTCCCAAGGTCTCCTCCAGCTACTGCACCACTGCCAAAGCATCATTAAACGTCTGGACAGGGCAAGGAAAACACAAAAGGAGACAAGACAAAGCACACACAACGCAGAGGGCACTTACTTGCATCAGGAACAGATGTCCCATCATGTCAGGTGCCACATTAAGAGACAGTCCTTGCCTTTAAATGGCTTTACATATTTTGACACTGGGTAATTGGAAATAGCAGCTTTTAAACTGAACATTAAGTCAATCTGCAAAACACGAGGCAAGCAGAAGTGTTCCTCATCAGGGCTCCACACCCTCAGGCATCCCCACGCTCCACTCTCTCTCCAAGCCTAGAGCTAGCTGGCTCACACCTCTCACCACCTTCCCCACACCTTCAAGAGACCATCTAAGCCACCAGACATGACAGCACAGAGCCAAGGTGGAATCTGAAAGAGGAAAGAGAGCATCCTCTGATTATGGCATGAGTTTTACAGATCAGCTGTTTCAAATCCCAGCTGTATCCAGGGGATGAGGACGGACCCAGTCCTTGTCCACTGCTGCAGGGACCCTGCAGTGTGAGATTTATAACAGACACAGAATCCTAGAATCAGTCAGGGTTGGAAGGGACCACAAGTGCCAACCCCCCTGCCATGCCCAGGGACACCCTACCCTAGAGCAGGCTGCCCACAGCCTCAGCCAGCCTGGCCTGAAACACCTCCAGCCATGGGGCCTCAACCACCTCCCTGGGCAACGCCTGCCAGGCTCTCACCACTCTCCTGCTCAACAACTTCCTCCTCACCTCCAGCCTCACTCTCCCCACCTCCAGCTTTGCTCCATTCCCCCCCAGTCCTGCCACTCCCTGACAGCCTCAAAAGTCCCTCCCCAGCTTTTCTGTAGCCCACTTCAGATCCTGGAAGGCCACAAGAAGGTCACCTGGGAGCCTCCTCCAGCCTGCACAGCCCCAACTCTTTCAGTCTGCTCACAGCAGAGCTGCTGCAGCCCTCTCAGCATCCTCCTGGCCCTACAGAAGAACAGAATCTTCCCCCTCAGAACTCCTTAAGAACTGAAGCAGTCAGCACACAATTTTCGAGGGGAGCTGGAAGAATGGGGAACTAAGAGATGGGAAGTTAAGAGTGAGCCAGGGCAGAAGCAGGCCACCCAGCAGCAGCCTTAGCACAATGTTCATTTGAGAAAGTCTGGAGCTAAAGCAAACAAAATCAGAGATGGAGACTGCAGCTTCTGCAGAACAGTCTGCAGTGCACAGGAAGGGAATGAAAAAGCAGTCTTGAGAAGAAAGGTGATTTAGTCACAGAATTCTCTGCCCAGAATTAACCACAGCAGAGCAGTAAGTCTCTTATTATCGATCGGGACACTCAGGAGGATTTCTCCCCTCGTGCCTCAAGTCGCTCCGCACACCTCCAGTTTAGCCTAGCAGAAGGTATCAAGTTGGGTTCCCCCCGCAGGCTTCTCAAAGGGCTTTTAAAGCTGTAAGCAAAGCGTTACAAGCTCACAAAGGAGCCCAACGCAAAGGTTCTGTGAGGTGGGTTTCGTCCTCCCGTTACTTAGCAGACGTGGCTAGCGCAGAGCAGCGCAACGAGGACTGCGCCCAGCCTCGCCCCTGCTCCGTGAGCTAAGCCTACCGGCAACTGCGCTCCCCGGCAGCTTGCAGGCGGCTCTCCGCTTCTCTCACCTGGTCACATCTGGCAACCACTGGACGGTGAGGCTGGGCCACTCCAGGGCGTGTGTCATCACCAGGTCGTACAAGAAGGGGGTGTTCTTCTTCCAGATCTTGTACTCCTCGCCGATGACACGCTCCTCCGCCGAGTCCTCCGGCACTGCGGGGACGGACGCGGGTCAGCCTCTGCCGCCGGAGCGGGGCCGCCGCAGCCCAGGGCGCTCCCAGGGGAAGGACAGCGCACGGCGAGGGGGTCCAGGCGCTCTCCGGGGCGGCCGGCGGGAGAAAAGCCGCAACCACCCCACCCTCGCCGCCACCCCGTCGGCGGTTCGGGGAAGCCCGCAGGGCCTCGGCCCCTCCAAGCCATGCGCGCCCCTCGCCGCCCCCAGGCGTACACACCCCCCCGCCCCACCGCCCAGCTGGGGAGAGGTGCGGGGAGAGGGGCGTCTCTACCTTCCTTGCTCGCCATTTTGGGGTGCGTGTGCGCAGCGGGAGGCAAGGGCTGAGGGCGCCGCCGAGAGAGCGGAGCGGGACGGAGCGGGATGGGATGGGATGGGACGGGCTGGGACGGAGCGGGATGGGATGGGATGGGNCGGCCAGCCGCCGCGCGCCGCCGCGCATGCGCCGCCCCCCGCCCACAGCGGCAGCCAATGGGGCGGGCGGAAAGGGCCGCGGGGACGCCGGCGGGCCGAGGCCCTCCAATCAGGCGCTGCGACCTTGAGAGGCGGGGCCGCTCTGACGTCCGGCGGCGCGGGAGGGAAGCGCCCTGAGAGCGCTGAGGGGAGAGAGAGGAGGAGGAGGAGGACACGGAGTGGGAGGTGCAGGTGGCTCAGCTCATTCTCTGCTCCGTCAGGGCCTGGCCGCGGTCCCGGGGGGGATGACGCCGCGCTCGCGCGTGTCGTGCGGCGGCCCCGGGATTTACGGGATCAGGCGGAGCGAAAGGGGCGAGGAGTCAGGCGGCGGCCGCGGCCGCGCACGCCTTGCGGTGCGGGCAAAGGCAGACGGGCTTGGGCGCGCTGTTAACGCCAGGTGGCGCTGTAGGCAAAGCAGCTCTGCGGTTGCAGGCGCTCGGCGGGAGTTCGCTCGGCCGCTGCAGAGGCTGCCTCACGGCACTCGGAGCAAACGCGGCTCGTACGGCGGAGGCTCAGCTGTGGTATTAGTTTTAAGCATATGGGCTGAGCTGCTCGCCAAAGGTCTGCCCTTGCTCCCCCAGACGCATCTTGGCAGGAGGTTAGCGTCGGTGCGCCGAGAGGCCGCTCCCGCAAGCCAGTGGAGCGCGTTTAATAACCGGGTACGGCGCTGGGACGGGACCCGCTGCCCGCACGCTTGCCCAGAGAGCAGCGGAGCTCACCGCTTCCGAAGCGGTAACCGCAAACCGAGCTGGGAGGCGCTCCCGTCAGCACCGCCAGGGGAGGCCGCCGCGCCGCAGTGCTGCCCAGCGGTGCCGAGGCCCTTGTCTTCGTGCGGGGCGAATCGACATTCTAGAGGCGTTAATCCACCTGCGCACTCAGGAGTCATACAGTGGAAGGGACCTTGAAGATTATTTGGTGCCAACCTCCCTGCCGTGCCCAGGGACACCTCTCAGCCACACTCAGCTGCTCAAGGCCTCAGCCAGCCTGGCCCAGAACACCCCCAGCAAGGAGGCAGCCACAGCCTCCCTGGGCAGCCTGTGCCAGGCTGTCAGCACCCTCACACTCAACAGCTTCTTGCTCAGCTCCACTCTCCCCCTGCTCTGCCTCAGCTCCAAACCATTCCCCTTGGCCTGTCTGCAGACCCCCTCAGCACAAGTCCCTCTGCAGCCTTCCTGCAGGATGCCTTCAGCTCTTGGCAGGCAGCTCTGAGCTGCCCCTGGAGCCTTCTCCTCTGCAGGCTGCACCCCCCCAGCTCCCTCAGCCTGTGCTCACAGCAGAGCTGCTCCAGCCCTGGCAGCATCTTTGTGGCCTCCTCTGCACTAGCTCCAGCGCTCAGCATGCATGAAGACAACAATTAGCCTTGTGGGAAGAAGTGGGAGCAGCTACCTCTGGGAAACTTCAGGGAGCCCAAATCAACCTGGATATGAGTCCCACTTCACGACCAAAAATTGTAAGTAAAAATGGCCCCAGAGGCCACAGCTGAATAGATTTAGTTTGTTTGGGCTCGGTTCTTTAGTCAAGGGTAGCAGAGTGTCATTTGATTCCCTGGGAGAAATGACTGTTGGAGCTGTTTGTCAGTTGCATTAGGGCATGGAAGACACTGAAGTGCTGTGCTGCGTCTTCAGTCAGGAAACAGCAGTGCTCCAGCAGCTGCAAATCTTTGCCTGGCAGGGGTTGCTATTGTCTGACTGGTTGGTTAGTGACACAGCTTCTTTTAAACAGCCACAATTCCAAGGTAGGGCTTTGCCACTGTGCCTGTCCAGGTCTCCTGTGCTTCAGCTGCCACCAGCCAGAAGCCTACTTTAACTGCTTATCTGGTGCTTGCCACAGGTAACAACAGCCTGGACCAGGGGAGATCTTGCTGGTAGCTGCCAACAGTTTCCAGCAGAATAATGCAAATAGAGGCAGTTAGGGTTAGTATGTCCCAGATCCCCCTAATGATTCAGGGTGTGTTTTGCCTCCAAACTGCAAGGATTTTCATAGGATCACAGAATCATTAAGGCTGGAAAAGACCTTTCAGATCAATAAGTCCAACCCTAGCCCAGCTGCCATGGCCACCAAACCATGGTCTGAAACACCACAGCTGCAGCTTCTTCTACACCCCCAGGCATGGGGACTCCACCACCTCTCCGGGCAGCCTGCTCCAACCCCTCACCACTCTCTCACTAAGGAAGTTCTTCCTAATGTCCAACCTAACTCTCCCCTGCCTCAGCTCGAACCATTGCCTCTCATCCAAGAGACCAACCCCAGCCTTGCTCCAGCCTTCTTGCAGGTAGAGAACAATAAGATCTGCCCTCAGCCTTCTCTTCTTGGAGGCTGGATGAGGCACTCAGTTGTATTTCCTTCTGTGCCTGGAGAAGAGGAGGCTCAGGGCAGATCTCATTTGTCTCTACAGCCTGAAGGGAGGTTGTAGCCAGGAGGAGTTGGGCTCTTCTGCCAGGCACCCAGGGACAGAACAAGAGGACACAGCCTCAAGCTGTGCCAGGGCAGACTCAGGCTGGATGTTAGGAAGAAGCTCTTCACAGCAAGAGTAATTGGCATTGGAATGGGCTGCCCAGGGAGGTGATGGAGTCCCCATCCCTGAAGGTGTTGAAGAGGAGGCTGGATGAGGCACTTGGTGCCATGGGTTAGTTAATTAGAAGGTGTCAGGTGCTAGGTTGGACTCCATGATCTCAGAGGTCTTTTCCAGCCTGGTTAATGCTGTGATTCTGTGATTCTCACCATGGTGTGACTTAGGTTCTTAAAGTGAATTCTCACTCTCGTGTTGAATGCAAGGAGATGAATCCTGTGTCACTGGTGCTCGTCTGCCTTCACTTTGACTCCCAGAAAGGGACCAAATTAGCTGCAGAGTGGATCTGGCTGTGCTCAGCTGGAGAGAGGGCTGAGCCTTCTATGGTCTGGCCTCCAGTTTGTCCGACAAAGAGTCCAGTTATGGCAAATGTTTATGTCTAGGAGGGGCTGGGTAACAGCAGCCAAGAGCTGCAGCATGGGAGCTGGGGAAGAAGGCTGAGCTAGGCAGCCAGCTTCTCAAACAGGAAGCCCCTAATGAAGCACTGCTCTGTTCATCCAGAGTGTTGGGAAGCAGAGACCTCTCAGTGCAGTTAAATAACGACACATTCATCCTCTCCTCCAACCTGCACAAATTGGAAGTGAAGCTATGCATGGCTTGTTCAGAACAGGGAATCTTGTCCAGTTAATGGGAAGCTACCCAACAGTGCTCTGCACAGGAGTGAGGCTGTGAGCACAGACACACAGCCCTGGTCATACAGGAGGTGTTTCCAGCTTGCCTTTGGCAAGGCTTGCTGCTTGTTGTGCTATTTGCTGCCAACTATGTGTCTGCTCCTGCAGCCTGCTGAGGCCTTCCTAAAACATTGCAGAGTGGAGACTGAACCTTTCAGAGCCTGCCTTGTTACAGAGCCTTGCTCACTGAAACCTCAGGTGCTGGATGAAGGAGAGCTCAGGCTGCCTGGCTTGGACTGCCCTCTGGTAGCTCTCTTGGGCTGCTTGAAAGGTCAGGCCTGGGAGAGCATCTGGGGGGCATGCTGCTTGTGTGTTTTTGTGGAATCCCAGAGCCACCAAGGCTGGAAAAGACCTTTCAGATCATCAAATCCAACCCTAACTCACCTACCACAACCACTAATCCATGTTCTGAAGCACCTCAGCTACAGCTTCTTCAACACCTCCAGACATGGAGACTCCACCACCTCCCTGGGCAGCCTGTTCCAACCCCTCACCACTCTCTCGCTGAAGTTCTTCCTTATGTCCAACCTAACCCTCCCCTGGCACAACTCCAACCATTGCCTGTGGTCCTGTGGCTGGGTACTTGGGAGGAGAGGCCAACCCCAGCCTCACCTCAGGCACTCAGATGAGCTCCCATTGTATAGCTTCCTGTAGCTCTGCAGCCTACTGGCCTGGGCAGATTATTGCCCATATGTGGATCCTGCAGACCTGTGGGGATACTAAAAGAAATGGCAGAGACTATTTTGGCTTTGTGCACCAATCTAGCTCATGTTCAGTTCAGTGGAAGGAGAGCCCTGCCTTGTGAAGCTTCCAGCATTTGGCTCACTGCAGTTCTTCACTGGCTTCACCCCTTGTGATCTTGGAGAACTTCGGGGAGCAGGAATTGGGATAGTTCCAAGCCTATGTATGTGTCAAAGGATCACAGCATGGCAGGGGCTGGAAGGGACCTCCAAAGCTCAGCCAGTCCAACCCCCCTGCCAGAGCAGCATCTCCTAGAGCAGCTCACACAGGAACACATCCAGGTGGGTTTGAGTATCTCCAGAGAGGGAGACTGCACAGCCCTCCTGGGCAGCCTGTGCCAGGGCTCTGGCACCCTCACAGGGGAAAAATTCCTCCTGATGTTTCCATGGCACTTCCTATGCCTCAGCTTCCCCCCAGTGCCCCTTGGCCTGGCACTGGGCATCACCCAGCAGAGCCTGGCTGCAGCCTCCTGGCACTCACCCTGCACACATTGGTAACCATGGATGAGGTCACCTCTCAGCTCCTCCTGTCCCAGCAGCACAGCTCCAGCTCTGTCAGACTCTCCTCATCACAGAGCTGTTCCATTCCCTTCAGCATCTTTGTGGCTCTGTGCTGGACTCTCTCCAGCAGTTCTATGTCCCTCTTGAACTGAGGGGCCCACAGGAATCAAAGGAGACAAATCCAGAAGGTGCTGGTTTCAGTGACATGGAAGGGAGCTGAGGCCAGTTGCTGCTCTCAGTGATGTGCTGGGAGCAGTGTGAAAGTCTCAGTCTGTTGTGCCAGAGGAGATCATGGAATCACAGAATCAGGCAGGCTGGCAGAGAGCTCCAAGCTCCCCCAGCCCAACCTAGCCCCCAGCCCTGCCCAACCAACCAGACCATGGCACTAAGTGCCCCAGCCAGGCTTGGCTTCAACACCTCCAGCCACGGCCACTCCACCACCTCCCTGGGCAGCCCAAAAGATGCTTGCTATGATCTGTTTCCTCTTCCACTCTGGGTTGTAAGAGCCTCTGCAGGTGCCCAGTGCAGGGAGGTGCTGCCTGCGCTTGCCTTTAGGGGTAAGCCTCCCCACCCCAGCTGCCTGCCCTGCTTTGGCAGAGACTTCCCTGAGGCCACCACGGGGTTTCCTTTTTCTTCCTCACTCCTGCACCTTTGCGAGCTGAAGCGATGAATAATGAGGTTAGCTTCAAGGCCCTGGGTGTGTCCGAGGTGGCTCCTCTGAGGCAGGGACCACGTCGGGCTGCTTCAGCTCACTGGTGGCTTTCTGGAGTAATGAAGCTGTTCTGTGTGGTTTTCTCAGCCGTGCTGGCAGGTCCCCTCAGTCTGACTCTTCAGAAGCTTGAGCCTTCTATTCTCTCCCCCGTTCCAAGTGCACTGAGTGCTGGGAAGCACAGCAGTGCCCGGAGTGCAGAGTAGTGGACAGGTGGTCATGTCAGATGGCTTTACAGCTTGCTCCTTTGCAGGCAGGCTCTGGGGCCAGCTTAGCCTCACGGTGTGCTAGGGACATGGCAGAAGGGAAGCAGGAACAGGCAGGTGGAAGATCTGCTGAGCCCAGGCTGGGCCTGTCTGCATCTCTGCAGTCAGTTCTGAAGCTGGGTGCTAACCAAGTACCCTAGGAGCATCCAGCAAAGCCTTTGCTGCTGCTGGTGCCAGTCACTGCCAGGGGTGTCTGCAGCTTGAGGGGCATAGCCACAGGGCCAGAGATGGGAGGAAAAGGTAGAATCCCTGAGTCACAGTGAAGGCTGGAAAGGGCCTTTGAGACCACTGAGTGCCACCATAGCCCAGCTGCCGTGACCTCTCAGGAGAGGCAACCCGGGAGTGATTAACCCCAGGATCTCCTGCAGGAGGTGTGCGAGGCTTGGGGCTCCTTCAGCGTGGCCACCGGAGCAGCTTTGCTGCTTGGTCCTAGCTGCCCACTGCCGTGTCCTGTGGCAGAGCTCTGTGGGGACACCACACCTCTGTGTGGGTCTCTGTGGACACAGGGACATAGCAGCACTGCCCTGCCAGGCCAGAGCTCTTCACTCAACAGCTGCCTTCTGCTCCCTGGGGGCCACTTCAGACTCAGTCATGCTGCTAATGCCACTTTACTCTGTGGTTCGGAGCATGCTTTGGGGAGCAGCTTAAGCCAGGCTAAGACACAATCATGCTGAAAGGAGCAGCCCTGCTCTCCCCTCCTGCTAGCCACTCTGGTGGCCCTGCCTTTTGTCAACACTGGCACTCATGCTCAGTGGGGAGCTGAGTCAGGTCTCCAGTGTAGTTGATCTCTTTGTTTTAGCACAGCTGGAGCTCAGTTAGGTGCTCAAGATGCCCATTCTCACTGTACATCTTGCCCATCTTGGCCCTGGCATGAAGAAGAGCCCTGGCCAAGGGCAAGAACAGGACAGCTCCCTTCAGGCTCTGGTTTCAGATGAGCTTGCACCAGGGGTGAGGCTGTGCCACAGGCTGTGTGAGCCAGTAGTGCAAGTCTGCACTTTGCCAGCCCTGTGCCAGAGGCTTCAGTCCCCTGCTCAGCCAGCCAGGGGCATTGCCTCTCTGCCTCTTGTCTGTTTTCTTCAGATGTGGAGATTGAGAAGGAAGGTGAAAACTCCATTCACAGGCATGAGAGGGAAGCTTTACAGTCCCTATCTAGCACTGCTTTTGAGCCCTCAACACAGAAAGGACATGGACCTCATGGAGCAGGTCCAGAGGAGGTCATGAAGGTGACTAGGGGCTGGAGCAGCTCTGCTGTGAGGACAGGCTGAGGGAGCTGGGGGGTGCAGCCTGCAGAGGAGAAGGCTCCAGGCAGAGCTCAGAGCTGCCTGCCAGGATCTGAAGGGGCTACGAGGAGGATGCAGAGGGACAGGACGAGGGCAATGGTTTGAGCTGAGAGCAGAGCAGCTTGAGATTGGCTGTGAGGAACAAGTTCTGCAGCAGGAGGCTGCTGCCACACTGCAACAGGTTGCCCAGGGAAGTGGTTGAGGCTTCATGCCTGGAGCTGTTGAAGGTGAGGCTGGGCAAGGTTGTGAGGAACTTGCTGTAGGGGAGGATGTCCCTGCTGAGTGCAGGGGGTTGGACTGGATGCCCTTTGGAGCTCCATTCTATAACTGGTTCTATAAATGGGACTCCAGTGTGAGGAAAGTGACCTCAGTATGAGCACAGGGACCCCCAGCACCACAGGACACCCCTGAGACTTACCTGACGTGCACTGAAACCATTCTTCAGTGAGGTTTCTTAAAGGAAAAAGGTTTAACCAAACCTGCTGCTTTGCCAAGAGGCAGCACAACTGGATCAGGTTAACTACCTCCTGACATTTCAAAGTGTTCTGTGGTTTGAGATCCTGTGGAGAGGCTCTTTGAAAGCTGTCTGAGGCTGAGCAGCCCTCAGCTGAGGAAATCCCTAATCCTGGGGGCTTTAGAGCACTCTAAGCTTTCATTTTTGCACTGTTCCTCCATCCAGCTGGAAATGTGATGTAAACAGGGCCTGGACAACTTGGCCAAAGTCACTTAGGAAATCAGAAGTGCTGACTGCTAATCCTAGCTCAGGTTTCCAGACACAGGGCTGGGATGCTAATGCTTGGCTTTATTGGTTTGTGCCTTGCCTTCAGCCTGGACTGTGAGGTGCCTCAGAGGCAGAGCAGTGCTGACCACCTCTGCCCTCTTTCTTAACAAGAACCTGGCTTGGTTTTTTTTGGCTGAGGCTTAGGGAAACAAGGCCAGGTGACCTGCTAACACCTCTGTGTGAGAGCTTGGGTTGGGCTGCCTCTCACTTTCAAGCACATTGCACGTGGGAGGCTGAGGAGGGTGCAAAGAACCTGGTTGCTGTTTGGGAAGAGTGATGCAGCTGCAGCGTGGTGGGTGCCAGGACAACTTGGTTATCACTATGTGCCTGCATGCCACAGTCACAGGGCAGCACCTGGTCCTGGCAGCATTCTACAGATGCCACAGGAACACCTCAGCTGTTGACCCGAAGATCATAGGGACCACCAAAGGGCATCCAGTCCAACCGCCCTGCAGTCAGTAAGGACATCCTCCACCAGCCCAGGCTGCTCAAGGCCTCTTCCACCCTGGCCTTGAACACCCCCAGGGAGGGAGCATCCACAATCTCCTTGGGCAACCTGTTGCAGTGTGGCAGCAGCCTCCTGCTGCAGAACTTGTTCCTCACAGCCAATCTCAAGCTGCTCTGCTCTCAGCTCAAACCATTGCCCTCCTCCTGTCCCTGCAGGCCTTTGCCAACAGTCCCTCTGCAGCCTGCTTGCAGCCCCTGCAGCTCCTGGCAGGCTGCTCTGAGCTCTGCCTGGAACCTTCTCTTCTGCAGGCTGCACACCTCCAGCTCCCTCAGCCTGGCGTCATTGGAGAGGAGCAGGTCCAGAGGAGGCCACCAAGATGCTCAGAGGGCTGCAGAATCTCTCCTGTGGAGACAGGCTGAGAGAGTTTGGGCTGTTCAAAGATCACATTGGCTGAGTCTGTGCTCCATAACCTTCCTGGAGGTGTTCAGGTCCAGGATGGATGAGTCCTTGAGCACCCTGTGTCCCTGCCCATAGCCAGGGGGTTGGATCTGGCTGATCTTTGAGGTCCCTTCCATCCTGAACCATTCCATCAGTCTATGAACAGAGCTTTTGAACAGACATTCAGGTGCTCTGTGCTTGTACACATCTGCCTCCCATCTGCCACACCCCAGGGGCATCTGCCCTGGTAACCTTCTGTGCTCTGCTCTGTCTGGCAGTGAGACTGCCTCTATTTCAGGGCAGTAAGCATCCTGTGAGCCAAAATGGGGTGCTGAAGGGAAACCCCAAATGCATACTTGGCATCTTGGCAGGGCCACATGAAAAGCAGCAGTTACAGATAGGTGAAGGTCAGAAATACTCCCTCAGGGGATTTTGCCTTGAAATGTGAGGATTTTGAAGCACTCTGTTGCAGGCTTTAGCAGAACATTTGGAAACACTTTTCCCTGCTTGCCATGTGTGGCCATGGAGTCATTCATCAGCCTCCTCCCCACTTATTTGGCTCTGCAGTGCAAATACCTAGGGGCAGTATCCCGTTGCTGGGGTGTGTTGCAGTAAGGACCAGCACGTTTTCAGATCCTCCAGATGGCTCAGAAATGTGCTGCTAACAGGAACAGAAAGAGCTGAGGTGGTGAGCAGGAATGTGGAAACATTCCCTTTCTCTGTCAAGGAGAATAAAAAGTGTTTCTACAAATATATCAATGGCAAGAGAAGGGTCAAGGACAACCTCCAGTCCTTATTAGATAGAGAGGGGAACATAGTGACAAAGGAGGAGGAAAAGGCAGAGGTGCTTAACACCTTCTTTGCCTCAGTCTTCATTAGTGGGACAGGTTGTCTCCAGGACAACTGGCCTCCTGAGCTGGCAGCTGGAGCCAGGGACCAGTATAGTCCCCCTCTAATCCATGAGGAGGAGGTAAGTGATCTGCTGAGCCACTTGGATCCTCATAAGTCCATGGGGCCAGA
>WAAF01002414.1:67178-82059 GCA_013400475.1 Tricholaema leucomelas
AGAGGAGGCTCAGGGCAGAGCTCATTGCTGTCTGCAGCTCCCTGCAGGGAGGCTGTAGCCAGCTGGGGTTGGGCTCTGCTGCCAGGCAGCCAGAACCAGAAGAAGGGGACAGAGGCTGAAGCTGTGCCAGGGCAGGTCTGGGCTGGATGTTAGGAGGAAGTTGTTGGCAGAGAGAGTGATTGGCATTGGAATGGGCTGCCCAGGGAGGTGGAGGTGTCCTCATCTCTGGAGGTGTTGAAGCCAAGCCTGGCTGGGGCACTTAGTGCCATGGTCTGGTTGGTTGGGCAGGGCTGGGGGCTAGGTTGGGCTGGGGGAGCTTGGAGCTCTCTGCCAGCCTGCTTGGTTCTAAGACTCTATGACTGGTACAGCCAGATACAGTCCATCCTGCAGGGCTGTGTCTTAAGTACGAGGTGGTGGTCATGGTTTGGCAGTGGTGCTGTGCAGGAAGCATTTTTAGCTCAGTAGGGTCAGTTCTTTGAGTTTAGAGTGCAGCAAGACCTGGATGATGCCTGCCAAGTGATCTTTCTGCAGAAAGCACAGACCTCAAACAGGCCTTGGAGCAGAGCCCTGCTAGCAGGGTCACATTTGATCAGTCTAAGCAGAGAGAGTTTGTGTTGAGATTAAAAATCCAAACCCCTTTTTGGCACAGTTCACAGAATCACAGAATGGCTCAGGTTGGAAGGGACCTCAGAGCTCAGCTGCTGCAACTTACCTGCCATGCCCAGGGACACCTCTCAGCCACACTCAGCTGCTCAAGGCCTCAGCCAGCCTGGCCCAGAACACCCCCAGCAAGGAGGCAGCCACAGCCTCCCTGGGCAGCCTGTGCCAGGCTCTCAGCACCCTCACACTCAACAGCTTCTTGCTCAGCTCCACTCTCCCCCTGCTCTGCCTCAGCTCCAAACCATTGCCCCTTGGCCTGTCTGCAGACCCCCTCAGCACAAGTCCCTCTGCAGCCTTCCTGCAGGATGCCTTCAGCTCTTGGCAGGCAGCTCTGAGCTGCCCCTGGAGCCTTCTCCTCTGCAGGCTGCACCCCCCCAGCTCCCTCAGCCTGTGCTCACAGCAGAGCTGCTCCAGCCCTGGGAGCATCTTTGTGGCCTCTTCTGGCCTCCCTCCAGCAGTTCTGTGTCCTCCTCTTGCTGGGGCCAGCAGCACTGGAGGCAGGATTGGAGGTGAGGTCTGAGCAGAGCCAAGGGGCACAATGCCCTCTCTTGCCCTGCTGCCCACACCCCTCTGCCTGCAGCTCTGCACACAACTGCCTCCTGCTGGGCTGCAGGAGGGCACTGCTGGCTCCTCTGAGGTCTCCCAGAGCCTTCTCTCTAGGCTGAACCCCCCCAGCTCCCTCAGCCTGTCAGCTGCTGCTGTTGAGCTAAGAGGGCAGGATAAGCACAGCAGGCTCCTGACAAAGGTTCCTGAGTGTGCTGCATAGCAACTGCCATTTGGTTTGCTGCACAGAGGACTGCTGCCATGTGTGTAGGGCTCATAACGTGCTGCAGACTGCTTTCCTCATGGGGAAATGCAGGCCAGAAGCACTCAGCAGATCTGTGCCTGCATCTGGCTGCAGACATCCCCAAGCTGCACAGCAGCAAGCGCATGGGAGCTCTGTGGTAGGGGACACTTGGCTGTGTGCCTGGACTTCTAAAGAGACCTTAAATCTCTGCCTTTGTGCATGTGTTTGCACTAGAACTGCCCCTTTCACCCCAAAAGGAGCAGGTGTGGACAGAGGAGGCATCCTCACCCCCCAGGCTCTACTGGTAAGCAGGCTTGTTCCAACCCAGGTGCAGGACTCTGCACTTGGGCCTGCTGAGCCTCATGAGGTTCACGTCTCTGGCTGGTCCAGGTCTTTCTGGCTGACATCTCCTCCCCTGGCATATCTACAGCACTGGGAGAGGTTAGCTGCAGGATGAAGTGAAACCTTCCACACCTTTTTCCACACTGTCCATTTGTAAGTGAGGCAATCCTAATAAGAGTAGGATAGAACGGAGTAGAATGGAATGGAAGAGAAGAGAAGAGAATGGTTTAGGTTGGAAGGGACTTCAAGTATCACCCAGTTCCAACCCCCTGCCACAGCAGGGACACCTCCTATGATTCATAGCTTCATAGAATAGCAGCTTGGAAGGGACCTGAAAGCTCATCTATGCAAATCTAGACCTTATTCTTTCCTCCCAAGGTGAAGAACACAAAGTTTTGAGGCTATTTCAGTTCTTACATACTCCTGGACACTCTTCAGCTCTGGAAATAAGAGACTGCTCACTTCCACTTCCAGTATATGTAAGTCACCAGACAAGAGTTTCTAATACAAAAGTGGTCTCTCTCTGGAAGATAGTAGTATCATCATCATCATCATCATCATCATCATCATCATTATCATCATCATCATCTTTTAATTTCTTTGCCTGGAAAATATTTTGTCATCTGGAATATGGAATCTGTTATCCTGGCTTCAGTCACTGCAGTGGAGCTCTGTCTTCTGCCTCTAGCCAGGTAATGAAGGACTGTGGAGCCAAGGGGAGCAGTTTCCCTTTTGTAGCTCTTATCAAGAATTGGTTTGTCTGATTGAGGTTGTTAAAGTGCCCTGCAGCCAGTTAGTAGCCCCTGAAATGACACAGCACTTAAGGAAACGTTGGTGCAGTCACTGCCTTGGTGCTCAGCTGCAGAGTTTGGCCCTGCTCTTGTTCCCTCGGGGTTTGTAAAGTTGTAGCTCAGGTCTTAGAACGCTTTCAGTCAAGAAGTAGCTGCACCAGTGCCCATCGTTAGCAGCCAAGCTCCTGCCAGAGGTGAGCACAACCACATTTTCCACCTCCTCTACTGCTGAGTCAGTAAAGCAGATTGGGCCTTCAGCCAGTTGGCTGTGGTGTAGCAGCAGAGCTGAAATGCCTGTGAGAAGCGGTGGGTGCTGAGCTGCCAGATCTGGTGTGATGCTGCCTGGGGAAAGCTTAGCCTTTACTTGTGAGAGGGTCGGGAAAGATCATCCAGTGCACCCTCAGCAAGCTGGCCAGGGACACCAGGCTGTGTGGTGCCCTGGGCTCACTGGAGGGAAGGATCTTGACAGGCTTCAGATGTGGGCCAGAGCCAACTGCATCAGGTGCAACAAGTCAAAGTGCAAGGTCCTGCAGCTGGGTCAGGCCAGGCTCTTCTCCAGGCTGAACACCCCCAACTCCCTCAGCCTGTCCTCTACCTGATGTGTTCCAGTCACCTCATCATCTTCATGGCCCTCCTCGACTTGCTCCATCAGGCCCATGTCATAGAATCATAGAATCAGTCAGGGTTGGAAGGGACCACAAAGATCAGGCAGTGCCAACCCCCTGCCATGCCCAGGGACACCCTACCCTAGAGCAGGCTGCCCACAGCCTCAGCCAGCCTGGCCTGAAACACCTCCAGCCATGGGGCCTCAACCACCTCCCTGGGCAGCCCCTGCCAGGCTCTCACCACTCTCCTGCTCAACAACTTCCTCCTCACCTCCAGCCTGACTCTCCCCACCTCCAGCTTTGCTCCATTCCCCCCAGTCCTGGCACTCCCTGACAGCCTCAAAAGTCCCTCCCCAGCTTTTTTGTAGCCCCCTTCAGGGCTACAGAGCTGGCTGCAGTGCTGCAGGTGAGGTCTCAGCAGAGCCAAGTGGCACACAAGAAGTTGTACTGAACAGTGTGCTAAGGTCACCAGACTCTGTCACAGAGAGGGAGTTAGGAGCAAACAACATCTGACCAAAGAGGTTCAGAGATTCACAGAATGGTTTAGCCTGGAGGAAGATCCTCCAGTTCCAGCCCCCCTGCCAGGGACACCTTCCCCTAGAGCAGGCCCTGAGCTTGTATGCAAAAGTTGCTGCTGTGCCTGCCACCGAGCCCTGCAGCACGGAGCACAGCACCCCCGGGGCCTGGGGCAGACTCCCCGGCCAACCCGAGCACTTCTCTTGCACTGTGTCTTTAACACGGGGCCATTGCCAGGCAGCAGCACCCAGCAGCCTCCCGGAGCCTTCTCTGCCGCAGCCAGAGCGTCTGCAAGCCCCGGGAGTGACTCTGCACTCCTGCTTCTACCCAGCGAGCTGCAGGAGTATTCCCAGCCTCACCTAGGCACTCGGTGGCACCAAGAGCTGCCTTTGTCAGCTGCTCTGCATTCTCTTGCTCTCATGCTGCTTTGTCCTTGCTCCTGAGGTGTCTGCTGGCAGCCCCCTCCGTGCTAAAGCTGCTGAAACACCGCAGCTGAATCACTCTGAGCAAAATCCGTTGCAGTGCACCAGACTGCAGCTGACTCCAAGCAGCAGTGGTGCACTGGCCTCAGAGAGTGCCTGCAACCCCAGCTCCCTCAGCCCGTCCTCACGGCACGGCTGCTCCAGCCCTCGGAGCATCTTTTCAGCCTCCTCTGGACTCGCTCCAGCATCTCTGTGTCCTTCTGCTGGGGACAGCAGCACTGGAGGGCGGATTTGTGGTGGGGTAGAGTAAAGGAGCAGACTACTCTCTTTTTTTCTGGCCTCTGACTGCAGCCCGGAATTCAGTCATTATCTGGGGTCTCAAGTGGAAACAACTTCACCTTCCTCCCCCGGCCCTCTGGGTGCCTTTGAGAGGAGGCAATTTTCTTTAATGAAGACAGCCACACTTCAGCCTCAAGGTGTCAAGTGAATTATTCATGAGCTCCTTTATCTCCAGAGCATTCCAGCTGCTTTATCTCATTGGGAAATTGCGACAGAAGATGGAAGTGGTGTGTGGAAGTGCAGCTGTTGCTTTGGAAAGCAGCTGTTTTGCCACCGAAGGCTGGCAGCCAGTGATGTCCCCAGCATTGGCAGTGGAGTGGAGGAAGTAAAAGAGGAACAGAAGTGGGCAGAGACAGGCTGGAGAGAGGTGGAGATGTGCCGCGACAGCAGCCTGGGAGCCAGGCAAGAGTCTGGTAGGCTTAAGTGCCTCATTTGCTGCTGTTAATCATAGAGTCATGGAATGGTTTTGGTTGGAAGAGACCTGAAGGATCATCCAGTTCCAACCTCCTGCCATAGGCAGGGACACCTCCCACTAGAACAGGTCACACAAGGCCTCATCCAGCCTGGTACTGAACACCTCCAGCTCCACAACCTCCCTGGGAAACCTGTGCCAGTCTCTCACCACCCTCACTCTCAACAACCCTTTCCTAACATCCACTTTCAAGCTCCCCTCTGACACTTCAGACCCATCTCTCCTCCTCCTCTCATTCCCAGACCTTGTCAATAGTCCCTTCCCAGCCCTCCTGCAGCCCCCTTCAGATCCTGCAAGGCCACTCCAAGCTCTCCTCCAAGCCTTCTCTTCTCCAGCCTGCACAGCCCCAACTCTCTCGGCCTGGCCTCAGAGCAGAGCTGCTGCAGCCCTCTCAGCATCTTGGTGGCCTCCTCTGGGCTGGCTCCAACACTTCCATGTGCTGCTTGTGCTGGGGGCTGCAGAACTGCACCCAGGACTGCAGGTGGGGTGTGAGGAGAGCAGAGCCAAGGGGCAGAATGCCCTCCCTTGCCCTGTGCCCACACTGCTCTTGCTGCAGCCCAGCACAGGGTTGCTGTCTGGGCTGCACTCACACTGCAGGCTCAATGAATAGGAAATTATTTCATTTTAGCTTTTCTCTCTCCCCTCTGTGCCCAGAAGAGGCAGCAAGGACACCTTCCAGGCTGTCTTACCTGTGACCTTCCCTAAGTGTGCAGTACTTTAGTTTGGATCTCAATATTGATTTTTTAGGGGCAAGAGGTTTTATCTGCAGCAATCCCAACACAGTGATATAAGCCCTCAGATACCCAACCCAAGTAACCTCTGAGGATGTGATCACAATCTTGAAGGCTCAAACAGAAAGATAAGAGGAGACATAATCATTTAAAAAACTACAAAATGACTCTCTTCAGCACAGAAGTAGATTGCAATTAGTCCTAATTAATTCTGTTGCTGCTGAGATTGGTATCTGCTTTAACACAGCTGCCTTGCCAGTTCAATGCTAATTTCTTCCTCCTCAGCATGAGAAGGTTTTGCTGAGTTTTAATTTCACTGTTGCCACGGGACTGGCTGCTGCTGCAGCTGCCAGGGCTGGAGCAGCTCTGCTGCGAGTGCAGGCTGAGGGAGCTGGGGGGGTGCAGCCTGCAGAGGAGAAGGCTCCAGGGGCAGCTCAGAGCTGCCTGCCAAGAGCTGAAGGCATCCTGCAGGAAGGCTGCAGAGGGACTTGTGCTGAGGGGGTCTGCAGACAGGCCAAGGGGCAATGGTTTGGAGCTGAGGCAGAGCAGGGGGAGAGTGGAGCTGAGCAAGAAGCTGTTGAGTGTGAGGGTGCTGAGAGCCTGGCACAGGCTGCCCAGGGAGGCTGTGGCTGCCTCCTTGCTGGGGGTGTTCTGGGCCAGGCTGGATGAGGCCTTGAGCAGCTGAGTGTGGCTGAGAGGTGTCCCTGGGCATGGTGGGGAGGTTGGAGCAGCTGAGCTCTGAGGTCCCTTCCTGCCCGAGCCCTTCTGATTCCTGTGTCTGCATGGTGCTGTATTTCATAGGGGATCTGCAGTCACAAGTGAGTGCTGCTTGAGCTGCAGCAATACCTCCCTGCCCTGCTAAGAAGGCAGGACTTGAGGAGGGGAAATCAACACAGAATGACTCTTTTCCATCAGCAGTCACTGGACCACAGGAAACAAAAAGAAGTGATGGAAGGAAACAGAAACAAGGGTTGGAGGGAAACAAAGGTCTCAGCAATGATGCTGTGAGATTGCTGTGCACTGGCTTGAGTGACTGCCCCAAGGAAAAGGTCGTTCCCATGCCTTCAAGTCTTCAGAAAAGAACCTTTTCAGCTCAGGCTTACTGCCAGTGTTGTGAGGGTCATCCTACTTCCAAAAGGTTCTGCTGTGGCTCCATCAAATCCCTTTGCTGTTTCCACAAGGATGAGTCAATACTCAGCTCATCCCTGACAGCAGACACAGGTGCTTGAATTCAGGGTGCAGTCTGTTGTAAAGGCTCTGATCTCCATCTGGGCTCTTTTAGGACAGCCTAATCCTGAGTGTAACTGCAGTAGGGATGGCAGTAGCAGTCCTGAGCAGAACTGGAGTGCTGTTGTAGGGAACTCTTGTACAGCACCTAAGCGCCCAAGCACATGAGAGTGGCTGCACATCCTGTGGCCCAGCTCCAGTGGTTTCTCTCCCATAAGGGCCAGGAGCAGCTGATGTACCACACCCAGAGGAGGAAACAGGAAGGGATTGCATCTCTGCAGAGGGCAGACTGAGACTGGAGATTGGGAAGAAATTCTTTGCAGTGAGGGTGGTGAGACACTGGCACAGGTTGCCCAGGGAGGTTGTGGAGCACAGAATCACCCAATGTGATCAAAGATTCTGTGCTCCACAACCTCCTTGGAGGTGTTGAAGGTCAGGCTGGGTAAGGCCTTGAGCCTTGTAAAAAGTTCCTCCCTAACTTTCATGCAGCCCACTGCAGGTACTAGAAGGCTGCTCTGTAGTTTTAGTTGCTGAAGGCTTTGTGGAATTCCTGAGTGGAAGCACAAGAGACAGAGGAACCTCAGTGCCTGATCTTGGCATCCCTGCCATATAAAAGCAGGGGGATGGATCTTCCCAAACTAAAAGAGGTAGCAAATGTGCACATCCAGAGGTTCCATATCTCACATGAAGCCGTTCTTTTAGAAGAAAATCTTGCCAGGGTCTTTATTGAATGGAAACTGTCCTGGAAAAGTTCCCCCTCCTGTTCAGAGAGGAGTTGTGATCCGGTGACAGGTCACAAAAAGTGCTGCAGGTCAGAAACCAGCTCGAGGTTTGTACTACTTGCTGGGGGACACAGACAAACAAAGTAATGTAAACTGTACTCAAATGTGACTTACCTAAGGATGGTTTAGATCTGCTTGTGGTCCTCCTTCCCTCCCCACCCATGGTAAGGCAGCGATTTACTCCCAGCCCAGATAAGAGCAGTCCTGCAAACAATTGTGTGAGTGTGAGTGGGAGGAAGACTGAAGCCACAGTCAAAAATAAAGCTGCTGCTTGCAGGCATGTGCCAGTAGGGATTATAGGATCACAGCATGGGAGGGGCTGGAAGGGATCCCCAAAAAGCAGCCAGTCCAAGCCCTGCCAGGGCAGCAGCACCCAGGGCAGGGCACACACAGCACAGCCAGGGGGGTTGCAACGGCTGCAGAGAAGGAGACTCCACAGCCTCTCTGGGCAGCCTGCTCCAGGCCTCTGCCACCCTCACAGCCAAAAAGCTTCCCCTCCTCTTCCCCTGCCACCTCCTCTGCTGCAGCTTGCCCCCAGTGCCCCTTGTGCTGCCCTTGGCCAGCCCTGATGGCTTGTGTTACCATGAGGTGCCTCCCAGGTCTGAGCTAGCACTCTGAAGCATATGAGGGCTGGCAGTGCCACTGCACAGGGCACACTGCACTGCCTGAAGTGGCTCTGGCACTTGGGGTGGGTTAAGGCTCTTCTGGCTCTGGGTTCAGCAGTGTGAGCAGTGCAGCTGGCAGTGCTGAGTGCTGCTGCACCCCTTCAATTCAGAGGTGACAAGCTCACAGCTGAGCTCCCCTGCACTCCTCAGGAGTGCACTGATGCCTGGGGGGGCTGCAGCCCACCCCACTGCACCTGTAAGCTCACACTTGGCAGTAATGGAGCCAGGGATTCCCCTGCCTCCTCCTTCAGCTCCTGGGGCTTCACTTCTGTCCTGAAAACGACATGCTTGAGATGATGAAACTGGGGGACCATTGAGGCCACAGCCTCTGGTTGCTTCAGATGAGAGTGGGATGTATGGAGAAAGGAATGCAAACTTCCCAGGTCGAGGAAGAGAAAACAGTGCAAGGGCAACAAAGCAAGGCCAAAGCAGATGGTTTTGTGTGCAGAAAGGTGTGGCTGCTGCAGCAGATCAGTGTGTTCTGGGACAGGGCTGTTCCCAGCAGCTTCCTGCCCTGCTTCAGCCTGGTTCCTGCGGAGGTGTTGGAGAAGAGAGAGCTGATTCTGATGAGGCATCAGCATCCTGAGTACTGCACTGGGCAGTTGCTGCTGAGCATGCTGATGGCAAGCTGGAGCAGAGGAGGTGCCAGGGGAACAGGAGGGGAAACCTTTTGCCTGTGAGGGTGGCAGAGGCCTGGAGCAGGCTGCCCAGAGAGGCTGTGGAGTCTCCTTCTCTGCAGCCATTGCAACCCCCCTGGCTGTGCTGTGTGTGCCCTGCCCTGGGTGCTGCTGCTCTGGATGCTCTCTCGAGGTCTCTTCTAACCCTGTGATTCTGTGATCATCAGGCCCAGGTGAATGCACATTTAGCACAGATTGTTGTCAGTCTTTGCCTTTGCTTGTGGGCACAACCCCTCTCTTGTCCAAGTTCAGCACCAAGGCAGCTTTTCTTCCACAAGACCCCACCTGCAGTCCTGAGTGCAGTTCTGCAGCCCCCAGCACAAGCAGCACATGGAAGTGTTGGAGCCAGCCCAGAGGAGGCCACCAAGATGCTGAGAGGGCTGCAGCAGCTCTGCTCTGAGGCCAGGCTGAGAGAGTTGGGGCTGTGCAGGCTGGAGAAGAGAAGGCTTGGAGGGGACCTTGGAGTGGCCTTGCAGGATCTGAAGGGGGCTGCAGGAGGGCTGGGGAGGGACTATTGACAAGGTCTGGGAATGAGAGGAGGAGGAGGAATGGGTTTGAAGTGTCAGAGGGGAGCTTGAAAGTGGATGATAGGAAAGGGTTGTTGAGAGTGAGAGTGGTGACACACTGGCAAGGGTTTCCCAGGGAGGTTGTGGAGCACAGAAGTGCTCCACAACCTTCCTGAAGGTGATCAGGACCATGCTGAGGCCTTGTGTGACCTGTTCTAGTGGGAGGTGTCCCTGCCTATGGCAGGGAGATTGGCAGTGGCTGAGCTTTGAGCTCCCCTTCCAACCTAAACCATTCTATGATTCTATGAAAACAGAGCAGCATGGCACTATTGAGGTGAAACCCTGCACCATCTCCACATGGCTGGCACCATGTCCTCCAAGCCTTGTCCCTGACTGAGAGGCCTGGAGCACAGCCCTGTGAGGAGAGGCTGAGGGAGCTGGGGGTGTGCAGCCTGCAGCAGAGGAGGCTCAGGGCAGAGCTCATTGCTGTCTGCAGCTCCCTGCAGGGAGGCTGTAGCCAGCTGGGGTTGGGCTCTGCTGCCAGGCAGCCAGCACCAGAAGAAGGGGACACAGCCTCAAGCTGTGCCAGGGCAGGTTCAGGCTGGATGTGAGGAGGAAGTTGTTGGCAGAGAGAGTGATTGGCATTGGAATGGGCTGGCAGGGAGGTGGAGGTGTCCTCATCTCTGGAGGTGTTGAAGCCAAGCCTGGCTGGGGCACTTAGTGCCATGGTCTGGTTGATTGGGCAGGGCTGGGTGCTAGGTTGGGCTGGGGGAGCTTGGAGCTCTCTTCAGCCTGCTTGGTTCTATGATTTTATTACGTGGCTGACCCATTAGGACTCAGTTCACATTGCTGCAGCACCCACACTGCATCTTCCCTCCCCACTGTATTTGGGCAGAGAAATGGGTGCTGCTGTATCCAGGGAGAGAAATGGGTGCTGCTGTATCTGAGCAGAGAAATGGGTGCTGCTGCCCTGCCTCTGCACAGCCCCCGAGCCGCGCAGGGTGGCCATCCCGGGAGGGCCGACAGGGGCATGGCCCAGACGAGCTGCGGGTGGTCTCGGTGAGACGGGCGGCACCCGGCCAGCCGACAGCTTTCCACGCCGGGTGGCGCCTCCCCCCAGGCAGCAGCCGGCGGTGCCAAGGGCAGGTTAAACCCAAACCGAGCGAAGAAAAGAATCAGTTAAGAAAAGTAACACACAAACAGGCAAAGCTCAGCAGGCGCACCAAGGCGGGGGGAGGCGCAGGCAGGGCCGCTGGGTGCGGGGCGGAGCGGCGGGTCGCGAAGGGCCGGGCAGGACGGGAGGCTGCGGAGCCGCGGCCGGGGCAGCGCGGGGCCCGCAGCGGCTGGGGGGCGGCGCCTGCACCTCCGCCGCCGCAGCGCGGTCCCGCCTCTGGCCCGCCCGCCGCACCTCCCGCGCCCTCACCGGCGGCGCGGCTCCCGCGGTCCGCTGTGCGGCTCT
The DNA here is from genome assembly GCA_013400475.1 of Tricholaema leucomelas. Lineage (NCBI taxonomy): Eukaryota > Metazoa > Chordata > Aves > Piciformes > Lybiidae > Tricholaema lacrymosa > Tricholaema leucomelas. The sequence goes on from WAAF01002414.1 coordinate 78,160, forward strand.
GCCTGCGCCACCCGCTATGGAGCAGGGGCCGGCGGGGGGCTCCGCCGCCTCTGCTGCCGCCGCCGGAGCCGGTGGTCTGCTCCTGCCGCTGAGCGAGAGCGAGCAGCAGCGCTACTCCGAGCTCTTCTCGCGGTGCTGCCCGCCCCCCGAGGCGGCCGCCGGGGGCAGCAGCGTGGGCGAGCTGTTCCGGGCCTCCCAACTGCCCCCGGACACGCTGCACCAGGTGGGTCGGGGGGCGGCCGGGTCGCTTCGGAGTTGCGGGGCGGGAGCCGCTCCTGAGGGGCAGGAGCTGGCGTTAGCAGCGCCGGAAAGTTGGGGCTGCGCGGCGGGCCGGGGCTACGCCGCCCCATGCCCTGCCGGCGGGGCCGGGACGAGCGGCGCCGTAGTGCGGCTGTGTGCGGGCGGCGGAGCAGAGCGGGGCCGGAGCCGGGGCACGGCCGCTCGCCGCGGCAGCCGGGATGGCGGTGCCTGAAGCTGCTTTTGTGCCCGCTCGCCTTTCCTAAGCGAGCTCCTGACACCGGCAGCCGCCTTCCTCCTTCCTGCCCGCCGTCCGCGGGCCGGCGGCGTGCTCTGCCTTCACCCTTTGGCACGGAGTCGCCGGAGCGGGCGGGAGGTGGTGCGGCCGTACTGCGGTCCCCTGGGTCAGGTCGCTAATGTCATTAACTTGCCCAGAGGGCTGTCGGAACACCGCGAAGGCAGCCTGTGCTGGCAGAGAACATGCTACGCGTCTCACTCCTGGCTCAGCGCTGCTGACCGGGGGTTCTGGTGGTGAATTTTTGAGCGCAGAGCCCCTGCCCTTGTAGGTAGGATGCCGCCGAGGTCTTGGGGCGGCTGTGCGTTGAGCAATCCAGCTGGGCACGAAGCGGGAGGCTCCGGCACCGGCGGCGCAGCAGGGCAGTGGCGGCGGTGCTCCGCGCAGGCTGTAGGGAAGCGCTTGGTCAGGGTAGGAGAAGACTTGGTGCTGTCCAGGGAAGAACTGGGTTGGTAGGCTTCTTTACCTGTGGCTAACGGGCTGTAGCTGCGTAGTACTTAAGACAACAGAGAGGTAGAGCATCCCGGATTTATTTACAGAGATTCTGCTCTTCTGTAAGCTGTTTATTAGGAAGAACGAAGTTGCATCAGAATTGAACTCAAGTATAGTTAAGGCTGGGCACTGCCTGAGGGTGCTGGGCTCTAATGCCTTTGTGGTAGCTGTCAGGTCATGTTGTAACGACTTACAAATTCCCAGGTGATTGTGAATGGAAGTAAGGATATTTCAGGAATATGTTTCCTGTCTTATGCTGTTTACCAAGCTCTGTGTTAACAAAGTTAGAGAATCATAGAATCAGGCAGGTTGGAAGAGAGCTCCAAGCCCATCCAGCCCAGCCTATCCCCTGGCCCTATCCAGTTAACCAGACCATGGCACTAAGTGCCCCAGCTAGGCTTGGCTTCAACAGCTGCAGGGACAGTGACTCCACCACCTCCCTGGGCAGCCCATTCAATGCCAGTCTCTCTCTGTAAGTTTACTGTAAGTTAATTCATTTCCAAAGAAATGTGGGGAAAATCCCTTCTCTTCACTGTGTAGGTCCTCACCCTATCACTTCAGTTTGTTATGGTGGTGGTGTTGCAGTCTGTTAGGTCTCACTTTAGTTCTGCCCCTCGGGGATGGAGGGAGAAAAAGGAGTTGGGGCAGTGGGTGGAAGCTGAGGCATAGGAGGTTCCATGTGAACCTGAGGAGGAATTTTTTCCTTGCGAGGGTGACAGCACTGAACAGGCTGTCCAGGGGGGATGTGGAGTCTCCCTCTGGAGATAGTCAAGAACTGTCTGGATGTGTTCCTGTGTGACCTGCCCTGGGTGATGCTGCTCTGGCTAGGGAGCTGCACCAGGTGAGCTTTGGAGGTCCTTCCAGCCCCTGACATTCTGTGACTCTGTGTGATTAATGTTTGACTTAAAGCCTGGAAGGGTTGGGCTGCTTTTTTTAATGTTCATGTTGGTTTTTAGCATTGTAGTTGATTTCCAGGTGTATTTATGCTGTCAGGAGAATGTTCCTGGGAAGCAAACCTATGATTTGCTTCAGGAATATTCACATAATAGTCTGTGGGGTCTGGGACTGATTATTTTCCTCCTTCCTGCCTCTCCTCTCTTGTTTATACAGCTCTAAACTCAGTTGTGTTCTCTATGACTGGAGAAGAGAGGGTTCAGGGCAGAGCTCATTGCTGTCTACAACTAACTGAAGGGAGGCTGTAGCCAGCTGGGGTTGGGCTCTGCTGCCAGGCAGCCAGCAGCAGAAGAAGGGGACAGAGGCTGAAGCTGTGGCAGGGCAGGTCTAGGCTGGATGTGAGGAGGAAGTTGTTGGCAGAGAGAGTGATTGGCATTGGAATGGGCTGCCCAGGGAGGTGGTGGAGTGGCCGTGGCTGGAGGTGTTGAAGCCAAGCCTGGCTGGGGCACTTAGTGCCATGGTCTGGTTGGTTGGGCAGGGCTGGGGGCTAGGTTGGGCTGGGGGAGCTTGGAGCTCTCTGCCAACCTGCCTGATTCTGTGATCATGGGAGGTCTTCCATCCTCTTTAACTGTCAGGATTTGCAGTCTAGACAAGAGTCCTAGAATCCTAGAATGGCTCAGGCTGCAAAGGGAGCTCAGAGCTCAGCTGCTGCAACCTCCACACCATGCCCAGGGACACCTCTCAGCCACACTCAGCTGCTTAGGGCCTCATCCAGCCTGGCCCAGAACACCCCCAGCAAGGAGGCAGCCACAGCCTCCCTGGGCAGCCTGTGCCAGGCTCTCAGCACCCTCACACTCAACAGCTTCTTGCTCAGCTCCACTCTCCCCCTGCTCTGCCTCAGCTCCAAACTGTTCCCCCTTGGCCTGTCAGCAGACACCCCCAGGCAGTCCCTGTGCCATGGGTGCACCCTTGCTGGAGGGCTTTGTTGCTGTGTGGGTTCCTGTGTTAGCAGCAGTGCCCTGCACAGCAGAGGCAGGGGTTGGTTGGCTCTAAAAGCTGTCTTGGGCCGAGGCTGGGTGTCAAAGAGCAGACAGGGAATGTGGGAGTCTGTGCCAGAAGAGGAAATGCTGGAATCAGTGGCAAACACCCAAGAGCAGCCAGGTCAGGGGCAGCAGATGGTCTGCACCCAAGGGCCTTGGGACTTGCTGGAGGAGGAACTGCCTGGAGAGAGATTGCTCACAGCCAGGCAAGCTCCAGCCACACTACTTGGCAGCAGTTGAGAACCTCTTTCGTTTCCCTTAAAGGAGGGGTTCAAAGAGTGAGCTTAGCAGGAGTTAGTTGGTGTTTGGATAAATGGCTGCAGTGAGCAGTGAGGTTCAAAATGTCAGAGGCTGGCAGGGACAGGGCAGTGTGGGGATGGCTACAGCCAGCACCTGCAGCATGCAGTGAAAGTCACTGAACACCTCCAGGGAGGCTGTGGAGCACAGAATCACCCAATCTGATCCTTGATCTTTGATCAGATTGGGTGATTCTGTGCTCCACAGCCTCCCTGGGGTGTTCAGTACCAGGTTGGATGAGGCCTTGAGCGACCTGTTCTAGTGGGATTTATCCCTGCCTATGGCAGGGGGGTTGGAACTGGCTGAGCTTTGAGGTCCCTTCCAACCTCAACCATTCTGTGCTTCTCTGAAATGAGAGCAGGATTAGGCTGCAGGTTTACACTGCAGTGCTTTTCTCTTTTTTTTTTCATTAGTTCCTGACTTTTTTGATTAATTTTCACTTGATGTAATCCTTAATTCCCAGGTTTTTAAACCTTAAGCTTATTGGTGGGCTTGAGCTATCAGCAGATAGATCCAGTTCACTTAGAATCATAGAATCAAGCAGGTTGGAAGAGAGCTCCAAGCTCACCCAGCCCAACCTATCCCCCAGCCCTGCCCAGTCACCCAGACCATGGCACTAAGTGTCCCAGCCAGGCTTGGCTTCAA
>WAAF01002415.1:0-19250 GCA_013400475.1 Tricholaema leucomelas
AACAACCCCAAGCAGCGCTACAGGCTGGGAAGAGAGTGGCTGAAGAGCAGCTAGGAAAAAAAGGGACGTGGGGTACTGGTAGATAGTAGGCTGAAGATGAGNGCTGGGGTTGTTTAGCCTGGAGAAGAGGAGGCTCAGGGCAGACCTGATTGCTGTCTACAACTATCTGAAGGGTGGTTGTAGCCAGGTGGGGGTTGGTCTCTTCTCTCAGGCAACCAGCAACAGAACAAGGGGACAGCACCTCAAGTTGTGCTGAGGGAGGTGTAGGCTGGATGTTAGGAGGAAGTTCTTCCCAGAGAGAGTGGTTGGCATTGGAATGAGCTGCCTGGGGAAGTGGTGGAGTTGCCATCCATGGAGGTGTTCAGGAAAAGACTGGATGAGGCACTTAGTGCCATGGTCTAGTTGACTGGATAGGGCTGGGTGATAGGTTGGCCTGGATGATTTTGGAGGTCTCTTCCAACCTGGTTGATTCTATTCTATAAGTAAAAGTTTCCTGCTACCTCCCCTGAAAACCTGGTATGTCATATTAAAGATGGGGTCTGAGCTTCAATGGATCCATCACCATGGCAGATCTTCTTTTGGCAATGCCAGATCTCCCAGGTCTATGGAAGCATAGCAGATGAAATGGGAAAACATAGGTGAAAATACTGAGTAGCCTTTAGTCAGTAAGGAAGGAATATTGTCAACTAAGGAAAATACCACAGCAGCCTTTAAGTAGAGAGAGATATTGGTAACTAGAACTGGTTGCTAGAAAGTTTCTGGCCTCAGTGAGATTCTGCCATCACCCCACAACTTTATTTTTCTTTATGTAGATACTTCATTACTTCAAAACGTATCTTCTTATGCAAAGGCAGATGTGAGCCATCTTCATCAGAGTTATGAAATTCACCACCATTTTAAGTCAAGATGTGTGACACAATAAGGTTTCTGCAAGTTTCCTCCAGACAGTGGTTGCACATCTTGGCCTCACTGTCACAGCACCCTGTCTTGTTCTAGCCCTCCATGTTCTGCCTGTTACATATGACAGTCACTGAAATTAACTTCTGTCCATCAGATTCTGCTAGACTCACATATTTTCTGTATGGTGCTTCTTGACATGTCATGATATTAGAGACATTAAGTCTCTGCTCTAGCAGCTGCTCTTTCCACGTGCTGAGCTAAAACGAGTGGAGGAATCAAAAAGCAAAGCCTATAGCTCTCAGCAGCTGTAGTTTTATAATAGGATAGGGACAAGGATCATTGTGGTTGTCACTCTCTCACTTTATCAATCTAAATCCCCATGAGATCAAAACGAAGGTCTGATTCTTTCAAGGTGTGTTGTTCCTCATGCCTTAATTTTTGGTGAATTGGTGCTACCCTGGTATATAGTCCTTTCTGCCCTTAAGCTCAGCGACACTGCAGTGATATGAATGTACCCAAAGAAGGCCAACAGAGCTGGTGAAAAGGCTGGAAGGCATGTCCTGGCAGGAGTGTCAAAGGTCTTTGGGCTTGTCTAGCTGGGATAAAAAGAGGCTGAAGGGTAACCTCATTGCTCTTTACAACTTTCTGAGAAGCAGAAGTGGGCAGGGAACTGTTTGTCTCTTCTCTCTGATATCCAGTGACAGAATACATGGGAATGGTTCAAGGCTGCACGAGGGAAGGTTTAGACTGGTCATTAGGAAGTCATTGGTCAGGAATTTACTTGAGAGAGTCCAACAGAGGGCTACAAGGATGATTAAGGGACTGGAGCACTGCCTTATGAGGAAAGGCTGAGAGACTTGGGGCATTTTAGTCTGGGGAAGACTGAGAGAGGATCTAATATATAGAATCATAGAATCATAGAATGGTTTAGGTTGGAAGGGACCTCAAGGATCATCCAGCTCCAACCCCCTGCCATAGGCAGGGACACCTCCCACTAGAGCAGGTTGCTCAAGGCCTCATCCAGCCTGGCCTTAAACACCTCCAGGGAGGAAGCATCCACAACCTCCCTGGGCAACCTGTGCCAGTGTCTCACCACCCTCACTGTAAAGAACTTCCTCCTAACATCCAGTCTAAATCTCCCCTCTTCCAGCTTAAACCCATTCCCCCTCGTCCTGACATTACTAGACCTTGTCAATAGTCCCTCCCCAGCCTTCCTGTAGGCTCCCTTCAGATACTGGAAAGCCACTCTAAGGTCTCCTCGAAGCCTTCTCTTCTCCAGGCTGCAGAGCCCCAACTCTCTCAGCCTGTCCTCATAGCAGAGCTGCTGCAGCCCTCTGAGCATCTTCGTGGCTCTCCTCTGGACCCGCTCCAGCAGTTCCATGTCCTTCTTGTGTTGGGGGCTCCAGAACTGCACACAGTACTCCAGGTGGGGTCTGAGGAGAGCAGAGTAAAGGGGGAGAATCCCCTCCCTTGCCCTGCTGGCCACACTGCTCTTGATGCAGCCCAGCACAGGGTTGCTGTCTGGGCTGCATGTGCACACTGCAGGCTCATGTTGAGCTTTTCGTCAACCCAGACCCCCAGGTCCTTCTCCTCAGGGCTGCTCTCAGCCATTCACCACCCAGCCTGTATCTGTGCCTGGGATTGCACCGACCCAGGTGCAGGACCTTACACTTGGCCTTGTTAAACGTCATGAGGTTGGCCTGGGAATGTATATAAATATATGAGGGCTGGATGTCAGAAAGGAAGGGACAGCCTCTTTCTCATTTGCATGCGGTGATAGGATGAGGGGACGAATATAAACTGCATCACAGGAAGTTCCACCTCAATGTGAGGAAGAACGTCTTTACTGTAAGGGTCACAGAGCACTGGAACAGGCTCCTCAGAGAGTCTCTATCTGTGAATGCTTTCCAGACCCATCTGAATGCGTTCGTGTGTGACTTGCTCTAGATTATATGGTCCTGCTCTGGTAGGGGGGTTAGACCTGAAGATCTGAAGAGGTCCCTTCCAACCCCTAACATCCTGTGATCCTGAGTTGGTCAGGCAGTTGGACTAAATGATCCTTTCAGCAACACAGCTAACACCACCTGACACATTGCAGCCTATGTTATTAAGTCAAAATCCAAACAACTGCGGTAAAAATTACCTGTCCTGTCTCGACTCAAAGACTTGGTGTTAATACAGAAAGCCCAGGCACAATTTCCACCTCAGTGTTTTGAATTACTTTTTACATCCTTCTGTATCTGCTACTTTCTTTCACAAAAGAACATGCTTTTACATGCTGAATCATAGGATACATTTCCAACAAACAGCTTCCGTGTCATTACTGCCCAAAAGAACAATGTGGGAACTTAACAAATAACAGCAGCTAACTGAAATTAAACGGATAGTTTGGATTTAAAAAGGAAACAAACAACTACAAAAATCCCCAAAACCTCAAAATAATCACATATATATATATATATATATACATGTACATATATGTGTGTGTGTATGTATATATATGTGTGTACATATGTTACTAGCCATGGCAGTGAGGTTGAAATTAGGTGATCATTAAGGTCCCTTCCAACTCAAAACATTCTGTGATTCTATGAATAGTTCATAAGATGTGATTGTTTAGCCCTGACTGGAGCCCAAATGCCCACCAAAGCTGCCCTCTTATTATATGGACAGGGCAGAGGGGAAAATATAACAAAAGCCAGTTATAAGATAGAAACTATTTATTTCATAATAAGCAAACAATAGACCACGCACAGAATCAAAATCAAAAGCAAAGAGCATTGTTGGTCTCTATTTCACATCAGCAGATGGTGGTCAGTCTCGGGAAGCAGGGCTTTCTATGCATAATGGGTTCTCTGGAGAACAGACACCATGGATGAATATCCCACACTTCCTTCTTTCACTTAGTTTTTATGTCTGAGCTGATGTCACATAGCATGGAATACCACTTTGGCCAGTTTGGGTCAGCTGGCTGGGCTGTGTGCCCTCACAAGATCCTGCCCACCCTTCAGTGTACTCTTGGTACAGGGAAATGGGAAAAATCCATCCTGGATGCTTGTTCATTCAGCAGCCAAAACACTGATAACATTACAGTGCTGCAAAATACAGCACTAGAAGGACGTTTTGAGGAGAATTAATTCCATCTCAGCCAAACCAAATTCACTTGCAGATTCTCTCACTTCGTAAAAGTTTCAGTACTCTGCAAATCTATATAATACCTACATTTCACACAAACCAGGAAATGTCATTTCTGACTGGAGAAAGCCATTTTTGTTGCAGCAAAGCTCAGAGCATTTTGATGAGGTAAACACAGAGATCGCTCCATAAAAAATTGCATATGCACTTTAAACTAGTACTTAGCTCTTGGTTGCATGTTATGCATTAAGGTATTTTAAAGCCATTATTATGGTGACTTATGAACGACGTAGCCAAGACTAAAGGGCAGGACATCAGAGTTGTTTCTTATTGCATAAAGTAAACTACTTGTCACTCACCTAATTGTTTTATATAATATACCCTGGAGAAGCAGAAGAGACATCAAATACTGGGTAAAGGTTGTCTGCTTACATCTTACTGTGTTGCCTAATCTTTTCAAGAAATATGTGTTTCTGTATAACTTTTGAGCATAGTTCTTTAATTTACAGCAGGAGTGCTTGTGGGCCGAAAACAAAGCCAGTTAATGAGTCTTAAAATTACATTCAGAGCCAATTGCATTGCATTAACGTTCTTGAACTGAAGTCAGTACCTAGTTGCTGATTATATGCCTTATCACATGTATCAGGAAGTCAAACATGTAATAAAAACCTTGGGGCATTGCATTATCCAGGAGCACACTCTGCACGTGGCAGTTAGCCTCACCCCTGTGGCACAGTACCTCTTCCTCTTTTTCTTCCTACAGCGTCAGGAAGAAGATCGTGGGGAGAGGATAGGTAGTGGCTGGAAGATTAAGATGTACATGTTTCCACAACCTTGTGAATGCCTTTACGTGGAACAGGGTTAGGCATAATAATCTCTCAACTAATCTCTCAAAAATAACATGAAAACAAAACAAAAAGAATCCTTGGGGCTTATTTCAGTTTCTGCTTTTTTAGGGTCTCTTACATCTCTGTGTCAGATGTTAAAGGCAAAGTATCAATTTTGCTTCCTTCTTAAAGATTATTTAAAATAACACTGAGCTTTTCACCTGCTCTTAAAAGGCAGAGTTTTAGGGAAAATTTTGAATGTCCAGTGACAAGTGATAAAATTCAGACTAGTTGACATTGCTGATTCCTCTGGCACTACTTCCAAGACCAGTTTTGCCAGCCTGACGCTGTGCTACGAGCTGGGTCAGGAGCAAGAAGCCACATAGACAGAGTACACTCAACACATCATCCTGGGGTCTTCCAGAGGACTCCCTGGCCTCTATTCTGATCTTCTCACTGGAGACCCAGGAGTGTTGCTGGTGCATTTGTGGTTGTCCAAAATGATTTGGCCTATGAAAGTCAAGGCCAAAACCTTGATTGTAGATTTTGCCTTGAGAAGGTATGAGCTCCATCATCACATGCAATTGAAGTGATCCATGTGTTTCTGTTCAAAGAATCATAGAAGTGTTGAGGTTGCAAGAGACTTTTGAGATCATCCAGTCCAACTGCTCACCTACAGCTCACAATCCCAACACTACTGCTAAGCTACAACCACTAAACAGCATCCCTGAGTACCACATCCAGAAGGATTATCCCCAGAGATAGTGATGCCATCACCTCCAATGTCTGTGTCATAGGTTGAGTTTTAATCTGCTGCTGTTATTCAAAACCACCCTGCCTCATGCCAGTTTCAAAACTGAAAGTGCTGTCTGGAGCAAAGTATTACGAGGCTCGAAGTCCAGATTGTAACATGGGAGGCTTCCCATTCTGGTTGCTGCTTTTGGGTTCCAGGGTCTTGGAGGNCTCCATCATCACATGCAATTGAAGTGATCCATGTGTTTCTGTTCAAAGAATCATAGAAGTGTTGAGGTTGCAAGAGACTTTTGAGATCATCCAGTCCAACTGCTCACCTACAGCTCACAATCCCAACACTACTGCTAAGCTACAACCACTAAACAGCATCCCTGAGTACCACATCCAGAAGGATTATCCCCAGAGATAGTGATGCCATCACCTCCAATGTCTGTGTCATAGGTTGAGTTTTAATCTGCTGCTGTTATTCAAAACCACCCTGCCTCATGCCAGTTTCAAAACTGAAAGTGCTGTCTGGAGCAAAGTATTACGAGGCTCGAAGTCCAGATTGTAACATGGGAGGCTTCCCATTCTGGTTGCTGCTTTTGGGTTCCAGGGTCTTGGAGGTTAGCTCTCTTATGCTGCAATGGCAGTGGGACAGAGGAGAATGTAACACCCTGGCTTGGGCTTTTAGCTCACTTGCTTCTGCTTGCTTCTTGCGGCTGCTTTCCGCTGTTCTTTTTCTGCAAATAGACTAAGGTAATTGTGCATTTTTTAAGTAAACTCTTATCTCACTCTGCTTGTCTTAACATGGAAGGGTTTTTGTGTTGTTTTGTCCCTCACTTCTGTGTTGGAGGGACTGACAGGTTAACCTGTTGTTTTGATTTAAACTGTTACTGTCTGATAACCCTTTCTACAAAGAAGTTTTTCCTAATACCCTAACTGAACCTTCCTTGGTACACCATGAGTCTGTTTCATCTTGTCCTATCATTTGTTGCATGTGAGAAGGGACTGACTCTCACCTCTCTCCAGTCTCCTTTGAAGGTAGTTGTAGAGGACAATGAAGTCTACCCTCAGCCACTTTTTCTCCAGACTGAACAGCCCCATTTCTCTCAGCTGTTCGCCATAAGACTTCCATGTACAAGGCCCTTCACCAGCTTAGTTGCTCTTCTTTGGATATGCTCTAGCATCTCAACGTCCTTCTTGTAGGGAGAGGCCTAATACTGAACACAGTATTCAAGGTGCAGCATCACGAATGCCAAGTAGAGAGGGACAATCACATCCCTAGGCCTGCTGGCTACGCTGTTCTTGATGCAAGCAGGATGCCATTGGCCTCCTTGGCCACCTGAGCACATTGCAGGCACTTATTCAGCCAGCTGTTAATCAACATCCTCAGATCCTTCTCTGAGCAGCTCTCCAGCCTCTCTTCCCCAAACCTATAACATTGCATGGGGTTGTTGTGGCCAAAGTGCAGCACTCAACATGTGATCTTACTGTATTTCATACCACTAGCCTATGCCCATTTATCCAGTCTGTCCAGGTCCCTCTGCAGAGCCTTCCTGCCCTCCAACAGACTAACATGCCCACCTAACTTGGTGTCATCTACAAATGTGTGTATGTATATACAGACACAGAGAATGAGAGTGGGAACTGATTCATGCTTGTGACTTTCTGTTCTCAACAGAAATAACAGTATTGTATTGAGTCAGCCCAGAGTCCCCTGAAGCATATAAGATGAAGTGTAAAAAAAGTACAAATAAAGTCCATCCACAAAGATATCACTCCTACAGACCCAGTACAAGAAAATTTTCTGCTGGAGGTATTAAGGCAAGTAGCTCTGTTCTGCATAAGGTGACAGTGAAGACTCCCACTGCAATGGCTGCGAAAGGACCACCTGGCACATCCTGGGATCACCATCTTTGTCTTTGAGAAGACAAGTGGCCACATGCCTCCATAACTTATCTTCCCCTTCCCCCTTACATCTTCCACCCCTTCAGGACTAATATACAACTCTAAATGTTAAAACACCTCCTGCTAAGGCCATCAGTATCTCTGCACTATCTCTGTGCTCTTTCTGAAGTGCAGATTTCCTCTTCACAAAAAGGCAATAATTATTCATTGTTCTAGAACCAATTGTATGTTTGTTTCTTTCAAGTAGTTATTATCCCTCAGATTGGGGGTTGGACTAGATGACCTTTGGAGATCTCTTCCAATCCAGACCATTCTATGATTCTTTGATTATTTCACACCGTTTATTTAGTAAGATTTATCACTTAGCCTTTCCTGAAGAGCGTAAAGAGAACTTTAGCTGCTTTTATTAGCTACTTTTCTAGAGAACCTCTGGCCAACTCATTTCAGATACTGTGTTTCCACTTTCTTTTGTCCTCTGTGTCCTGTCTCCAGGTTTCTAAGTGGAGGGCAAGACACTGAATTCACTGCTGAGATAAGTAGGTGCAGCTGTAATGAAGTCAGTGAGGTTATAGGATTTCATAGAATTTCATAGAATCAACCAGGTTGGAAGAGAGCTCCAAGATCATCCAGTCCAACCTATCACCCAGCCCTAGCCAGTCAACTAGACCATGGCATTAAGTGCCTCATCCAGTCTTTCCTTGAACACCTCCAGGTATGTCGACTCCACCACCTCCCTAGGCAGCCCATTCCAATGCCAATCACTCTCTCTGGGAAAAACTTCCTCCTAACATCCAGCCTATACCTCCCCCGGCACAATGTGATACTGTCCCCTTGTTCTATTGCTGGTTGCCTGGGAGAAGAGACCAACCCCCACCTGGATACAGCCTCCCTTCATCAATGAGCTTGGCTCAGCAAGCCTAGTGAGCAAAACGTCATGTTACCTTCGCTGAAGAGGGCATTCAAATAAAATATTAGCAAAACCAAGTAACTCTAAGCCATTAATCTCACTGAACCTTTCAGCCTACTAAGGATTGAAGTCAGTTCCTTGTAATGTGTTTATCTTAACAGATTGTGATGCTTTGCTATGAAATATCATATTGAATGACACTGAATTAAGCAACATCATATTGTATTTCTTTGTATAAATGTTTTAGCATACATCTGAGAGCATTTAACTGTAATACTGTTAGCAACGGAGAGATCATACAGAACATTGCTTTATATAATACCTATGAATTTTTCATATATATATAGCTTTAATATTACACTCAGATATAACACCTTTATATTTTATTAGCATCCTATTTTACATCAACAAAGATGGAAATTTTATAAATAGCATGGTTCTCTCACTCATTCCCTTTGGCATAAAATAACAGCAATAAATATGCATGAGTAAGAGATAAGAATGCAGTCTTAATCCCAACACATTCCTTACAACTACAGAAGAAAAAGAGTCAGCATATTGTCTAACGAATTTGCAAGTCCAAGATTAGCTCCTTGTAGACTTCCCCAAACAGTGCACACCAGTCAGGTGTGAACAGACAAGCAACTGCACTACTGCGCTCTTGGATGCCCCTTTGCTTTGCAGAAAAAGGACAGAATTGCTATGCTGTTGCCCATATTCTTCACCACTTCTCGCTGTCAGTAATTGGATAAAAGCACAGACCAAAGTTGGATTGATGCAGGTGCCCTTTACTCCATGCAAGTGCAAGTGTAAGACCCATGTGAGACAAGCTTAACCCCTGTTACCTCACAATGACTCATTTTGTGCCATCATACAAAAAACTCATTAACATAATCCAGACGATGTAGAGCCCATTCTTTAACATACTTCATGTCACGTTTTTCCTCCTGGGCCAGGTGTCCAACTATCTGTCCTCTACCATGGGAGGTGGAGTCACCATCCCTGGAGGTTTTTAAGAAGAGATCAGACGTGGCACTTGGTGGCATGGTTTAGCTGATGTGGCAGTGTTAGATCATAGGCTGGACTTGATGATCTCAGAGGTCTTTTCCAGCTTCAACAATTCTGTGATTATCTGAGAGAACTGAAGTTGATTTCCTGTCTATTCAGTGGGACATGTGCTCTCCTGCTCTTCTCACGGGTGCATGGATGAATTACTACATTCTAGAGTTGTCTCTTCCTTTCTTATTGAATATTTATTTATTCGACTTGTTACTTAAGCAGGAGATGTGAAGAAAAAGAAAACATTTCCTTTGTTCTAGACAGTTCCTCAATGTGCTGGTCACTTCAGCCTGGAAAGAGGAGTTTCAGGGGTAATCTCGTTGTCTACGACTACCTGAAGGGAGGCTGTAGCCAGGTGGGGGTTGGTCTTTTCTCACAGACACCCAGCAACAGAACAAGGGCACATGGTCTCAAGTTGTGCCAGGGAAGGCGTAGGCTGGATGTTAGGAGGAAGTTCTTCCCAGAGAGAGTGATTTGTCATTGGAATGGGCTGCTCAGGGAGGTGGTGGAATTGCAGTCCCTGGAGGTGTTCAAGGAAAGCCTGGATGAGGCAGTTAGTGCCATGGTCTAGTTGATTGGATAGGGCTGAGTGATAGGTTGGACTGGATGATCTTGGAGATCTCTTCCAACCTTGTTGATTCTATGATTCTCTGACTTCTCTTTTTTAGGGGGGAGCAGGAAAGAAAGCCTAAATCATAAAGAAAATAACTGAAAGAAGATCATTCACTACTTAGGTAACTGCTGCAATTAAGGATCTCAGTATTAACAGTCCTCTGAAATGTAAACACAGCTCTCCAGCAACCTGTATGTAGCCTTTCCTGTCAGCATAAATTTTTCCACAATGCCTGGTGTGGATGAAGTTGAATCAAGGAGAATAAAGTTCTACAAGAGCAGAATACTAATGAAAGACTTTAAAAAACATGAAGGTACCAGTTATATTTCGTCATCAGGTAAAAAACATTTTGTGATGGTTTGGGTGTCCCCCGCCCCCCCACAACTTTAGAAATCACCCAGACTAGACTCAGTTGGCTCTGGAAATTTGAATGAAGCTTATATTTACAGCTGGCACAATTTACAAGCAGATATTTACAGTATATACAGTTATAGACAGAAATACACAAGGTAAAAAGGTAATACAGACACAACTCCCCTCTCAGAAACCTGAGTCCCCAGGAGGGGCTCTCAACCACCCCTCACCTTCCCCCTACCCCTCTCAACCTTACCCCAGTGCCAAGGAAGAATGGAGGTTTGGCCAAGAGGATTAAGCAAAGGTGAATCAGCCACAAAAGGAAAGGGAGGGTGAGGTTAGAAAGCAAGATGGAGTCCAGCCAGCAGCCACAAGCTCCCCAGCAGGCAGAAGCTCCCAGCGAAGAGAAGAAGCAAGTGACCTAATCTTTGTTTTGCCTTTCTTTTGTACACATCTCAGCAAGACTGTGAGGGAAGTAGACCTCACCATTGTTTTTCATTTCTCAGCCTGTCATCTAGTTCTTCTTACCAAAACATGCTAGCTAGGCTGAAACTAGCACACATTTCAACCCAAAATTGGGCCATATGACCTTGATTCTCTGCCTTTAATCTTTTAATTATCATTGTCTCAAGGAGAGAAGATCCAGGCTACACTGAAGTATTTTCACGTGTACCCAGAAAGTTCTAGGGAGAAATGTGGTTTGTATGGACAAGCTTAGCAGGCAGGCAGCTGAGCTCCTTAAGCGCAACCTGATTTCTGCTGTATATCAGATCAGTTGAAGCCAGTGGCAGAGGTATCATCAAAACCTACATTCTGCAGCAATACAGTGTAAAATATATTGTGCATCCACTCTTCCTATTCGAGGAGCAGCTGACATTCTGTGTGCTGATAATGACAGTTGACACTGAAGTGAACTGAGAGTGAATGCAAATAGGCTGTTTAATCTCATAGCAAAAATTCTAAGGAACCAACACACTACATAGCTGCCTTGCTGAAAATTTAAGCCTGTTAGATTTTTCAGTCACTGTAAATCTTCTGCTGCCAAATACCCATGTTTGTTCTGTTTTATTTTGTTTTAATAATTATTTCTGACATGTTACTTTATGTATTTTATTATTCAGTAGTCAGTCTGTTAGAAATACTGCTGAGGAGTGAAAAATTCTAACCCCCTAGCATTGCTCTTAGGCTGGGCACTAAAATTTCTCATAGGATAAAACTCATTAATTCAAAGCTTTGGTGGTATAAAGGATTTGATACCAGGCAAAGTTGCCTCCTAAACTGATGGCCAGTATTCACCACCTTGGCTTCTGGGTCCCTGAGGTGCCTGGAAGAAGCACCATGGCAGCATCACTGTCTAGTGCCCAACTGGAATGGGGTGCAGAGAAGAGAAAAGAGCATGTGATCTCAGTCCATTTCCAGTATGCAGTCATGACCAGAGGACCATGGCCTGAGAAACTCTCCAAGATGCCAGTTGCCATGCAGCCTGAGAGCACAGCTCTGCCCAGTGAAATCGATGAACATTTTACAATTAAATTACTTGATTATAATTGATTTCCAGGGCAGCAGCAATAGACCATATGGCTTCATCCTTCAGTTGCTGTAGTACACACCTCATTTCAAGCACATTTTCAGCTTGAATAAAGTCAATGGTACAGTTATATTCTGAAGTATTTTGGTTAACTGAGGCCTTAATGAACAATGAACCTTAATGAACAATGAAGGTGTGCTCCTCTGAGATTTGGAACATATCACACTTCATTTCACAGTCACTTGATTTTGGCAAAGTCCTTGTTATCAAAAGTCACCTCCCCTTTTCCCAAAAGCTGGTTCTCACCACGTTCTTGCTGCTGAGATCTGCAGTCACATGGCTGTGTGGCGTGCCTGTCCATCACTGGCACTTTGGTCCAATTCCCTGCTCAGTACTAGGCAACCAGCAGTCAGAAACAATCTTCTGAGAGGTGGTAGGTGGTACCATCTCTTCTGGCAGCACAGGCGCATACCAGATTGAAAAGGCTTTGTAACCACAGCGTAGCTAAAGCACGGAAAAACTAGCTTGTTAAACCATTGGATGGATTATCTGGTAACTAGGAATCCAACTTATATTAAGAATGATTACCAGGGAAAACTTGAATACGTCATCATTCACATGAATGATCATGAGTGAATTCAGCCTAAACCGCATCTTCAGATATAGGAGAGAAACATTTTATGCGGACATCACTAGGTGGCAGAGGGCTGGAGCTTCCATGTGTGACTTTTAATGGAAATTATATACACATTCTGGAAAGAGGATCCTGTTAACCAGGTGACAAAACTGTTCTTGATTTCTCTGCATTTAGTGCAGTAGCCAGTTTCAAGTTCCACAGCATTTGTACCTTTCTCGACATCCTGCAAAAATCTGCATCTAGCTCCCTGTCCTTTTCTACCTGACAGCTTTGGTTTTTCTGCCTTTTTTGCTATTAAAATATGGTGCCCTTAGACCAGATTGCTTATAAGACCTTGACATCTCTTAGACACCCACTCCTCCAGGTATCCCACTTATGTAAACAGACACAATTAATTTATTAGTTTGAAACAATATATTCTAAGCACCAAACAGTCTTGAAGAGTGTAGAGGTTGTTTAGAAAAAAGTAACAGCTGCAGCTGTCAGTAATGATGGGAAACAGCCAGATTGATAGGTGTGCCTTGTGCATTGCTCACTCCAAGTATAGAAGAAAGGAACTCAGCAGCTGATGTCATATTCCTGCCTTGAGATGAAGGTTCTTTCTGCAGCAAGGAACTCTCCATTTTTCTGGACAAGTACCTCGAAGTGGCTGGACCACAAGTCATGATCTTCTTCCTAGTCACCTCCACTCCAAGTAAGTTCAGAAATACATCTCTAGTTAAACATCAGCAGTGTCACTTCATTATTTGGCTGTCTCTGTTCAGCAATATATGTCTTTCCAAATATAAGTTAATTTTTTGTGAAGTTTTGCTCTACTCAATTACAGATGCACATTTATCTGCTTATAACCAATTGCGTGCTAATCTCCCGTATTGCTTGAGAGACTTCTAGAGTTTCATCCAAAAATGTGAATAAAAACCTCCAGAAAGACAACTGTCTCTCATACCTTTTAGGATTAACAAATAGTTCTTGCCCTGCTAATGCCATTCTTAATTGGACTACGTAATGAGGAGCAATTAAGACTAAGTGGCTACTTGCTGAGAGCTGGTGAAAGAGAAACTGCAGCTTGAGGCACTGGTATTCTCCAGATAGAGTACAGTAGCCTTACTTTGGTTTTAAACAAAGAAGGTTACTTTTTTTAATGTCTTGGTATATTAACAGGAGACTATTCAATTCACAGCAGAGAAATTAGTTTTTGATGAAACTGTATTTTCTTAATTTTACCTGTTTTATTTTGGGGTGTTTTTTTTAATGATTTTGTGGGCTTTAAGGCTCTTGACTGACAGCAGTGGAGATGGCACTCTCCTATTCCAGAGAGAAGCAATGACAGCTACAGCTGCAATAACCTTGTTGCACTGCCTCACCTGTAGCTCACAGAAGCTATCCCAGGCCTAGAAATAGATTTTCCCATTTAGTTCATGCCTTGCCAGTCTGACAGCTAAATACTGGGTGCAAGATTTAGCAGTGCAAATGAAATCTAGGTAACTATTCATATGTCATCTTAAATAATCCTGAGGTGTCTGTCATGCTGCCAATGAAATGTTCTCCCTTTTCCCTGTGAGCCATTCCTGTTGCCCGTCCTTTATCACAATTAGAATAAATGCCACCTGCAGCAAACTGCAACCATCTGAAGGAGGACCACAAGCCCTTATTTGAGAGGAAAGGTCACACTCACCCCACTGACTGCAGATTATCTGTGCCAGAATGGTTGAACATGAGAAGGACCACTGTCTCTCACAGCTGGCAGTCTGCTACCTTACACTTCTGATAAAGTTTGCATTCTGAGAGTTTTCCAAATAGTTTCACCTTCCAACCTCACCTCCATCCATTGTGCATCCTCCTAACATCGTTACTAAACCATCTGTGTCTCAGTCAGCTGCCCACAGCTCTCTGATGCTGCTGAAAAGCCAGTGCCCCGTCACTCGTCTGAGGTTCAGCCACCACAGGACACAGCAGAGTCAACAGCTGCCACTGCCTGAGCCCCGCCTGAAAGGTTTTTCTCAGCACCACAGGCAGTCTCAGTATCACAATCATTTTATCCCAGTGTGTCGTCTGTCTAGTGACTTAACCTGATGAGATGGCATGAGCCAACATTCTTACTTAATTTTTCTGTTCCCCCAAATATATTTCTTTTCCATTTAACTGTTGTTGAGCATCTGCAAGAGATAAACCAGACCTAATCCAATATCCTTTTGCTAAGGGCCACATTCTTCTGCCACTCATGTGACTTACAGCTCAGATGTCTGCACAATTTAAATGAGAGGTTGTTTGACTTGGTTATGGGAGTTGTATAAACAAGTGTACTCTACCCTTCACCAGCACTGTGCACCTTGGAGACCTCAGTCCTCACCCAAGTAAGGAGGGAGCACAAGTGTCTTGGCTTCAATGAAGAAAGGAGTGGCTTAGTGCCCTTTCTTCTGTATGACTTGCACATCTGAGTTAAGTCAAACAGAAAAGCAGGAAAAGAAAGCCTCTTCTGACAGTAAATGATCCACACTGGGAACCAGACTCTGAAACAGATGCTGTAATCTGTTTCTTTGATTCACAGACTAGATGTAGCTGATTGTCACAAGTCTTTAATTAGCATAGAGCTGCTTTCCTCCACAGATGAGAGTCTTTAATTAGCACGGAGCCTCCACAGGTGGTGGGGTAGGATATACAAAGTTCCACCATGAAGCACAGCACATGTCAGTAGGTAGCCCTCAGCTCTTACAACTATGCTCTGGCTGAGTAGGTTTCTCTTGGCTAAAGAGCAACGCTGGAGGCCAAACGGAAAAGTATGAAGTGGATCTTCCTTAACATGGAGAGGATCACAGAGCTGAGCAGCCAATATGCTTATCTCACAGGCTGTGGCCTAAATAATCTTTCTCTGAAGGGCTGATATCAAAAAAGCCAACATGCAAATAGTTCCTTACACTTACCACCCTCTTAATAAAAAGAAGTGGGTCTAGTGTTTCACTTAATATGTTTTCACTGTGTTCTGCATTGGAATTTTGTTCTACACTTGCATCAGGTGCAAACCTTGCATGCCCTGGGGGAGGTTGGTATTTACATCTATGGCTCACAGAGTTCTTCACCTCTTCAATATTACCGTGTGAAGACAGCTGCTTTGACCACAGTCTAACCACATGCAATTGAAAGCTTTTATTAAACAATTTGTTAAGTTGTGAGCAATCTCTCACAAGAATAACATAGCATGATATTGATAAACAGGCAAATTAGTAACTTTTTCTGTTTTGACATAGCATCATGGAATTGCCTGGTTGGAAAAGACTTAAAGATCATTGAATCCAACCGTAACTCAGCATCTCGCTGTACACAACTCCTAGACCACATCCCTCAGCTCCTTCTCCAAATATCTTTTAAACAACTCCAGGGATGATAACTCCACCACATCCCTGGGCAGCCTGTTTCACATGCAACATCAGTCAATTTCTTTTTGCCCTGTCACTTGTTACCTGCGAGAACAAGGGGACTTTCTAGGCTGAGAAGAAATTCCCTGAAAAAAAAACTTCTGAGGTTGCATCTGCAGAAGCAGTTCTGTCTCTCAGTATGTTCTGTTATCTAAAGGAATCCATCCAAGATACTTGTTTTTGTGCTCACTACTCAAGCCTTCAGCTACTGAAGCAAAAGGGTCTCCTAACACTTCTAGTGATGGGTAAGGATGCAGGACAGTGGTGCTCTCAGTGTGACAGGCACCAGTCAGTGTCCAGTCACCCTACAGGAAAGCCATTGTGATAACTCTAGTCCAGTTAGGTTATCCCAGTCTCTCTCTCTGTCTTAGGAACATGACATGCAGGCTGTTCCAGTGAGTTTTTTGGGTCCAGGGAATGCTCTCACACATGGGTACCCCCCTCTGGGTACAGTTTCAAAACTTTATTATAGCTGAAACACTAAAACCATCACAAGAAAGGTATATACAGAATACCTATGGCTCACCTGATACAGCCATAGAGAAAAACTCCAGTGCTGAATAAGACGTGAGAAACAATCCCAAGTAGCTCTATTGATCAGTGGGCAGGCTATACTCACCCTATCCCCCTGACCAGCAGAGCTCCTGAGATGAGTAGATAGCAGAGCTGGTCAGATGCCGTCTCAGAAGGTAGGTGTCTGCACGAGGAACCACACCTTCGTGGTGATAGGACTGTTGCCGCTCCAAGTTGCCTGACCACGCTCTTGGTTTATATGTGTTCAGAATTCTGCGACGTGTGTACAGTGCATCCCAGAATTCTGAACCAAGGAGAACCAGACTCCTCCTTTATTTTGGAATACCATCTTTCCCTACTGCTCATGTGCATACCTGCAAGCACTGCTTCCCACAGATCTGATCTTTAGTAGCCTAGTGATTATCCGCTTGTTGTAACTTCTGATCACACACAAACCAACTCTTCCCTCTTACACAGGCACATGCATAACATACCTTGCAGGATGAATTGTGCTTTCTGCTACCAGTACCAAACTGCAATAACTCCAGTTAAGCCAGCTTTCAACGTCTGATTACATCACTCTGCTGTGTTATTCTGAATTGATCTTGCTGCAGTTGACCCTTAATATAGCATGACATATGTAAAAAATACTAATTTATTTGCTGAGAAGAGAGCAGCACCCTCCTTCAAGATGCTAGAAGAGCCTCAGGTTAGGATAAAGTCTAAAATTAGATGAGATCTTCCTTCTCCTGGAAAGTCACTACATATAATTACAATCCCAATACCTTGTTAGGCCCTGTTGGTTTCCAGTGTTTGCAAATCTATGTGTTACCAGTGTAAGAAGATCTTTTATATCAAATCATATATACAAAGCTGGGAATCTGGAAGAGCAGCTGAAAACCTTGCCCTTATTTGATTTCATCCTTGATAACGAGCCACTGAGAAGTGGGCTCTAGATCTGCTGAAGAAATGGTCAGGAGCGACCTATGTTACCTTGGTGACACCTTTCCTGATCAACATGGACAAACTCGGGGTGGCTGATGGCAGGTTACAAACAGGAGTCATCGTTGGTTCCAAAACTCTGAAGCATCTCTTAAAAGGAGTCCATTATCGGTGGGCGTTCTTTGCGCCGAGCGGGCCAAGCTTGGATGAAATAGCAGAACTAGTTGATTCTGGAAAGATCCAACCAGTTATTGATGAAGTCTTCACTTTTTCTGAAGTTCCAAAGGCCTTTGAGAAGCTGGAAGGAGGGCATGCTCGGGGAAAAACAGTGATCAGTGTCATCAGTAAACATCAGTAAAATCAGTAAAAATGGGAGAGAAAAATGCTTGAGGAGGGCTTAAAATGCTTTTGAGAAATATTAAGGCAGAATCCACCTGCTAAAGCTTAAGATTACTGAGTATTAAATTGGCATGCATTTTGTTAGTTTATCTTTTACCTTATATTGTCAAGACCATCTTTTTCTGGACGCACAGAGAAGAAAACCACCCTAACCACATTGCAATGATTTCCTTCTGGTGGCTTGTTGGATTTTGACTAGTTTATAAGCAGAAATAGATCAGCAGAGATATCTCACAATGTTTATTTTTAAACACTCTATTCATTTATGTAGAAAGTTGGGAATTACAGTAAATCTGCATTACTTCTCTCCAGGCTGGTAAGTAATATTCTACCTGTGTTCTTTCATGGCATAACTGTGCTAATTGCCTGAGCATGAAGATACACCTTTTTGTTTTGGTTCAAAAATGACACTATAAGTCATTCTTAAACTTATGAGATAAAAACCATCTGTTTGGTAAATAACTCTTTCTGTACATATATTTTAGATAAATAAATGGAAAAATAAACTGATAGACAGATGGGTTAGGTGATGATAGAATTATCTAACAGTTAATCCATGACGTGAATGAGGTCAAAGCTATGGATGATTTTGTTCCTCACTTATTTTAAGGTAATTTTCTTAGTCACGGAAGTGTTGTCTTGGTTAGTGCCAGCCAGCAGCTGAGCCCCATGTAGTCACACAACTATCCTCTGGTTTACCCCACACTTCTGCTGATGGGGGAAGCAAGGGTGGGAGGAAAACAAAGGCTTGGGCCATTATGTCCCCTCCCAAAGTAATAAACAGGTATCCACAGGTGTTTTGGTACTGTGGCCAAAAGAGCCATTACGCTCGGGCAAGTAATATAAATTGAGCTAAGCTGCAAGCAGTTGTGCTGCTTCTGTTAGGCTGCCTCTACCTCATGGAAAAGCCTCTGTCTTGCTGCTCTTGGACAACATTTACTGCTCTGCCTCATGCTTCAGACCAGCTTAACTCTGATATTTTGGGCTTCAAACACTGGGAAATTTAAGTGCCTCAGGTTTCCCAGGAGAAGGCATTTAAGTGCCTCACAACATGGTGAGAAGTGCCACCAACATTGTGCTCCCTGCACATCTTCAAGAGATCCTGCCTGCACCTCTCCAAACCTCTGTATCAAGATCAGATCAGAGATCAACTGCCTTTTTCATAGAATCATAGAATCAATCAGGTTGGAAGAGACCTCCAAGATCATCCAGTCCAACCTAGCACCCAGCCCTATCCAGTCAACTAGACCATGGCACTAAGTGCCTCATCCAGTCTTTTCCTGAACACCCCCAGGGACGGTGACTCCACCACTTCGCTGGGCAGCTCATTCCAATGACAGATCACTCTGTCTGGGAAGAACTTTCTCCTAGCATCCAGCC